>OY821756.1:47326146-47784031 GCA_963682095.1 Potentilla sterilis | reverse complement strand
ACAAGAACATAAACCATGAAAACTCATGTTTTGTTGTTATTGTTTTTTTAAATCATATATATATATATATATATATATATATATATATATATATGTTACTATCAGGAGATTATTTGTTCGAAATTAAGCATACATAATTTGTACGTAATTGCTTCTCAAAAAAAAAAATATATATACGTATTTGAAACTTGACAACATATATACCATTACAAGTAGCAGATTGAGAAGGTGGATCATTAAATTCATAACAAAACTGTTCGTACCTATACACTAAGATCATTATCATTTAGTCCAATTACTTTATTCTTCATTATATAAATAAGAGATCTTGAATTTGACTAACATGGTTATTATTCTAGTACGTTCTCAATTGTTATGTATATATATAAAAATTAAGCGTATAATATTTATGCCAATATATGCATAAACAATTGTTCGTAGATCCTTGCGACTGTAAGTTGGATAGTGTTATCTTTTATGGAATGATTGTCACAAGATATATAGTTGGTGAAACTGACATTAGTTAACATGATCGAGATGCCTACGAACTTATGCAATGCCCATATATCTTGACGTATGTGTTTATGCAATGCCCACATATCTTGACGTATGTGTTTATGCAATGCTTGTATATTATCTCATTCTTCCTGTTGCCCACGACAGACACCAAGGGAACCAAAGAACATATATGCACTTCAACAACTGTACAAAGGATAGATAAATCAAAGTATAGAAACTTAAACGTGTGTAATGTACATATGCATTATTCGTATAAAAAGAAATGTATATATGCATTACACACACACACACTCATAAGTCATATATATATATATATATATATATATATATATATATATATATATATATCTAAATTTGCTTGCTTTTTTTTGTAATTAAGTGAATGCGTGTACGTGTGTAGCAGTGTGGATCGGAGGAGGTGAGGTTGATTAGAGGGAGGTTTAATTAGGCCCTTGCATGTTTTAGGGATTGAAATAGCATGGATTTGTGCCCCAATTTTTCTCCTGGATATCTGGTGACACGCTGAGACTGATTAGAGTGCATAGAGCTCCAATGTCGTACTCCATGCATGTACATAGGGACGCATAGTATACACGCCAAATACGTATCCCTAGCTCGACCAGCTAACTAGCATCAACAGCCGACGTACCGTAGAAAAATTGAGCTCATATATACCACTACTGGGGGTCGCAATGTAAGCGACGACATTTTGTCGTTGCTTCGAAGTTGAACTCGTCGCCTCACTTTCCTGCCGACCAAAATACGTCGACTCACGGTCGTCGCCTCAGAGTCGTCGTTTCGATTCTACGCGACAACTTATGAGTCAAAAGTCGTCGCCTCCCTATTTCAGGTGACAAAAACAAAAGTCGTCGCTCAAACGTAAGCGACCAATGTTCCATCGTCGCCTGACCTTCCCCGCGACCAATTTTGACTCGTCGCAACTATCAATAGCGACCAATGTTGGCTCGTCACAGTTCCTCAATAGCGACTAATTTTGCCTCGTCGCAACCTATCTAGCGACCAATTTTGACTCATTACTTCCATTTGTAGCGACCAACTTAAGTTCAACATTCGTCTCTTCATTTCATGTTTAATACTGGAATGTATGGGATGATAAAATGTCAGCGACAAACTTTTATGAACATTCGTCGCGTCATTAACATCTAAGCGACGACTTTTGACTTTTGGGACGTCTCTTCAAACTGGAGACGACAAATTTTGAGTTGTCGCCTCACAGGTTTAGCGACGAAATTTGATCAATGTTCGTCGCTTAATTTATATCTAAGCGACGAGTTTTGACCAATGTTCGTCGCTTCATTATTTGTTACAGACACAGAAAAACAGAGTTCTGGTCTGGTTTCTTTCTTGCCTAAAAAACCTGCATTTTTTTCAAATCACATAACCAACATACATTTCATTCAAATAACATATCCAACATAACACAAACACGATAAATACATAGATTTCATTCACAACTACAATATGTTCTAACAATAATGCACATATGTTCCAATTACAAAGTAACAAAAGGTCCTAATCAATGTCTACCTCTTCGTCGGGTATACATATAGCTTCAGCAAAAGATGATTTTGTGGCGATCGTCCGAGTGTTTGCGGCGGCGGCATTGACATCCGGTGGTGGTTGGGCCGAAATGTATTGACTCATAAACTTCTCCATTATTGCAATACGTTGCGTCATCTATTCTTTTTCGAGTCTGTTTTCTTCTTCCTTGATTCTGTTTTTTTCTTCCTTGATTCTGTTTTCTTCTTTGACGGCTGCTAGTTCGCTCTTCAAGTTCTCAACCTCCAGAACGTTGCGGGACACGCGTGCACCACCTCTTGGTTTTGCCGGCCGTCTTAATGCACCTCTGTTGACAGTAGCCGCAGAGAGGCTACAGCAGGCCCACAGACCCGCGGCAGGTGCACCAGGGCCCGGCCCGAGTTCCAAGACCGAACCACCAGCACCCGGCCTCGGGGTCCAGCAGTCTATCCGGGTGCCAGGGACCCTGGGACCGGGGGCGCCTGCCTGCCAAAGAGGTCACCAGAACTGCCCTTTGAAGGGAACCAGTCCCACATCGAAGGGTGAGGCCAGCCCTCACCCCCAGCCACCTATATAAGGGCCCCAACTACCCTCATTAATAGGTAACTTATCTCTCTCGCCGCTTACATACGTGCTCAAGTTATATATATTCCAACTATACTGACTTAGGCATCGGAGAGGAGAAGGCCGGCCCGCCCGGTACTCCCCTTAGTAAGCAGGTTTGCAGGAGATCAAGTCAGATTCATCTGTATCTACCAGGCCCCCGGGTTTAGGCAGAAACAATTGGCGCCGTCTGTGGGAACGATTTTTTGATCCATGAGAAAAGTTAGCGTTGCTCTACCAGGGGGTAGAGCCCGATCAATCCTTTGAAAGATAGTTAAATACGCGGTCCAGAAGCCATGGAAGGAAGGAAGATAAAAACTGGTACCGGACGGTTGAAAGAGCGAATTCAGATCCCCGACCGGGCCCGTAACACAGGGGCTGAGGTCGGTGCGAGGTTCGCCCTATCTCCCGACCGAGACGGAAGATCAGAGCGAATTCAGATCCCCGACCGGGCCCGTAACACAAGGGCTGAGGTCGGTGCGAGGTTCGCCCCTCCTCCAGACCAAGACAAAAGTCACGATCCCCAAGATTCAGAGAACCCCGACCGGTACGGTGCGGGAGAGGAAATAAAGAAGATGAAGGCAGAAGTCGAGCGGTTGCGAGCAGAGGGCGGCCGAGACCGGCTAAGGGCAGATGCCCGGTGCCAGGAGTTGGAAGCAGTAAACACCGCCTTATTAGCGGTCCTGGGAAAAGGAGGCCAGCCGGGCACTCCTCGGGCCGCGTAACGGCCCGCAAGCAAGGTTAGCGAATTCCCGCACCTCGAAGTGGGACAGCCCACGGGAAGAAGAAGGACCGTGCATGTGCCCACGCCTCTCTTTTCGGAAGCTTTGAAAAACTCCGGTCCGGTCGAGCTACCGTACCGCACGAGCCAGGCGTCAAACGAGCAGGACAGTTCTACCGCAAGGACGCTCGAAACGCTCTCCGCCTCAGTGTCGGATATGAAGGACCGTTTAGACGCCAGTGAGAAGAAAGCAGGGCGACCGCGGGACAGTGCACGATTCAATGAGCGCATTGGACCTTTTCCGCGTCGGGTTAGGGAATCAGGAAGGTCTGGTAGCCTAAGGCCCCTAAAACTGGCGTACTCAGGAACGAGCTGCCCGTATCAGCACCTGGACAGTTTCAGGTCGCAGATGGGCACAAGGGGCTATTCTGATGCCACGTGCTGCAACGTGTTCCAAGAGACGCTCTCGGGGGAGGCGTTGAGCTGGTTCTACGAGCTGCCAGTGGACTCGGTTGAAACTTTCGAACAGTTGGCTGACAAGTTTGTCGGCCGGTTTATCCTCAGAGCCAGGACAGCTCAAACATCAACGATCCTTTTCGATTGCATGCAGGCTGACCACGAACCGCTGCGCACTTTCGTTAACCGGTGGCAAATCGCCACGGCCGGGGTCAGAAACCTGGACAAGAAGATCGCGGGGATGGCCTTCAAGCAGGGTTAAGACCCGGAGAACTTTCGTACAACTTGCGAGTGCAGGAGCCGCTGGGGTATGATGAGCTGATGACCGTGGCCGTCAGGCATGCTCAGGCGGACCACGAGACATATGGGGATAAGGCACCCAAGCGAAGACCGGATGACCTACTGTCGCCACCTCCCCGTGAGAGCAAGACCGGGCGGCCAGATCGCAGCCGTGCGCCTATAACCACAAGGAAAGCAGAGGCACGGGAGGAGTGGCAACCCCGACGAAGCAGTGACAACAGGTCCCGGCCGGGGAGGAGACCACCACTTGTGCGACCGACACAGCCAGCGGCGGCTGCGCCAGTAGAACGACCACCGCGGGCCCTAGCCATCATGCCGGCAGAAAAGCCCGAAGATCCAACCCGTAGGACCGGCGATCCAAGACCCCAGAGAGCTGTTGTAGGCGGACGAGCCCGCCCGGGAGAACCAAGAGAGAACCGACCTGGAGCTCGGCAAGTAGGAACCATAAGCACCCGACCTCCCGGAGGGATCGAGGTGCACGGAAGCATAAACATGATACATGGCGGGGGCCATATAGATCAGCTCACCCGGAGCTCGAAGAAGCGGTGCTTAAGATCGATCCGAGGGAAAGAGGTGTATGCCTTTGGAGGAGGAAGCGGCCAAGCCGCCAAAATCGGATGGAAGTCGGTCACTTTCTACGAGGAGGAAGAGCCGGAGGATCTGGTCCAACCGCACAACGACCCTTTCCTCATCACGGTCCAAATAGACCATTGGATAACCAGCTGTATGCTGATCGATACCGGAGCCTCTGTCAATGTGATGTTCCGAGACGCATACAAAGGGCTGCAGAGAGGAAGGAATAAGTTATCCCAGGATAACGAACCACTTATAAGCTTCTCCGGTGAGGTAGTCCAGCCTTTGGGATCAGATTACCTACCACTGATCTTCAGCGAGGGAAACAAGGCAAAAAAGGAGCACCTTGAGTTCATCGTTGTGGACTGCCTGTCATCGTACAATGGCATAATCGGTAGGCCAGGGCTATGGAAACTAAAGACATTTATAGCCGGCCATATGCTGATGTTGAAGATGCCTTCACCGGCCGGTGTCATTACCCTGCGCGGGGACCAGAGGCTCGCCCGTAAATATTATGCGGAGGCCCTAACCCACGGGAGGAAGCGGGCCGAGGTCTTCACGACCACTCAGTTAGCACCAGTGCCGGATCTAAGTATTGACCCCCGCGATGACTCCGATTCAGTCAAGAAAAAGCTAGAGCCACCTTCGGCCGTGGAAGAAACCGAAGCGATCTGCATTTCGGTAGACCACCCGGAGCGAAATGTGGTGATAGGGACGCAGCTCGATCCGGTTGTCAGGCAAGAGCTCATCGCCTTTCTCCGGGACAACAGTTCGGTCTTCGCATGGTCCTACGAGGACATGCCAGGCATATCCCCGGAGATAGCCGTCCATAAGCTAAATTCATTGCCCAACGTTCTCCCGGTGAGGCAGAAGAGGAGGTCCTTCAGTCCGGCAAAGTATGAGGCGATCAGAGAGGAGATACAGAAATTAAAGGGCATAGGTTTCATCCGGGAAGTCCAGTACCCTCGCTGGCTCGCTAACGTGGTCATGGTGCCGAAGAAGGGAACCGGCCAGTGGCGTATGTGCGTGGATTTCACTAACCTAAACCGGGCGTGCCCAAAGGACAGCTTCCCGCTCCCCCGGATTGATCAGCTTATAGATTCCACGTCCGGCTTTAAGCTGCTCAGCTTCATTGACGCCTACGCCGGGTACAATCAGATTAGGATGCACCCGGATGATGAGGAGCACACATCATTCACAACCGACCGAGGTACCTACTGTTATAAGAGGATGTCGTACGGTCTAAAGAATGCCGGGGCCACCTACCAGCGGACGGTGAACCGAATGCTGGAGCAAGAAATGGGTAAAATCGTAGAGGTTTACGTAGATGACATGCTGGTCAAGAGCTTGACTGCAGGGGCCCACGTCCAGGATTTGGCCGTAGTCATCGGCAAGATGCTCAAATTCGGAATGCGCTTGAACCCGAAGAAGTGTATTTTCAAGATTTCAGAGGGCCTGTTCCTAGGCCACATCATCAGTCAGCGAGGGATAGAAGCCAACCCGCTGAAGGTCCAGGCAATTCTAGATATGGAAACGCCAGGGGAGAGAAACCAGGTCCAGATGCTGACCGGCCGGTTAGCCGCCCTTGCCAGATTCATCTCCCGCCTAACCGATAAGTGCGCCCCGTTCTTCAAACTGCTCAAAGCACAGCAGACCAGAAAAATCCACTGGGCGGCGGAGCATGAAGCGGCATTCCAATCTATCAAGACATATCTGTCTGCGGTGCCTCTCCTATCCAAACCAGTGCCGGGCGAGATGCTATACCTCTATATAGCCGCATCCGAAACGGCCGTCTCCGCGGCTCTCGTCAGAAAGGAGGGCACGCTCTAGCTTCCGGTATATTATGCGGGAAAGGGACTTACTGGAGCCGAGGGCCGGTACCCCGACATAGAGAGATTGGCTCTGGCCCAGATTATTAGTGCTAGGAAGCTCCGACACTATTTCCAGGCTCATTCCATCACCTTATATACCAATCACCCTCTGCGGCAGATCCTGCAAAAACCAGACACCAGCGGTAGGCTCGTGCGGTGGGCAGTTGAACTGGGAGAATTCGACATCACTTATGCCCCGCGAATGGCCATCAAGGGACAGGCAGCTGCAGACTTCATATGTGAGCTCACCCCAATGGTGGCAGAAGCGCACCCCACCCAGTACGAGGACACCGATGTAGTACGGACCGTAAAGATCGAACCAGGCCTCCCCAACGGCTGGAAGCTTTACGTCGACGGCTCCGTAACGAGCAAGCGGAGCGGAGCCGGTGTCATGATAACCTCGCCCGATGGCCAATCGTACGAGTATGCCTTACTGTTCCTATTCAGCACCTCAAATAACGCTGCCGAGTATGAGGCCCTCATAGCCGGTTTGCAACTGGCCAAAAAGCTGGGAATCCCGTCCATGGACATATACAGCGACTCCAGCTTAGTGGTGAACCAGATGAACGGGTTGTTTGAGGTCAAGGAACCCCAGCTATCCTCCTACCAGGCTCTGGCCAAAACCCTGATTGAGCCGTTCCAGGGCGCCACAATCCAGCACATTCCCCGAGAGACAAATAGGCATGCGGACGCCCTCGCAAGGTTGGCAACCGGAAACTACCCTCCAGAGTACCGGAGAGCTAAAATTGAAACTCTCCAGAAGCCGAGTATAAGCAAGACCATCTCCGAGATATTCGCGGTGGAAGAAGCGCCACCAAGCTGGATGGATCCAATAGTCAAGTATCTGACTGACAAAACCAGCCCCCAGGATGCGGTGGAGGCCAAGAGGCTACACCTCCGGTGCGCCCGGTACGGTCTCCTCGATGGTCAGTTATACCGAAGAGGGCACAGCTTCCCCCAACTGAGGTGTGTGACAAAGGAGGCAGGAGAGGCTACCATGCGAGAGACCCACGAAGGAGTGTGCGGTAATCACTCTGGCGCAAGGTCATTATCCCACAAGTCGCTCCGAGCGGGGTACTTCTAGCCAGATATGGCAGCAACATCAAGAAAAACTACAGGCGGCTGTCACAAATGCCACATGTACGCCTCTGCACCCCATGCCCCGGCAATCGCATTATCAATCCTGATAGCACCATGGCCGTTCGCGCAGTGGGGATTAGACATCATTGGCCCTTTCCAGATAGCTGTGGGACAATACAAGTACGCCATCGTAGCAGTGGATTATCAGACTAAGTGGGTCGAGGCAGAACCTCTGATAAAGATCACCGAGGAGCGAGTGAGAAAATTTCTATGGAAGAACATCTACTGCCGGTTCGGGGTACCGCAGACTATTGTCACGGATAATGGAACACAGTTCAATAATGCCGATCTTATCCAGTACACAGCTTCCATGGGGACCCGGATGTTGTTTGCCTCAGTGGCACACCCGCAGACCAACGGCCAGGTAGAAGCGATCAACAAGATTATCAAAACCCTTCTTAAAAAGAAGCCGGATGCCAAGAAGGGATGTTGGGCCGAGGAACTCCCCGCGGTACTATGGGCCATCCGGACGACAGCAGCAGTGGCAACAGGAGAGACCCCGTTCTGCATGGCATTTGGGAGCGAAGCGGTACTTCCTGTGGAGACCAGCATACCCAGCGGCAGGGTCGAGAATTAGGACGCCGAAACAAACGCCGAGGGCGTACGGCTCAACCTGGACCTTATAGAAAAAGCCGCCAAGCGCATATGCGAAACCAAGCCTACAAACAGCGGGTCACTCGGTACTATGACAGAAGGGTCCGGGAAATGAAGCTACAAGTGGGGGACTGGGTCATGAAGAAAATCCAGAAAAAACCGTTGGCCTTGGAACCAACGTGGGAAGGACCCTACCAAATCACCGCAGCTGCGGGCCCAGCAACATTCCACATTATAGATACCGATGGCATCTATTCCGCCCGCCCCTGGAATATTCAGCACCTGCGGTTCTATCCTAAGTAATATCGCTCATAAAGGGACAATAGTATAATTGGCATCAATATTGCAATACGCAGTTTGTTCATCATCAGTAAAGCTGGTTACAAGGCACACATATAGGCAGGCCAAAAAAGAAACAGCTAGTTAGCGCCTCCGGAGCCCCCAATCCCTGGCCCGCCACCTTTTAGAGCTTGCTCTTGCTCCACCATCTCGATCAGGGCTATGTCTGCCTCCATCCGCTCAGTATCAAGCTATCCTTTCTCCCTCCACTCCATATAGGCATCACTTATGCCCTCTGACCGGGCCTCCTCCAGCATTTCCTCAAGCTCCACCGACTCCCGGAAGTCGTCGACAGCCTTATCGGCCACCTCAGCAAGCTGGGACTCTGTGAGCTTCTCCCTTCCCTGAACGACTACGGTAACCTAGGTCTGCAGCTCCAAAACCCTCGCCTCCAGCTCCGCAACCCTCCCTCCCCGGGCAGCAGCCTGTCGATCGGCCTCCTCCTTCTCCCGCGAGAGTTCACGACGCAACCGAGCGGTTTCTTCTTTCTCCCGCACAAGCTCGGTGCTCAACCGACCGACCTCCTCTCTTTCCTCCGCAAGCTTGGCTTCCGCCACGTCCACCCGCACACTCAGCTCCTCCACCCGCCTCTCCAGAACTGCAGCAGACTTCCCTTTGGGCTCCGCGGCATAAAGGCTATGAGCTAGCTGCCAAACGTAAACAAAGGAACATTGGCTCGTATCACTCCAGGAAAAAAGGAAGCACAAGAAACACTTACCCGAAGAACCAGTTCCATGGGCTTCGTCCTACTCTCGCCCGGTTGTTCCGTCCCAGGGCCCTCACGTTCAAGTCCCAAGGTCTCGATGGCAGATGCCACGAACCTACCAAAGCCATGCCCGGAACTACGATCGGCCTCCGGTCCTTGATTCCTTCGGCCGCCCACTTCCACGGCTGGAGCTACTGCCCGCTCGATCGATCCAGCCAAGCTTGACGCCCCGGCATCAAACGTCCTCGCCCTCTTCGCCGGAGCTTCGCCGTGGCCGCTTCGGCGATACCAGGTCGTCTCTACCGTTTCCCTCTCCCGCGAGGTCCGTACCGCCATCGGTCGCGCCACGGGTTCTGCACCTGGCAGGGCCACCGAGCGCACTTCCCGGATAAGGAGTGAGGAGTTATTCTCACCGCCAGGCCGCCTGCCATAGTGAGAGTCCGGAAACACGAGCGGCACAGGCTTGTCATGCTCCCTGCGCTTCTGGCTAACCAGACCAATATCGGTTTTCGCGGCCCTCTCCCCCATCTCCATCAACCTCGGGGCCACAAGCTCTTCGTCCGGTTCGACAGTCTCCTCGCTCCGAACGGTGAGCCGGGGGGCGTTAGCTACAAACCGATCAACCGAGCAGTCAGAATACAAGCAACCATGCAAAGACAAAACAATGCAAGATACCTTACCAGGTTTCCTCCCCATCCCGCATATCTCCAGCACATTCCACCGGATGAAATTATAGGAGCTCCGACTCAGGGGATCCCAGCAAGTAAACAGCCGGTATATCCGTTGCTTCTCCAAGTCGCCCAACCAGTACGTCTGTTCTCGATCGATCGACTGATAAGCCCCGGGCACCTGATGGCCCCTCCAAGTACGCTGCCACCTGCCACCGGCCAGCACCACCGACCTCCTCCAGACATCTGAGACCGTCGACGGCAGATGAGTGATGGCAGGACCGAAGTCCCGCGCGGCAAAATTCACACAACCGCTGCACTAGGCCTTTCTGTAGTAGGAAATCTTGTACAGCGCCCGAAATTCATTAACCGTGGGCCAGTCCTTATAGCTCAAACTGAACAGACACCCGAGGCCAAGCAACTGCCTCCACTGGTTGCTCGGAAGCTGGGCCGGGGAAAGCTTTATCGAGCTCAGCATGTACTGGACAAATGGCGGCAGCGGCAGCGATAGTCCGTGTCGAAACTGATTGTCGAAAACGGCAACCCAACCCGGTTCCAGATTACAGGCTAGTTCCCCGGGATGCAGGCCTCGAAGCTTAATGGAGTTGTCGATATCCCACTTCGCCCGAAACTCCCTGATCTCTCTATCATTCATGCTTCTGATTGGCTCATCACAGAAAATCACCCTATTACCATCCAGCAGCTCATGCCGCAAAGGCCCGCGGTTCGTACCGGCAGAATACGCAGATCTCCCAGACGCCATAAAGCCTAAACAAAAGAATTCACCTCTGAAGCACAGACAAACAACAGGCAAAAAGTAGCAAGATGCGGCGGGAGGAAATCAGAGGGGATGATAAATAGGGCAACAAGAAAAGTGAGGCAACCCCAACCGTGGATCCCCTCCATCTCAGACCGCCCCCCTGCCAACACGTGTCCCAACAATCAATAAGGGATCCCATACTATCATAACTGATGGGACTGATGGGCTCTCCCCTTTATTGCATGTCCGCCACCTGTCCCACTTGCAAGCGACAACTGGGGGAGATAGGAGCGCACAACGAGGCGTCCATTCCCAGAAAGCCAACCTCGAACCAACTGGCTCCGCAGCCTCCCACCGGTTATGATTTTTCAACCGCTTCGAGAGCATCGTTCCGGGTATGAGCCATCTGCCCGGCACCATGGCAGTTCGCGGTTATGATCTTTCAACCGGCTGCATAGCTTCTTCACTGCATGTCTCTGGGGGACTCGTCTCGATATGGCAGGATGCCCGGTCGACGTCCACCCAGCTGCATCTCACCGGTTATGATCTTCCAACCGGCTTGAAGACCTCCTACCGGTTATGATTTTTCAACCGCTTCGAGAGCATCGTTCCGGGTATGAGCCATCCGCCCGACACCATGGCAGTTCGCGGTTATGATCTTTCAACCGGCTGCATGGCTTCTTCGCTGCATGTCACTGGGGGACTCGTCTCGATATGGCAGGACGCCCGGTCGACGTCCACCCAGCTGCATCTCACCGGTTATGAACATTCAACCGGCTGCACGCCATTTCACTGGGGGACTCGTCTCGATATGGCAGAACGCCCGGTCGAGCTCCGCCCGGAACCATGGCACTCCACCGAACAGGTGACATTCAACCGACACCAAAGCATTCTGCCGGTTGTCACTTTCCTTCGCCTACGGGCAGGAACGAGCCAGCAACAACTCGAGGCTTCTAAAACGCATGGGCTTTATAAACCCGGGCGAGCTTACATCTAACCTATGTACTCTTGTCCAGCAGGATAAAAACCCTGCATCACACTGAACTGTGATACATTTGGGGATACATGGCGAGACTCGTTATCTCAACGCCACTCCACCGGGCAGATTGTTTCTCTAACACAGAACAAGTCTCCCCGCAGGCTAACAAACCTGCACATTACCTCAACGCTTAATCAACAAAGGCTGAGAAGAACTAGCAAGCGTTAACCGATGCCTCAGCACGGCCGTAACACTCTCCGGGGTACCTGTTGGCTTAGTCCACGCACCAACAGGCCATCCCGTAGGCTAGCGCACTCTGGGGGACCTGCACCGATATGGCAAGACGCCGGGTCGAGGTCCAGACTGCAAGTTCATCTGGGACTCGTCTCGATATGGCAGAACGCCCGGTCGAGGTCCCGTGAACTCCGCCTCGCACCGATATGGCAGGACGTCCGGTCGAGGTCCAGACTGCAAGTTCATCCGGGACTCGTCTCGATATGGCAGAACGCCCGGTCGAGGTCCCGTGAACTCCGCCTCGCATCGATATGGCAGGACGCCCGGTCGAGGTCCAGACTACAAGTTCATCCGGGACTCGTCTCGATATGGCAGGACGCCCGGTCGAGGTCCAGACTGCAAGTTCATCCGGGACTCGTCTCGATATGGCAGGACGCCCGGTCGAGGTCCCGTGAACTCCGCCTCGCACCGATATGGCAGGACGCCCGGTCGAGGTCCAGACTGCAAGTTCATCCGGGACTCGTCTCGATATGGCAGGACGCCCGGTCGAGGTCCCGTGAACTCCGCCTCGCACCGATATGGCAGGACGCCCCGTCGAGGTCCAGACTGCAAGTTCATCCGTGACTCGTCTCGATGTGGCAAAACGCCCGGTCGAGGTCCTGTCAACTCCGCCTCATACCAAGCACAGCCCAACGCCCGGTCACACCCAATCTTCAATCCGGACTTGGGGGACTGGGCACCGTTGGGTCGGTAACCCTGCGGGTCTACGGGACAAGAGCAAGACAGACTTTAAGTCCCCATTCAAGATTGCACTTGACCGGGAACTTGGGGGACTTGTTGACAGTAGCCGCAGAGAGGCTACAGCAGGCCCACAGACCCGCGGCAGGTGCACCAGGGCCCGGCCCGAGTTCCAGGACCGAACCACCAGCACCGGGCCTCGGGGTCAAGCAGTCTATCCGGGTGCCAGGGACCCTAGGATCGGGGGCGCCTGCCTGCCAAAGAGGTCACCAGAACTGCCCTTTGAAGGGAACCAGTCCCACATCGAAGAATGAGGCCAGCCCTCACCCCCAGCCACCTATATAAGGGCCCCAACTATCCTCATTAATAGGTAACTTATCTCTCTCGCCGCTTACATACGTGCTCAAGTTATATATATTCCAACTATACTGACTTAGGCATCAGAGAGGAGAAGGCCGGCCCGCCCGGTACTCCCCTTAGTAAGCAGGTTTGCAGGAGATCAAGTCGGATTCATCTGTATCTACCAGGCCCCCGGGTTTAGCCAAAAACAACCCCCTAGCCCTGCAAAAATGGTAAAACACAAAAAAAAATATTAAAATTAAACTCTTTCGTATCTAAAAGAAAAACTGTTATTGTTATGTTTTGTACATACCTCGGACCCTCGTCCCCGGCTTCCCACCCAGCTCCTTCTCCACTACGGCCATCTGCTCTTCGACAGAAACGGGGCCCGTCACTTGACTGCTGCCCGCTTCATCACTCCCTTGGCTAGCACATAGCTCATCCATCTTCCTCTTAACCGCTGCCTGTAAAAAATATTATCCAATAGGTTGTGTTAGTATAGTTTTTAATTCAAAAAAAAAAAATTAAGAAGCTAAAAAACAAACGCTTCCATCTAACTCGTCGTCGTACTCACCACTTTGTCCTGCGCATTCTGTGATTTTTGATACACATCACAGACTGTTTGGAGGATCGGCGCTAGACACCCTTTCTGCTCGTTTGCAGCGATCCAGTAGCTGTAGGGAGTGGTGCCGGATTGCATATCCCTGTTCCTTTCCCTTGTTCCGGTTAGCAGCGTTCCAAGCACAAATTTTCTGCAAAACACATTGGATGATATAATTAACATATTTGATATCATAATAGAAAACAAATTGTTATATGAAATGCGAGAACCTATAAATTAATATTTATTACCTTATAATTGTCGTTCTCAAAGTGGACTTTGAGGTACTCCCACTGTTCGGGTCGGTGGATGAACTCTACAGGCGTCGCCTTACTCACTTCAATGTAGTGAGTATGGCAGTCGTACTTCCAATCCTTGTAGATCTTGGAAGCGGTCTCCTCAATGTATTCCCACATGCCTGTCTCGGTGGGAGGGAGGTCATAGAACATCTGAAAAATTGGACAATTGAAAAAAAAAATACATTAGAAATAGAATATCATATTTCAAAATTATTTTAATTACAAAAAAATTATCCAAAAATATTGAAAAAAAGAACTTTTACCTCCATATAATCAGCCAGTGCATCTCGGTGCTTCTTAGCCAGCTCAGCATATGATGGCGCAAGCATCGGGACTTTGCTCCGTACGGCGCTCCTGATGTCTCGACTCATCAAAGTCCTCCACTTTAATTCCTTGGGACCCTTGTGCTGTTCTGAGTACACAACCGCCAGAGGCTTGTCGTTGTTCAGCTTCTTCAAATATAGAGTTTTGGTGCCTATGACGATCCCAGGCTTTTTCAGGGGCCCCGTCACATTCTCCCCCGTTTCCATATCAACAACCTCTGCATCCAAAATACCAAACCAAATTAAGACTATGAAATGACAGTGACAAACTCACGGTCTTGAATTCATCCAAAATACCAACCTCTGCATATATGTAAGATGTTCCTACGAATTATTTTCTATACCTGTATTAACGATTAAGCATGATTCTCAGAATAATCTTCAATTGAAAAGCAGCCCTCAGTTTTTTATGTTGATCAAGATACTAATATATGCAGATGTTTCTGAGTGCTCACTATTCAGGAGAGGACCTTGTGCTAAAGCTCAAACAAGATGAGCCATGGAAGAAAGTGTTTGGCCCTATTTTCATTTATCTAAATTCCAAACCAGATGCAAAAGACGCACTGTCACTCTGGGAGGATGCAAAGAAACACTAAAATTTACATCAACTAAAACAATGAATCATACACCGAATCCTATTGCAACTTTAGTTGATTTTGCTAGGCTATAGCATTAGCTGAGATACTAAAGTTCATATCCATCATCAAATCCTATTACTGATTCCTAATGTTCATCAATCCTAGAAGAAAATGCTGGAAATTTATCCCAATATGCATGCCTGCCAGGCCTTGATACAAAAAACTACAAAAACTAAGGCATTACATCGATCAGAGGCTTCACTAGATGCACTAGTACAGTTGCATATGGTGGATATATTAAAAAAATGAATCATACACCATAGATCTGTAACAAAAGCTTGACTACCCAGACATACATCAATTAAAACAGTTTAAGATAGCTGTTCATTTGCATCCCTAGACTTGATCAAATGCATACTGAACCAAATAGCCTGACATGCAAAATTGGAAAGTGCACAGTGCAATGTGAAGATGCAAAGTAGCTAGCTAGGAACCCTAATCTTCTAGGCTCTACCTCACTCTGACTCTGGAAAAATAAGAGCCCTGATGTCAAGAGGGTGATATATATGGTTCAAGTGACTATCAGTATCAATAATAGAATCACAGTCCTTTCATAACAAAGAAAACAAAGAACACACAGAAACATATGGTCAAGAAAAATAAGAGCCCTTTCATTGTTTAACATTTTGCAAAGATAGCCAAAACCCTAAACAGTTGGGCGTGTTTGTTACATGATAAACATGCCTAAACCAACAGTTGAATCGACTTATCCAACAAAACAAAGAATAGAAATTGAAATAGGAAATGAAATTTACCCGGCAACGGAGGACCCCTCTTGGTCCGAATGCTTAACGGAGAACCGTTAGCGGCACTTTGCTCCACAGCGGCAGCTCCGGCTCCACCGGTGGCGCCAGTGCCATCTCCGCCTCCACCTGTGGCGCCACCGCCAGCTCCGCTTCCAGCAGGCCCCGACCCCAAAGGGTCGGTTTCTTCCAACGACGGGACCGATACCAAGCTGCCGAACGCCGCTTGTGTAGGGTTCGCATTCGTCGGTTCCCCTATCGCCGCCGCGGCTGCCAATCGTTCGGCAGCTTCTGCCGCCTTCTTCTCCCTTCTCGCATGGAGCTTCTTTTTCTTCTTCTGGCCACTAGAACCTGGTGTCATTGATGAATCGAAGGCGTTAGAGCCTAGAGTTCTGGGTTTGGGGATTTCGGATTTAGGAATTGGGGATTTCGGGTGGAGGGGTTGAAATCGAAAGAGAGGAAGAAATCGAAGGAGAGGGGTTGAAATCGAAGGAGAGGAAATCGAAAGAGTAAGAAAAATTTTGGGTTTTGAAAATTTGGGGCTTTTCGGCAGAGAGGGAAAAATTTGGGTTTATCGCGAATGAGGAAGAAGATGCAAAGTCCCGGTTATAATCATCTGTTTTAAGCGACGAAGTTCAACAAAACTCGTCGCTTAGTATTTAAGTTGGCGACAAAAATAGAAATGTTCGTCGCTTAAAGTGATATGAAGCGACGAAGTTCAAACACACATGGTAACCTTGTGAGCTTAAACTTGGTCGCTTAGATCATCTAAAGCGACGAATATACATTTGATTTCGTCGCTTAAATTCTTACTTGGGTTTTTCCGGCAATCGGGGGGCCAAACGACGTTCGATTCGTCCCGAATTTTAACCGCGTACTATAATATACGTACACTTGATATCCAACGGTCAATTAGTCTAAATAAATTACTTAGCTATATGAAAACCCAAGTATTCTCCTATGTTGCTTAGTATTTAAATTAGGTCCATTTTGAAATTTGGGTTTTTCAAACTATCGGACGGGCAAACTATGTCTGATTCAGCCCGAATTTTAACCGCGTACCATACTATACGTACACTTGACATCTAACGGTCAGTTAGTCTAAATGAATTACTTAGCTGTATGAAAACCCAAGTATCCCCCTATGTTGCATAACCTTTATATTAGGTTAATAAAGAAGTTGTTGCTTCTTGAAGGCGCTATTAGGAGCGGACTTCCATTAGTAAAATTGACCGTTGGATGTGAAATGCACGTAAAATAAGGGGCACGCTTAAAATTTGGGCCATAAGGGGCGTCATTCGGTTATCCAATTTAAGGGAAAACCGAAAACACCACTAATATGCCCTATGTGTGGACCCCATCCCGGGGGCGTTTTGGGGGACGGGGTTGCTACATTTCCGACCCCGTTGTCATGCCCTTCTATCGTCCCCTGCTCATCACGGAGCAAGGCTTTCAGAGAGCGGCGGTCAAAAAGTTTTTGTTGTGGTCAAAGTGTGTTTTTTTCAATTATCCCGACGATCGGAGGATCAAACGACGCATGTTCCATCCCTAATTTTAACCTGGCATCATAATATATGAATACTTGACATCCAACGGTCAGTTAGTTCAAATGGAATACTTTGGTAATTGAAAACCGAAGTCTTTGTTGTTTTAAGAAGATTTAAAAACTAAGCGACGAATATTACCTAAAGTCGTCGCTTTGTATGTTAACTAGCGACGACTTTTAAACATCTGTCGTGACAAAGTTGGAACACGCAGTTAAGTGACGGCTTTCGACTGAAATTAATCGTTTGAATTGTGAAGCGACAAATGTTGGTCAACATTGGTCGCTTTAAACTAAAATAATTTTATTATTTTTTTATGTTTAGATTTTAAATATTTAACGAAATTGCAACATGTAATAAATATATATATATCATCATATTACAACATATGAAATAATAACTAGTAGTCTTCATCTTCTTCATCCCCTCCATCATCGTCTCCATCATCGTCTTCATCATCGTCTTCATCTTCTTCTTCGTCTTCTTCATCGAATTCTTCATCTTCCTCTTCCTCATCGAATTCGTCTTCATCTTCCTCGTTTTCATTCCCTTCGTGTACTTCTAAATCGAGTTGGAGATTAGATGCATCAATATGGTAAAATTGCATTGAACTAAGTGTGTCCTCTTGGTAAGGCTGTGGGATTTGATTCCCTGAAGGAGGCCTTCTATCTTCTGTTGCCAGTACTTCGGCACTGTATACATTTCGGTGCGACATTTCTTGCACCACCTTCCAAGTACCACCTGCCACAGGATCGTCCAAGTAGAAAACTTGTTTTGTCTTGATAGCAAGACAAAATGGTGAATTCTCATAGTAACTGGTGTTTGTATCCACTGAGATCAGACCATGATCTACCTTGACGGTGTCAATTTCTTCGGCGGTCTCATCGTCAGTGGTGTTGTGCCATATAACTTTGAACAATACGATCGAGAAATTGTCTGGATAATATACCTCGACTACGTAGTCAAGATGGCCATAGAAGTGTTGGGATCTCGTGCTTAACATCACCCCGCTATTTTGAGTCACGAGCCTTTGATCTCTATCGAATGAGACATACTTGATACCGTTCACATAGCACGCCTTATAAATCCGGGTGAATTGCGGACCTCGAGCCAATGACCAGATTCCCCTGTTATAATTAAGGTCTTGAGCATCATGCCGACGGGTTGCCTGAAAAAAAAAATTGGTGTTAGTGATATACCATTTAGGGTTTTGGATCTTTGTACAAGAATCAAAAATTAAATTTCCGTACATATCTTAAGAACCATCGATGGAAACTCCTCCTCATGAGATGCTCATCGTAAACGTCACCATGTTTCGCTGTGTACATCTCCAAATGACTGTAAATGTACTCTTGGGCCTCCTCTATATCGGTCAAAATTTGCCAGTGAGCCTCAGCTGTTTGCTCCTCTGTTAACCTGATATTTCCGGTGGTATCCATAATACACGGCTGAACTAACTGCGAAACACAGCTAATATTCCATATTGGGGGATTGGTGTGTTCTACATCTTCCAATTGCAAATAAGACTTACAGTAGGTCACCGACTCCCACGATATGTATCTTTCTGCAATACTCCCCTCCGGATAACGTGTATTACTCATTGACTGTTTATAATCACCTAATTGCCTATAAAATGATGAATATGCTTAGTGCACATATAAAGTTAGTGTAAATTTAGTTTGAACAAAAGAAACATTTTTGGTTACTGCATATACCTTTCCGTCGGATACATCCATGTAAAATGTACTGGGCCTGTAAGCATAACTTGCTCGGGAAGGTGAACCATGAGATGAACCATAGAGGTGAAGAAATGTGGAGGAAAAATCAACTCCAAATTGCACAAAATGATAACTATCTCATCTTTCATTTGTTCGACCTCGGCCTTCTTCAACTCCCTCGCACATAATTTCCGAAACCAATTTGACAACGCTATCAATGGCTTCACGACGTTATTTGGTAAAAATCCTCGGATAATCACTGGAAGAAGACGTTGAAGCAGGACATGGCAATCATGCGTCTTCAATCCCTATAACTTTTTCTCGGTTAGTTTGACCTTATTTCTCAAACTTCCCGCATAGCCAAGTGGATACCTAACACCGCGAAACCATTCGAATACTTCTTCACGAAGATCCTGTTCAACTAAAAAGGGTGCATGAGGAACCTTCCCCGTCCTCTTTTCAGCTTCCGAACACCACTGCCTTTTGCGGATTTTCCTCTTCTCTAAAGCTTCACGGGCCTTTGGACTATCCTTGGTCTTCCCTTCAATTGCAAGAATGGTGGCAAGGATATTGTCACCCACGTTCTTTTCAATATGCATGACATCTAAACAGTATCTGTGTAACAACGATGACCAATAGGGAAGGATCCAGAATACGCTCTCGCGGGTGAAACATTGTCTGTTGTTTGGATTATAAGGGACGTGAAAATCAGGATGCTGGCTAAGAGTGGCGTAACGGTGTGACCTAATTTCCTCTAAAATTTCATCCCCGTCCTTATGAGCTGGTCTTTGTCGCCACTCTTGCTTCCCGTTAAATGCCAAACTGGATCGCATTGGTGAATTCTCGTCAAGCCATTTCCGATGCCCTTCATAAATGATTCTCCCACAAATATGCTCCGCCGTAAGCTCATGTAGACAAATTGGACATGCCTTGTACCCTTTCACTGTTGAGCCTACAAGCATCCCTAAACCAGGAAAGTCACTTATCGTACACATCAGCGCTACCTTCATCATGAATACATCATTGTCCACTCTGTCAAAAGTAGGGACTCCATTTTCCCACAAATCTTTGAGCTTGTCGATCAATGGACGAATGAGTACAGTAAGACACTTTCCTGGAGATTTAGGGCCAGGAATCAACACAACCAGCATATTATATTCCTTCCTCATACACATATTAGGGGGTAGATTAAATGGCATCACAACCACAGGCCATGTACTATGTTGTGTTGTCATTGTTCCAAAAGGACTAAAACCATCAGTTGCCACTCCAAGCCGCACATTTCTTCCCTTAATGTCGTCGAAACCTGGAAATGTCCTGTTAAAATGTTTCCATGATTCTCCATCAGATGAATGTCGGAGGGTACTTTCATCTACTCGCCTCTCCTTATGCCATCGCATATGCTTTGCTGTGTGTGAAGACATAAATAGGCGTTTCAACCTTGGAGTGAGGGGGAAATACCATATTATCTTTTTTGAAAGGTCATCCGTATCTGGCTTATATCTTTGAGCACCACATATTGGACAAGTCCTACGAGTTTTATTTGCAGGCCCCCTGATTACGTAACAGTTGAATTCACAAACATGAATTTTTTCATATCCAAGGGAAAGATCCTTAATGATTTTTTTAATTCTCGAATAACTGAGTGGGAAATTATGCTTTTTAAAAAACTTATGCAACCATTTGCACAATTTATCAAGACTCGTATCCGACCATCCATTTTCAACTTTAATTTCCATTGCATGTAAAATGGCACTTAATACAGTTTCTTCACTCCCTTCATACAATGGGGTTTGAGACTCCCTTAGAATCCTTTCTTACTTAGCATAATCATCATCTACCATGTCATTAAATTAAGCTTCAACATTTTCTTCAACATTCACATTATGCGGTGCATCTCCATGGTATCCAGGATAGTACGGAAATACATCTTGTATAATATCAACAGGTGATCCTACAGGTAGGACCACTGAAGGACCGGGAACACTGGAAGCCTGCACTCTGTCTTGAAGCCACTATCTCCTTTGACTCATCATTGCTGGTTGACCAGAAACTTCCCCGTGTAGATGCCAAACTATGTAAGTCGGATCCAAACCACAGTGGATGCAGTGATGATAAATCTCAACGAGTTTCTTATAATAAGGACCATTTTTGCACACTGAGCACGGGCAAGTGAAGTACATGGTTCCAACATTGTGAGTATTCACAAAATTGATGAAGTTAACTACGCCTGTTCTGTAGTCAGTGTGTGTAAAATGAAGATTCATAAAAGATTTGTCCGGAACATCATCCATGTTTCTTGTCATAACATAAACAGACGATATACATAAGGTTAGCACACAACATTTATGATACAGTAAAAACCTGTCACAACACTTCTTCTTCTTATTCCTCCAGGTTGGGTCCTATCCCCTTCAGGCGAACACGACTTTGTTGATTCTTTTGCTATTCATGCGGTTTCTGCTACAGTTTTGAGAAATTTCGGCAGCATCTCCTTACAGTTCCTCAAGTGCACAAAAATCTAAACAACCTAATTTGCACTCGAGGAACATTGTAGAGAGACAATGTCGAAACTCTATCCCAAAACTGCAACGGAAACCACATGAATAGCAAAAGGACCAACAAACTCGTGTTCTCCTAAAGTGTCCAAAAAAGGGACAATTCGAGAATGAACAACTCATCTCGATCAACTAGATGAGTTGTTGATTCTCAAACGGGAGTTCTAAGCTGATAAACACCACAATTATATATAATATGAAACCTTAAATTTACACACGGCATCACACTCCCTCACTACGTCACTCGCATGTTTCAGAAACCCTAACTTTCACAATCCACACACAACACAAAAAAAATTACATCATAAAATTGTAATTTCACTAAATTTTATCGTCTTCACAAAATTTCATTTTCACTAAATTTATATTTAACTAAATTAACTAAAATTCAATTTCACTAAATTTCCCAATTTCACTAAATTTAACTAAATATCAGAATTTCCCAAATTAACAAACCTAATCTCAATTTCACCAAAATCAACACAAACTCCATCATATATTCAAACACCCAACACTAAAAACAACACAAAACACATTATAAACCAAATCCAACTCAAGAAATCAAACACTAAATTCAACCAATCAAACGAAAATATGGTGATTACAATGAAGATGACAGATTATACTAACCTACAAAGCAATTAGAAGAGAAGACCTAAGCTTCCGGACCCCGAAATTGACGAAATCAGCAGTTTTGGAGATTTTTCGCAGCTGCTACAGTGTTTCGACGAATTTTTTTGACCTTCTGTGTTCTGTCTAAGCCGAGGGCTTTATAGCAGATTTGAAAACTTGAAGCGACGAAGATTGTCAAAATTCGTCGCTTAGTTTATTAGACAGCAACGACGTTTCTGAATGTCGTCGCCTCAAAAAAACATGAGCGACGACTATTGAATTATCGTCGCTACATTTTACAAAACCTGATTCTTTCATAAACTGAGACGACAAAATGTCATTATTCGTCGCTTCATTCTTTTTTGAACGACGACTATTGATCAAAAGTTGTCGCTATCTTTTTTTGAAGCGACAAATCCTATATTGGTCGCTTGGATATGTTGAGGCGACGACTTTTGGTTTTCCCGTTTCATTCTTCGTCGCTTCATTCCATGGTTCCAGTAGTGTACGTACTTGTAAGAAACCCTAAGGTACGTACATTCATGAATTGACTACGTTATCTTTTCGGTCTCCAAAACTGACGAGAGTTTTGCTGGAGCAGGCCGCACCTCTTCACAGTAGCCTGAATTGCATGCGCCATCGTATGCATAGCTCGATCGATGACAGAAAGAAAAAGAAATACCTGTGTTTTATCAGTTTACTAGCCCTAAATCAAAGAAAAAGGAATCATGTACGTATAAACTTATATATCCTTTACTTCGTTTTCCTTCCGTTTTTCAATGATGAAAACTTTCATATGATTTTCCTTTATAACTTTCCCGTTTGATTTGGGGTAAACATGTTCAAATTGGTATTATGGAATTCCTTTGTAAAACATAACAATAATATATAGCATCTCTATTGATGAGAACTCTTATTCAAATCGCATTATGGAAGCATACAATATTTAATAACTTTAAAAAGGAGAAGTTTTAAATACACTCCCTAAACTACTTAATACACATACATACTCAATACACCACCCATTCAAATTATGAATTTTATAATTCTATTAAATACACAACTCAAACTACCTAAAATACCCTTGAACTAAAAATTATGAAATACCCTATTATTTGATTATGCAAAGTTACTATGATTAGAATGTTACTTTATATTAATGTTTTGTAGATGTTCAAACCGACTACTTATATGTTAGTTTGTAAAATCATTACAAATCTATTATTGCTCTCTTCAAATTCTTAAACATGAAAATGTTAAATAAAATAAAGAATTAATACATTCTTATCATTGTATTTAGACGAAAAAGAAAAAAGAACAAGATGAAATTTAATGGAATGAAACTCATAATGTTTTCAACATAAATTACTACTTAATTCAAAATTCTAAAAAAAGAAATTATAAATTTTTTCTTGAAAATAAAAAAACGAATTGATTGTTTAAATTCTCATTAAAACTAATTCGGAGTCCTTATAGAAGTTTATTTTCTTATTTTATTAATTTCCTTCTTTATCAGATTCTTTTATTAGTGTCTAAAAATAAATTTTTGATTTTTTATATTTGTTTTAGAATTAATTTCAGTTTACCTACTAGAACTTTGGTTGAATCATCACTTCAGCCCTCATACTTTTTATTTCATCAACTACACCCCTATACTTCCTAAATTAATCAACAAATACCAATTTTGGTACTTTTTCCCTACATTAATGCACCGTTTACCATATTACAATTATAAACATGGCTAAACAAATCATATAATCCAATTGAACAATAGAAAACAAACAAAAACAAATCATATATAGTAAAACAAAAAGAAATCACCATATATGATTTGTTTTTGTTTGTTTTCTATTGTTCAACTTGATTATATGATTTGTTTAGCCTTGTTTATAATCGTAATATGGTAACGGTGCATTAATGTAGGGAAATCGTACCAAAAAGCTTTTGGTATTGATAGATTGTTTGGACGAAATTACAAAATTGGTATATGTTGATTAATTTAGGGAAGTACAAGGGTGTAGCTGATGAAATCAAAAGTATAAGGACTGAAGTGATAATTGAATCAAAGTTTAAGTAGGTAAACTGAAATTAATTATTTGTTTTATTATGATTTTCTTTATTATTACATATGTATGTTTTGGTCATTTAATATATTTACATAATCATATTTGAAATATATAATAATAGATATGTGTCTTAAGTAGTTTGTGGAGTGTGTATTAAAGTTCTCCAATGATTTGTATATAAAGCAAAATATTGTCTGGATAGTCTGAAAATGGTAAGACTTTAAGATCAAATGAAGTATAAGAGTATAAGAGAAGAAATGTTACAATGTTACATATATTAATTTTAACCCCTCGTTACTCATTCCAATGAACACCCTAATTTATTGCCCTATTAAACATAAAGTAACAACTCCTATTGCCTATTTCAACAATCTTATCAAGCATATTACAATTTTAATAATTTTCTTCCCTTTTTACTCTCACTCCTTATACACTCATATGAAGAGAAAGTGGAAAATAGAGAGTATTTTGCTGGAAGGTCACTAAACTCCGCTGGCGTCTAATGGCAGGTCGCCGTATTCCAGTCACCGGACTCCGGTCGCCGAATTTCGGTTACCTAATTTTTTTCGCCGGAATATTTATTTAATATTTTACAGTCGCCGGATTCTAGTCACCGGACTCAGGTTACTGACCCCCAATAAGCAATTTACAGATTCCAGATTTCCAGTAATCAAGTTACTGACTCCCAGTAATCAAGTTACTGATCCCCAGTAAGCAATTTACTGATTCCAAATTTCCAGTAATCAAGTTACTGACCCCAGTAAACACTTATAGATTCCAGTAAGCATGTTACGGATCCTCAGTAATCAGGTTACTGACACCCAGTAATCATGTTATTGACCCCAGTAATCGTAATAATAAATTACTAACTATCAGTAACTCGATTACTGATCTCCACTAACCACTAATGGTGATTATCCCTTAGAAAAGTGAATATGAAAGTTGAATTATTCAAGTCGAGGAAAAAAAACATAGAAACTTTACGCATGTCGATACTGAATGCGGTGGTGGGCAAATTCACCCAAGTCTTCAAGAGTGGTATAATCTCTGCACTACTCCCTTTAGCTGTTACATCACATCTTTAGTGTCCCTCAAGATTGTGTAATTGAAAAGAATACAAAAGAACTGTTGGTGGCATATATGGTACACCGCCAAGCATGTTCGGCGACCTCGTGGGCCGTGCAACCGGCGTCATGGGTCCTAGTTCCGGCATCCGGCGGGTAGACCGCAACCCCGGCTACATTCCCAATGTCAGAGATCACCGGTGCCGCACCCGGAGGGCGTGCCACCGGGATCCCGAAGTAGCTTCGTGGGTAGGGAAATGTGTAGTAATGTGGGTTTGTGTCCCACATTGGAGAAGTTGTAAAGGAGGAAGCCTTCCTTCTCTATAAATAGGACGCTTCCCCCTTAGTATTAAGGACCTTTGGTTCCAGGGCATTCCACCCTTGTACCACCGATGGCTTATTAGCCGGCTATAGTGAACTCCAAGTGGACGTAGCCGTGCCCTCCGATGGCACGGTGAACCACTATATATCGTTGTGTTCATGTTATATCTTTATTATTCTGTATCTACTAGACCCCCGGGTTTAGGCAGAAACAATTGGCGCCGTCTGTGGGAATCAGTTCAAAAAGTTGTGTTGCTCTACCAGCGGGTAGAGATCGGTCAGTTATTCCATCGGGAAGAAGAAAAAAAAAAAGGTGGAGAGAAGAAGCCCCGGTTGGCAGCCCAGTTCAAGTTGGCAAGCCCGGCCCGGTTGGCATGCAGCCCGGTCAACCCCGCCCGGTCAGCAGGCCCAGTCCTGCCCGGTCAGCCCAGGATCGATCCGCGCGCGCGAGGCTCCGGTGTTGTACGGCCGGACTTGGACGCCAATTGTTTCACCGGCCAGCAGTCTCTCCATCCCCCGAGCACCCCTCCGGTGCAGCATCGCCGGTCAGCAGCATGCAGCTCAGCCGATCCGCGCGCGAGGTCCGACCCGGCTTCGTCCTCCGGTGCGGCAGCTCCGATGCAGTGGCTTCCAGCAGACCCCAGGGTCCGGTGCGGTGCAGCATCTCCCGGTCCGGCATGCAGCCCGGCATGCAACCTCGTGAGCATCGCCGGCCAGAAGGTCAGTCCTCCCGGCTTCGCCTTCTGGTGCCGTTCGCCCTCCGGTGCACGTCGTTCCCGGTGCATGGTCCGAACCCCGGACGAGGAGAGAGTCCGGCCGAGAGTCCCCGGACGAGCGTCCCCGGGCGAGAGGATGGAGAGAGTCCCCGAGCGGAGGTGCCGGCCGAGTGGAGATGCCGGCCGAGCGGAGGTGCCGGCCGAGGAAGGTGCCGGTCGAGCGGTGGTGCCGGCCAGGAGTCCCCGAGCGTTCCGGTCAAGAAAGCAGCAACCGGAAGCGAAGAAGCAGAGAGCAGAGAAGGAAGAGAAGTTGGCGGGAAAGCACAATTCAAAATCAGAAGAATTGACCGGTCAAGGTCAGCCGATCCGCATCTTGGGCCGGGCCGGGTCTTCAGCAGCGGTCCGGGTCCATCCAGCAGCAGTCCGGGCTTCTAGCAATCCTGCTGTGTTTTCAGCAGCTTGGACACCCAGAAATCTTCTCTGGGCACCCACTGCTCCAAACAGCAAATCAACCTGCAGCAGCTTCCAGCAAAGCTAAGTTCTTTAATTCTTATAATTATGTTTACTCCATCCTTATGCGAGTATTGTGCTATATATTTGGCAAGCATGTGAATTGTTTTTCCCGCATGATAATGAATTTGCATGATTACCTGCTACATCGGTAATTGTTAGCTTTGTGGTGCATTGCATATAGTCTTTCATGTGTGGCTGGCCGGGATCTTTTCCTCCGGGAAACAGTAAGCCAGTAACAACGGCTGAGGCATTCTAACTGGGGGACTCGTCTCGAAATGGCATTACGTCCGGGCATCGGTCGAGGTCCGCCCGCCCTGTACCATGGGCATCCCGACGGCTAAGCCAACACTAACGAAAGACTTTGCATGACATCTTCAAGCTACACATGCCTTTATTTTATACGTGATCATGATTTATGTGTTCCATTGATATTTATGTACATATCATTGGTAACCCCGGGCAGTATTCGTATCACCGAGCGGTAACGAGTAAGCTACCCGGTGCTTGATTCCAGTATGTGGCTTAAATTCTGATCACTTGTTTATTTCTATTTTTGTTTTATTAGGTACATATCATCCAGAGGCAAAAGGCGATCCCCTCGAGAAGAGCCCAATCTTACTTAGGGAATTGGGGGGACTGGGGGTAGTAGGGGTGACTCGGTCACCACCTATGCTTGGAGGCGCAAGACAGATCAAGTCCCCAAGTAAGATTGTGCTCTTACTCGGGAACTTGGGGGACTTGTTGGTGGCATATATGGTACACCGCCAAGCATGTTCGGCGACCTCGTGGGCCGTGCAACCGGCGTCATGGGTCCTAGTTCCGGCATCCGGCGGGTAGACCGCAACCCCGGCTACATTCCCAATGTCAGAGATCACCGGTGCCGCACCCGGAGGGCGTGCCACCGGGCTCCCGAAGTAGATTCGTGGGTAGGGAAATGTGTAGTAATGTGGGTTTGTGTCCCACATTGGAGAAGTTGTAAAGGAGGAAGTCTTCCTTCTCTATAAATAGGACGCTTCCCCCTTAGTATTAAGGACCTTTGGTTCCAGGGCATTCCACCCTTGTACCACCGATGGCTTATTAGCCGGCTATAGTGAATTCTAAGTGGACGTAGTCGTGCCCTCCGATGGCACGGTGAACCACTATATATCGTTGTGTTCATGTTATATCTTTATTATTCTGTATCTACTAGACCCCCGGGTTTAGGCAGAAATAAGAACATTAACCCAAGTGGTACAATCTTCTTGAGAGTCGAAGCCCCAACACCTATAAACTTTCTCTCCTCAATTTCACCAAACCCATCAGTCGCAGTAGCAGCCTCAGCTCTACAGACGAACAAGTTCCTCTCTTTTGGGCCAAAGCCGTGACATTTTGGGACAAAAGTTTGAAATTTCTGGAACCCATATGAGGATGAAGAGAATAGAGATAACCCAGTTGGAGTTTTGGATTTTGTGGAGAAAGCTCTCTGCTTTAAGCCAAATAAAGGCAGTGAGAATCTGGCTTTGGGAATTGTGGGCAGAGAGAGAAGCCCTCTGATTTGTAGAACAACCTCCATCTCTCTCTCTAGGTCTCTTCAACAAAACCCAAAGTTAGGTTTGAATAGGAGAACATGAAGAGAGGTGGCGAAGAAGCCATTGCCAACAATGGCGACGAGCAGTGGTGGTGTCGGAATTCTCACCGGTGAGTCGGATATAGGGAAACGGCGTTAGAGCCAGAGACGACACTGCGGTGGGGTCGAAGTTGGTATCGGCGGCGGAGGTGGAAGCCGAAGGCGGTGGGTGTGGATTGGGATCGATCGACATGGAGAGAAGGGTTTGAGTTCGGATTCTTCATGGGGGGTTGAGACAGATTGATAGAGATAGAGAGAAAGAAGTGATTTAATATAGGGTTATTAGGTAATTTTATCAAAATTCATTGATCTGAGCTATAAACATTGGAATGTGTAATATTTTCCCAATTTTTGTACAAATGGTCATTTTTCCTACATATATATATAAATGCCCCATCATATCTGGAAATGACTAATTTTGTTACATTAATAGCTTAATTAGCTAGGTAGACCATAAGCAACAGTTATACTCACGATTAAATCTTGTGTCGAAACCTACCGTGTATTCTGTCCATTTAAAATAAAAGCGACTAGAAACGATACAAGCCATCATCATTACTAGGAGTACTAGCTATATATTAGGGCTAAGGGCAACAAGCCGCCATGCATATATAGATTATTAATATGCGGCGGGAAGAACTTCGATCTTGTCCAAGTGGACGGCTGGTTATTGTGATCGTTATTCGATTCAGATGATTTTAAACCAAATAGTGCCGATTTAACCTTTCCTCAGCTCCTTTGTTTGCCACTAGAAGAGATTGGAAGTTCTCAATTCGTGGTACTTAGAGATGCCTAGCTAAGAACCTATGAAATGCCAAAATTAACATTGCGATGCATTTCTATCCGTGTATCCTATCCAAATTAAGAACACGAGGACCTTAATAATTTCAGAAAACGTACATATTAATCTTCGGAAAATAAAACGATCATAAACGTGTGTAGATATATGTTAGCTAGTTTCCTCTCATTAATTATGACTTGCAGAACTCTGTTTGTATATGGTATTTCAAGTAGTATATATAGCTGTAGTGGTATTTGTTGAGTTTTTTTTTATTCTAAAAACACTAACAATGAAGTGACACTACCAGAAAAGGGGTTATAGCCGACGACGCCATCTCGTCGGCCGTTTTCATTAAATCGTCGGCTATAGTCATAGCCGACGAAGTATCGTCGGCTATTCTCTCGTCAGGAATGCTCTGTCGGCTATAGTATAGCCGACGACACTCAGGGTAAGTCGTCGGCTTATAAAACACGCGGTATAGCCGACGAATAAAGCGTCGTCGGCTATACTTCGAACATTACCGACGACAGAATCGTCGGCTTCAACAATTACGTAATTGCCCCTAACCCTAAAGTATAGCCGACGACACTATCGTCGGCTATACGTCCGGCATAGCCGACGAATTCATCGTCGGCCATAACAATCGCCGGTACCAGGAACGGCTTTTTTTTGCCGGAAGCCGGGAGGGTATAGCCGACGAAATATGGTCCATTTCGTCGGCTATAACCCCTAAATATTTAAAAAAAAATTAAAAATTTAACTCGGGCCCAATTTCACTTCGTCTTCGGTTTGGCTGCAGAAAATCCACAAACAAACATCCAAATATCCAACAAATATCCACATCAATCCATCCCTAATATCCTACCTACTGTACAAATTAACCCCCTAACTAGTCATCTACTCATCATCACCCCCTAAACGCGTAGCGTCGTCGACGGGATCGTTCGAGTTCCGGTGGCTATGGCTACCCTGATCGCCTGGCGGCGTACTCCGATGCGGGGGGGGAGTGGGGACGACGAACTGGGGCATCTGTGGCGGAGGCGGGGGCTGGAGTCCAGCCTGCTGGGCCTCCCAAGATTGCTGCATCCATCGGTACATCTCCGCCACAGATGCGTCTCTGGCCTGCTGCGCCGAAGCCTCCGCAGCCCTCGCCAACTCCGCCTGCTGGAGCGCCAACTCCGCCTGAGTCCTCTGCAGCTGTGTCTGCAAGTCTCCTCTCGTCGAAGCCGCACGCTGCGTGCTGGGATTGGCCGGCGTGTACTTGAGAACCCCATCTCCCGCCGCGCCTAGGCCTCTCTGGTAGAAGTAGTTGTTGCCCGTCCCTACCGCCGCGTGCATGATCTGAGAGGCCAAGCGCGGCTCAAGAGTGTCGATCGTGGAGGCAAACTCCGCGATCGCCTCGTCGGACGCCCCTTCCCCTAGGGTGTCTCGCGCGATCCCGAAGGTGATCGCGTCGGTCTCCGCATCTATTTCCGCCTAATTGACAAGAAAATATAATAAACGAATTAATAAAAAAAATATATAAATTAATTTAATGAAACACTTTTATTGAAGATGGGCGAATACTTACCACTTGGTCGGGACGCCCCGGATACATCTGCGCATGAATCCACGACAACGGCCTCAGCGGTCGGTCCCTCCTCGCAATCTCTCCCCACTGCCTCCAGGAGCGGGCGCCGCCGTGGTGGGGGTGCTCGTTCCTCTTGCGGTTGTCGCTGTTCGTCTTCGAGATTTTCTGTATTATAAGAACGAACATATAAACGCAAATATAAATTAGTAACTAAATTAAAATATTAGGAACTAACCAAAATAAAATTATTAACTAATTTAGTTACTAACTAATTTAATTTAATTAGTAACTACTTAACTAACTAATTTAATTTAGTAACTAACTAACTTACTAACTACCTAATTTAATTTAATTTAATTTAATTTAGTAACGAACTAACTAACTATGTAACTAACTAACTAACTTAATTTAATAACTAATAACTAACTAACTAATTAATTTAATTAAGTAACTACATAATTTAATTATTAAATAACAGTAAAAAGTTATATACTAGCAGGCTAAATTTTCTTACCGAGACCCTGTCGCTCCCGAAGTAGGCTACCAGCCATAGCCACTCATACTCCATGTACCGGAACTCGTGGGGGGTTGCACCTCGCCCCAAGCCCTGCTCCACATAGTACATCCTGTAGTGCGTCGACAGCTCGTTCTTCCACTCGGAGTACCTATATTAACAAAACACAACTGTTAGATATATTCGTACACTGCCAATAAATATATTTATACAAAAAAAAGCGAAACACATAACCTGTTCTTCAGCTGCTCGTATCTCCACCAGTCCAAGGTAGGATGGACTCTAAACCATTGCTGCAATATTATAAATTAATTAGAAAATATTTTTATATAGTTATAAGGACTGAATTCATAAATGTTTATTTTCTATAATAAAAATACGATTTAACTCACCGACAGTGCATTGTACACTCGCGCCTTGATGTCATCGGGCACAGAGCCCCAGTCGGGCCACAACAGTGGGACCCTGTCCCGCACGAGCATGCCCGTCGCGTTGATATACTTGGTGGTGGTGTCTCTCCTCTCGATCGGGCGTCCATCCTCACCGGGACCGGGCAGGATCTCCCTGATCCCACCGGCGAGCTCCCTCTCCAGGTCGACATGTTCGCTGGCCCTTTGGTCCGTCTCGTCCCCGCGGGTTTATTTACGAGGACGCCTGTTTCATAATTAAAATGAATACATAGTTAAATAATTATTTAAACTAACTAATTAAATAATTAATTAAACAATCTAAATAATTAATTAAACTAACCAATTACCTGCGTCGTTGTACTGCTTGTCCTTCTCACGAACACACCACAGGCCGCGGCAGTCCTCTGAGTCGAAAGGCATGTGGACGTAAGCCTCCTCCCAGGGAATCTCGTGGGGCCGGTCGTGCCTCCAAATCTGCCTCCCCCTGGCGTCGTATTCGGGGATGGCAGGGAGGAACTAGACCATGTACATCCCCGATGGCAGAGACATACGGGGCGTGGACCCTGAGGGGCCTGATCCCTCTGACGGTGGGCCCCGTAGCTGTGGACGTTGTCGCTGTGGGGGGACAGGGAGCATCTCTGGAGGGTCCAGATCAGCGCGCAGTGGGGTCGGCTGCCGATCCTGGAACAGTACTGAAGTGTACTGGGGTCTGGAGGCTCTGCGTCCTCCTCCGACACTCGAGTCAGGGCCCGCTCCCGTCGACTCATACGAGGAGCCCCCACGTGGATCGCTAGGGGTCAATCCCATCAAGGTCTCCTCTCGTCGACTCATAGGCCGGCGTAGGGCCCGACGACCGTTGGATCCGCTCCCCCCACGGCTGGGTCCTGCCTGAGCGTCGGGGTCGCTCTCGGTCGGTCTGGCAAGCCATCGGTCTACAGCGCGGCGGTTTCCTGCACAATTAGTATATAAATTCCATAAATTTCACAAAAATTCCACAAAAAAATTAAAAACTTTATTAAATGTATATATACCTAATTATATATATACCTAAATATATTTATACCTAATTATATATATATATATATTCCGAAGCTCTATATATATAGATATATATATATATATATATATATATATATATCCTCCTACAAATCGTTGTTAATTCCACAAAATTAAAAAAAAATCCACAAAATTCCATAAATTTCACAAAAAAATAAAAAACTTCATTAAATATATATATACCTAATTATATATATACATAAATATATTTATACCTAATTATATATATATATATATTCCGAAATATATATATATATATATATATATATATCCTCCTAAAAATTACACAAAATTAACAAAAATTCCACAACATTAAAAAAATTTCCACAAAATTCCATAAATTTCACAAAAAAATAAAAAACTTCATTAAATATATATATACCTAATTATATATATACATAAATATATTTATACCTAATTATATATATATATTCCGAAATATATATATATATATATATATATATATATATATCCTCCTAAAAATTACACAAAATTAACAAAAATTCCACAACATTAAAAAAATTTCCACAAAATTCCATAAATTTCACAAAAAAATAAAAAACTTCATTAAATATATATATACCTAATTATATATATACATAAATATATTTATACCTAATTATATATATATATATATTCCGAAATATATATATATATATATATATATATATATATCCTCTTAAAAATTACACAAAATTAACAAAAATTCCACAACATTAAAAAAATTTCCACAAAATTCCATAAATTTCACAAAAAAATAAAAAACTTCATTAAATATATATATACATAATTATATATATACATAAATATATTTATACCTAATTATATATATATATATATATTCCGAAATATATATATATATATATCCTCCTAAAAATTACACAAAATTAACAAAAATTCCACAACATTAAAAAAATTTCCACAAAATTCCATAAATTTCACAAAAAATAAAAAACTTCATTAAATATATATATACCTAATTATATATATACATAACTATATTTATACCTAAATATATATATATATTCCGAAATATATATATATATATATCCTCCACAAAATTCCACAAAATTCCACAAAATTAACAAAAATTCCACAACATTCCATAAATTGCACAACAACCCTAAATTCCACATAATTTCACAAAAACCATAAAATTTCACAAAATCCCTAAATTCCACAAAACCACAAAATTCCACAAAATTTCCAAAAACCATAAATGAGGGAGAGCGGGACTACCTGACATGGTGGTGCGGCTAGGGGAGGTGGTGCGGTGCGGCGGCGACGGCGGCTTGTGGCGTTGCCGTTCGGACAGTATTCGGGTCGGGGAGCGCTCGGGAAGGTGGGGGCCGGGGCGGGGAGGGGTTGGGTGGGGCCGGGGATAGCAGATCGGCGTCGGCTTGTTCTGGGTCGATCGGTCGATCGGGTGGGGGGGAAATTAGCTAGGGTTTTCGTTGCAGAAAATGAGGGAGAGGCGCCTCTGTTGCGGTTTAAATTGAAGGACTATAGCCGACGATATAATTTTAATTCGTCGGCTATAGTCATAGCTGACGAAATTCGTCGGCTATACTCTGACCCTAAATCCGGGCCGGGCCGAAGTTGGGCTTTGCGGGCCTGTTATAGCCGACGAAGAATGAATTTCGTCGCCTATAGTGTGAAAATCGAAGGACTATAGCCGACGATATAATTTTAATTCGTCGGCTATAGTATAGCCGACGAAATTCGTCTGCTATACTCTGACCCTAAATCCGGGCCGGGCCGAAGTTGGGCTTTGCGGGCCGGTTATAGCCGACGAAGTATGAATTTCGTCGCCTATAGTATGCATATCGTCGGCTATATACTGCACGCGCTCAGCAGCCGTCAGATCTCCCCCATCCAACGGCGCGGATAGCAAGAGTTTAGCCGATGAATTTCAGTATTTCGTCGGCTATTCCTTGGTCAAACTGCAAAGTCAAACCTCTAAACGCTTTAAAACGGAAATTGGCCCGTCTAAATGACGTTTTTTGGCCTGACCTTCAACAGAGAATAGTTTCAAATCGATGCGACGCAACTAATCGTAAAAAAATTTTCCTCAAAATATTTACCGACCGTCAGGCTACCCATAGGAACACGGAAGTAAAAAACAGCTAACCGCAACATTCGGCACACAGATTTTGTCGGAATCTTCCCATTTTTCAACCGTAGACATATTTTAATATTTCGGTCGTATCTTATTTCACGACACTTTTGCATTTGAAGGATCAAGCAATGGTTTCGTTCAACATCCGGGCCAGGGGTTATAGCCGACGAATTACAGGTCGTCGGCTATACTTTAGCCGACGACCTTCAACATTTTGTCCTTAGCCGACGACTTGCATATTAAATTACCCAGAATGGGCATTATAGCCGACGAAGTATGGTCCATTTCGTCGGCTATAATGCTTATCTTTCTGAAAATTTGCCATTTAGGGTCTGAAAATTGCCTATTTCACCTGATAAATTCCTGAACATCGCACAAACAATTCAATACAATTTCCCATAAACTCGGAAAACGGTAATTAAGGACGAAAAATGTATTCATACATGCATGCACCATCGTACACAAATACATACATAAACAGTATACTAAGGATGATAATCAGAATCATCCTCATCACTTGAGTCAGACGTAGTATAGTAGTTAATATCTGGCAACCGGTGCTCGTACTCGTCGTCTGAGTCATCGTCTGCCTGATATAGACGATTCGGATTAACATCATACATGGGCACGGAAGTCGAACCTCTCTGCCCGGCGTCACATTATTATCGCGGATGGTGGAGGATTCCGGAATGTCGCCGGCGTCCGGCTCTTGGTATGCGGTCGCTTCTTGACACTCTGTGCTCACACCAAGTGTGGTAGCACTGTATATGTCTCGCTGAGACACATGGTTAACTACCTTCCACGTGCCTTTGTTCAATGGATCGTCAAGATAAAAGACCTTTTTGGCCGCTGTGGCGAAAACAAAGGGGTCATCTTCATACACACTAGTGGCGGTATTCACCGAAAGTATGCCGTACTGATCGATCCGTATGCGGTGCGGCCTAGTATCAAACCATCGACACTTGAACAAGTGGACTTTCATGCGGTTCCCATAAATGAGTTCAACAACTGACTGTAGGACACCGTAAAAATCCACGCCCCCCCCTGCACCATCGACCATCACCCCACAATTCTGTGTTTTGCGTTCCCCGTCTCTAGCTTCACATATATACTTAACGCCGTTGACATCACACATTGGGCGGACTGTGGAAGATATCGGCTTCATCGACAATAGCCTCAATTCCTCTGAGTAATTTGTATGACCACCCCTCGCAGCCACTTGCATCAACTGAAAAATATAACTCAAATCACTTGGTGTGTTTATGATTAAAGAATAGGGAACTGTAAAAGAAAGCCATCTAATATATATATTTATACACTTACCCATTGTGGAAAATAGTCTGCAAACGTCGTGTTGTGGTACTCGACATCACCGCGAACTTCCTTGCAGTGAAGATGGGTTCGTTTCCAATATTGTACCTCCGGACAGTTTATTAGAACCCACCAGTGGGCAATCCCTACCTCATGGTCAGGCAACTTGTCCACACCCTTCTTCTTGAAGCTTCCGTATGGTACAACAGAGTTGGCGACGATAGATAGGTTGAACTCGGGGTCATCTCGACTTGGATGTTGTGGGGGGTCCTCCATCGCTCCCAAGTACAACTTGGCGTACGTTACACACTCATGCGCAATGTAAGCTTCAGCAATACACCCCTCAGGAGCAGATTTATTGTGCACATATTTCTTGTAGTCTCCAAGTTGTCTGCAAGGTTAACAAGTGCATGTTAAGAGCATGCAACTTTTATTTAAAAACATGTATAAATCAAATTTATGAATAACATGTACCTTTCGATGGGATACATCCAAGTGTAGTGTACGGGACCGGTAAGCAACAATTGTTGGGGAAGATGGATCATCAGGTGAGGCATGATGTCAAAGAAGTTTGGGGGAAATATCCTCTCGAACTTGCACAAGATAAAAACGATTTCCTCATGCATTCTCATGAGGTCTGATTTTCTAACTTCTCTAGCGCATAACTTCTGGAAGAATCTTGACAACGCCACCAACGGCTCAACCACTTCATCCTCCAAATACGCTCGAATGAAAATAGGGAAGAGGCGTTGAAGCAGTACATGGCAGTCGTGACTCTTCAATCCGTACATCTTGTTGTCTCGGTAGTTAACACACTTGCTTATGTTACCCGCATAGCCATAAGGATACCTGCATAGCCATTAACAACAATTAGATTTCATGCATATATAGTCGTCCAACAACAGATGGATTCTTTAGGGAATACATGCCTAATAAAAAGTTACCTGACATTACTCAGCCATCCAAAGATTTCATGTTTCTGGTCCCTGGTGACGGTGTAAGGAGCTTGGGGCATTTTGCTCCTGCCCTCTCTCAACCACAAATGGTCCCGCAGTCCCATATTTCTCAGATCAACGCGTGCCTTGGGGGTGTCTTTTGTTTTCTTCTCCCAATTCAAAACTGTGCCAACCACGGCTTCACCCACGTTCTTCTCTATATGCATGACATCCAGGTAGTATCTGGTAGCCAACCTGGCCCAATAAGGAAGTTCCCATAAGATGCTCTTGTGTGACCAGAACCTATACCGATCCGGCCTCTCTGGAATCGTGCGCAACACATCGGGATGATTGCTAAGCGGACCAAAGTCATACTCATTCAACACTGCCAATATTTCCTCCCCTGTCCATTGCTCGGGTGCCCAGCCCCTTTCTTCAGTCCCATCAAAAGCCTGTGCATCGTCCCTAAATGGATGGTCATGCGGAAGCCAACGACGGTGACGCATCTGGACAATCTTGCTGCAATGAGGACTGGAGCAATCAACAGTCATGCACTCTGAACAAGCCCTGTAACCCCTGGTGACGCTGCCCGACAACATACCCCTCCCAGGAAAGTCACTGATCCTACCAACAAGCATGGCATGCATCCGGAACATCTCATTTTTGAACCGGTCGTAGACCAGGTGGCCGTTCAGACTCAAGTACCGAAGCTCCTCAATTACGGGTCTCAAATACACATCGAGACACTTTCCCGGATAACCTGGGCCTGGAATCAACAATGTGAGCATGTTATATTCCTTCTTCATGCACATCCACGGTGGAAAGTTGTACAGAATCAAAATAACTGGCCACACACTGTACTGAAGCTCTTTCTTGCCAAAAGGGTTGAAACCGTCGGATGATAGCCCTAGCCAAACATTTCGAACCTCTGATGCAAATTCAGGAAACTCCAACACATTCTTCTTCCAAGCCTCTCCGTCGGCGGGATGTCTAAGGGTGTCATCGTCAGGCACATTCCTCTCAGCCCACCATCTCATAGCTTTGGCCGTGAAAGCACACATGAACAACCGCTCAAGCCTATCAATCAGCGGGAAGTACCGAAGTATCTTCACAGCTTTCTTGTTCCCTTTAGGAGTGAACTTATACCGCTCTGTATTGCATACTGGGCAGTATTCAAGATCTGCAAGTCCTTCCCCGTAAAACAGAACGCAATCGTATCTGCATGCATGAATCTTGATGTAGGAAAGGCCGAGATCTTTAAGGATATGTCGCACGTTATGATGACTGGTAGGAAGCCGATGTCCGGGGGGCATCGCCCCACCCCATATCTTCAGCCAATCATCAACCGATTTGACAGTGCCTTTGTTCTCCGTTTTGATCTTCATCACTCCCATGACAGATTCAAGGACAGTCTTACTGCATCCGGGGTACAACGGAGTCTGTTGCAATGCGATCAGGTTGTTGTACTTTTCCATACCACTTGTGTTGACCGGAGATCGGGGTAATGGCTCGAATGGCTCAATATCAGGGAAACACCCCATCTCCGGAGGAGGGAGTTGCACATCTGGTGCTTCATCAAAGACACCGCTCTCACGAGGAAACATATCGTTGATCCAGTTCGTTGTTGGATCATTGGAGGAACTCCCTCTCTCGGCAAATTGTTCATGATCATGAGGACCCGCAAACTCTGGTTCACCGTGATAAATCCAATTAGTGTATAGGACCCAAAATCCATATCTAGCCAGGTGTTGCTCCACTGTCTCTATGGAAAACCGGTGTCGTGGGGTGGCACACTTGCACTTTTTACACGGACAATAATGAAGTGTAGTGTCTCCACAGTTAGCCATCACAAAATCCAGGAAACTCCTAACTCCATCATGATACGCCTGATCCCATCTTCCAAGGGTAATCCAACTCTTGTCCATCCTGTAAATTCAAGAAATAAATATAGCTGTATATAGATATGTATATATGCACGTACTACGTACGTACGTACGTACTAATTAATTAAAAAATTCATCATTACACACACACACACACATATATATATATATATATATATATACACATGCATCCCTAAATTAATTAAAACATCGTCAATCTCCCTAATTAATTAAACACAATGTATTTTTTATATATACCAACAATATATTTTTAATTACAATTAAATTAATTAATATATATATACATTTTTTCATCAAATTCATCTAAAATCACCTATAAATCAACAATCAATCACTAATCTTCAACAAAATTTCAATTCTATCTAACCAACATATCAACCCATTAATAATCTCATCTCAACACACACATATATATATATATATATATATATATATATATATCAAATTAATCACACATTTATTGTAATTAAACTCTAAATTAACACACCTCTGCATATAACCAACTAAATCAACACACACAGCAATATACGTACCTTTCAAGCTTATGGCCGAGGTTTTGGACGATTTCAGAGCGTTTTCGACGAATGAGCTCGCTGCTGCAGAATAGATCTGATATAAGAGTTATAGCCGACGAATACCCTCATCGTCGGCTATAACCAAAAACTTTTCGTCGGCTATAACTCTTATAGCCGACGAATACCCCCCTCGTCGGGTATAACCAAAAACTTTTCGTCGGCTATAGTTATAGCCGACGACGGCCGACAACTCGTCGGCTATAATATTATAGCCGACGATGTGGCCGACGAAATAGTAATTCGTCGGCTATGACCCCTTATAGCCGACGAAGTACTGTTTCGTCGGCCGTTTTTTTCCCATATCGTCAGCTATAACCCCTTTTATGATAGTGTGAGAAGAATGGTTCAAATGTCGCGAGAATATGCCTTCTTAAGTCACATATTTTTTTCCCCGCCACAAACCTAGCTAAGCTAGCCAACAAGCTTTTCCTTTCTTCCGTATATCAGTATATGCATCTTGTCAATCTGTTTATTTGGATTGACATCTGACATAGTGCATAGAAAGATGTCACGTAACTATACAAATGTACGGGTATATAATTCCGATCCCATATGATATAATATCCTTCTCCGTTTTGATTAAGAATTTCGTAGATAGTACACCAAGTAGCAGAGATGAATCATGATTTTTAACTTAACCCGATCGATGTTTTATGGCAAGATAGAGATGAAGAAATTTTGGATATGCGGCAATGGGACATTTTATTCTTTGTGCCTACTGCTTGCTAGAATCTATCGTATATTTAGTGATCTTTGGCCACCATTTTCTAATTGTTCCCTCCACGGCTCCACCCCCTTTATTCAACTAGAAATTGAGATCGAAGCTTGAACCATACATAAGCAAAAGAATCAAAACTTCACTTCATGACCAAACTGGTCGGAACCAGGACAGTGAGGAGTGAGGACACACGTACTACTGGAATGTATGTGGCGAAATTGGCATCTGAATTACCTTACAAAAATTAATTCGCTGTGGTGTCATATTAAAATTTAATAGAGAACAATACACAAAATGATGAAGTGTCACACTGTCAGTTACACCAAAGTGGACACGACGTGTCATGCTTAACGAAGTTGCTAGGTCTGAGTTTGAGCATGTATGACCGTACACCCTGCCGCGCCGGAAAAGTAATCAATGCGCTCTGACCGTCAGTCAGTCAGTCGATCACCGATCGATGATATGATGACGCAGCCTACTGAAAAGCTGATATGCAAACTTGGTTCCTGAAAAGCTGACCTAATCAATCATAGAGCATGAAACCATAAACCCAGTTGGAGCTCAATTGCGCGTACGTGGAACGGTCAGGGATGGATGCAAGCTGAGCGAGGGATACGTATCCGGCGCATATAGGGTATATTTATATATGCACAATCTCATCAGTCTGAGTGTGTGCATAACTGCATATATGTTGCCAGAAATCCAGGAGAAAGACTGCGGAAGAATCCACAATAATTGAAACCCTAAAACGTGCACAGGCATGCGCAGAACCTCTCCCCACACACGTACACGCACACACTTAATTATAAAAACAGCAAGCAAACTTTATGTTTGTAGTAGAATGTGCTTGCCGATGAAGCCAAATCAGCAGCATTTGGTCATTTGGTGTAATGGACGCCTCTCGTAACTAGGGTTAGTTTTCAAGTTAATTAATTAAAGGATGTACCTAGCTTACATTAATTAATTAAAGACATGCTAAACGGCTGCATGTAGTATTGATCTTCATTTTAAATATAGGAAAAATGACCATTTACACATAAATGGGTTAAAAATTGACCATTCTAATGTTTATTGCCCAGATCAATGAATCTTGAGAAAATTACACAACTACCCTAATGCATGTAATTCAGTCATATTAAAACATATTTACCTTAACCAATTATATATTAACCTCTTTCTCAACAACACAGAAAAAAAAAAAAAAAAAAAACCCTACTTTCCCAAATCCCCGCCGCCGCTGCAGCAGCCCCTCCTCGACGCTGATCTGGACGATGCGGCTCTGAAGCCACCACCCTCACTGCCTCCTGTTCCTCCTCCGCCCGCATCACCTCTCGCGACTCCTCCGCCTCTCGCCCCAGGCCGAGCTCCTCCGCCACCGCCGCCCACTTCCGCAGACGACGTCGATCTGCCTCTTGACCTGGGCAGGAATCAGAGCAATGGCGGTGAGGCAGCGAGTTCGAGGATGATCTCGATCCAGCACTTGATAAACTAAAGTCCACCTTCTTTAATCATTAAAACTATTACGTTTTCTCTTGAGCTAATGGTAATTACTACGTTAATTATGTTGTATATTATATTGGGATCAGCCATCATCTCCTACCTAAAAGTTTGAATCAAGTGCATATACTAGTACAAATTGCAGCTTGTGTTAATTATGTATACAGATGCATGTAAATTATGCATATATAGTAGATTGGGAATTATATTCGTTCTTTGTATGAACATAATCGAATCTGGTCACTGCTAGCGGCGGCGGCGGAAAAAAAAAGAATTAGGGTTTTTTTTTTGTTTTTTTTTTCCTCTTGACTAAAAGAAAATCTCAGCGAATAAATTTCTGATTACTGAGGGCAGTAATGTGATTATTGAGGGTCAGTAATGTGATTACTGGGGCTCAGTAATCGATTACTGGGGCTCAGTAATCGATTATTGAGGGTCAGTAATGTGATTACTGAGGGTCAGTAATGTGATTACTGAGGGTCAGTAATTTTTTGAATAATCCTTTTGTTTTTGTTCCTTTACAGATTAGACAAGTGAAAACAGCAAATTTCTGGGTGCCTTGATTAGGTTTCTGCTCTTTCAAAATGTTGCTTCTGTTTGCTCTTTGCTGTTTTCACTTATCTAATCTGTAAAGGAACAAAAACAAAAGGATTATTCAAAAAAAAACTGACCCTCAGTAATCACATTACTGACCCTCAATAATCACATTACTGACCCTCAGTAATCACATTAAAGACACTCACTAATATATTATTGACCCTCAGTAATCGCATTACTGACCCCCAGTAATCGCATTACTGCCCCCCAGTAATCACATTACTGACTCTCAGTAACTTGAGTCAAGTGACTGGAATTCGGCGACTAAAGTAATATTGACCGGAACCTGATTATTAAAAAAAAAAACCGGAGAAAAAAAAAATTCCGGCGAAAAAAAATTGGTGACTGGAATCCGGCGACTCTGGCGACCGGCCATGGGAGGCCGGCGGAGTTGGGTGACATTTCGGTAAAGTTTCTTTATCTTTATCTTTCTCAGCACATTATAATTCAACAATCTGTTAGATAAGACAGAAGGACAAAAAATGAATAAAAAAATTAAAATTGTACTAGGGTTGAAAAAGATTCGTTCAAATGGGCAATAGAGTTGTTACCTTATATTCAATAGGGGAGAAAAATAAGATGGTCATTAGAATGGGTAATGAGGGGGCCAAATTAGTACTAAATAGACATTTTCTATTAAATATATGATATATAAAGGACTAACTGGTAACTGGACACAAACATCATTTGAAATGAAAATAGAGTGATGGTAGCGGATTCAGCGCACTAAGGTACACTTACATTAATAATATGTAAATTATTTATGCAGCCATTAATGTGATTACTGGGGCTCAGTAATCAATTACTGGGGCTCAGTAATCGATTACTAAGGGTCAGTAATGTGATTATTGAGGGTCAGTAATGTGATTACTGAGGGTCAGTAATTTTTTGAATAATCCTTTTGTTTTTGTTCCTTTACAGATTAGACAAGTGAAAACAGCAAATTTCTGGGTGCCTTGATTAGGTTTCTGCTCTTTCAAAATGTTGCTTATGTTTGCTCTTTGCTGTTTTCACTTGTCTAATCTGTAAAGGAACAAAAACAAAAGGATTATTCAAAAAATTACTGACCCTCAGTAATCACATTACTGACCCTCAATAATCGATTACTGACCCTCAGTAATCACATTAAAGACACTCACTAATATATTACTGACCCTCAGTAATCGCATTACTGACCCCCAGTAATCATATTACTGACCCCCCAGTAATCGCATTACTGCCCCTCAGTAATCACATTACTGACCCTTAGTAACTTGAGTCAAGTGACTGGAATTCGGCGACTAAAGTAATATTGACCGGAACCTGATTATTAAAAAAAAAACCGGAGAAAAAAAAAATTCCGGCGAAAAAAAATTGGTGACCGGAATCCGGCGACTCCGGCGACCGGCCATGGGAGGCCGGCGGAGTTGGGTGACATTTCGGTAAAGTTTCTTTATCTTTCTCTTTCTCAGCACATTATAATTCAAAAATCTGTTAGATAAGACAGAAGGACAAAAAATGAAGAAAAAAATTAAAATTGTACTAGGGTTGAAAAAGATTCGTTCAAATGGGCAATAGAGTTGTTACCTTATATTCAATAGGGGAGAAAAATAAGATGGTCATTGGAATGGGTAATAAGGGGGCCAAATTAGTACTAAATGGACATTTTCTATATATTCAATAGGGGAGAAAAATAAGATGGTCATTGGAATGGGTAATGAGGGGGCCAAATTAGTACTAAATGGACATTTTCTATTAAATATATGAAATATAAAAGGACTAACTGGTAACTGGACACAAACATCATTTGAAATGAAAATAGAGTGATGGTAGCGGATTCAGCGCACTAAGGTACACTTACATTAATAATGTGTAAATTATTTATGCAGCCATTTTTTCAACTCCGTCAGTGTGTAAATTATTTATGTTTTTTTTTCTTGTGATTTCTATTGTTGCTAATCATATTAACATAGTGACTCGTCTCCAGTTTGTTTTTGTTTTAGTATTTTTTAACTTTATCTTCGTTCATCTTCCTACTCCGATCACGCTTCGGGTTCACCACTATAAAGACTAGCTGGCTCTCTTTCTTTTTCGTTTACTTCGTAACCTCCAACATAAAAATAAAATCTTCCACCCTGACTTTCACGTTACTATTAAAGGCAGGTTATCACGTATCATTCCCAAAAGCATCGGCGATCTGCCCGCACGTCCAAAAGGAAACAAGACCAGAAGATGCGGCATCGATCAGCTCCTTGAGTTGCTTCCTTAGCTCTGATAGTTCAGGGGGGTGGCGCAAAGCTTCCGGTTCTAGCTCTATCTCATGGTCCACCGGCCTTCTGGGCGTAAGGGTCTTCGACACTCAAGCATGACATCCTCAAAATCTCTAATATTAGGACTATATAAATAGTTAGTGATTAAGAAAATAGTTAAAATTACATATTTGAGTGTCGATTTACTTGCACCTTAATGCGTTGAATAATTTTATGTGATATATAGATGAAGCTATATCTTGTTCTCATATGATATCAAAGCATAAATGCACTTAAAATAACGTAGTCAGAGTTATTTAATTATGCATTATAATATGCACAAACAACATTCGATTATAATTATTTTTTACCAAGTATGAGGGATAAGGTAAAGGTAAATTTTTCCTTAACATACCAAACAAATTACAGTGAACTCTAAATCCCGAGCTGCAGACGAAACATAACCAATATAGTGGATGAGCAGGCTAATGATATGGGTATATGAACCAAAATCTTTCCGAAACCGTTCTAGACGTGTAGATGACTCAAAATTTGCTTGCATCAAGAACAAACTTAGCGAGACTATGAGCAACAAACTTCCCGGACGAAACCTAGCTTCTTACGTACTCTGCAAACTTCTAGAAAAAGTCAGCTCTTCACTGCATTGTAAAATATTAGAATATAAATATTAGTAAGAGACAAAGTTAATCATCTTGTGAACTTGACTTTGATCCGTCCAGCAAGCATCAATATTTCATTGAAATTGGAAAAGTGTGGCTGTGTGGGAACAAATGGGTATTGAACTACAGAATGAGAGAGAGGGAAATGGGAATTGGGTACCCAACCAGTGCACTTTATATAAAATTTGTATAGCTAGCTACGTGACATCTTTGTATGCATGTTAGATGCCAATCCAAATAAACAGATTGAGGAGCGCTGGTTAAAGGCTTCGAAACCATAAGGGATGAAGAAACTGAAAAAAAGCACCTACGATGATTCTTTGCTCAAGTTGGAAAGGATTCCTGACATAATTGGAGCATCCCATGCTTCTTTCACTAGTGACTACGATCCTGAAATTAACTTGGCACGTTCAGATCTTCCGTTCGATTGGTTCAAGCACTGTTAAAGGTTTCCCAAAGGATCCAAAAGAAGCAACAAGCAAGAATCTGTTGTGCGGAAAGAATGTTCTGATCGACATGAGCATACATACAGCATATGTGAAGGCCATCCCTTCTGCCCAACATTTCTTATATATAGAGAATCAATATTTTATTGGTTCTTCATACAATTGGAGTCAATATAAAGACTTGGGTGCTAACAATTTGATTCCCATGGAAATCACCCTTAAGATTGCTGGAAAATCAGAGCAAACCAGAGTTTTGCTGGGTATATTGTTATTACAATGTCGCCAGAAGGTGTTCCGATTGGTGCAGCTACTTTGGCAGCAAACACTCCACAGGCATTTAGCCAAAGAAGCAGGCAATTTGTGATTTATGTTCATTCGAAAGGTATGATTGTCGATGATGAATATGTAATATTGGGGTCGGCAAACATCAATCAGCGCTCTATGGAAGGGACAAGAGACATTGAAATAGCAATGGGGTCTGACCAACCTCATCGTATTTACATGGGCAAGAAATCTGTTGAAATTGATGAAGATAAAATGATAACTCTTGTTATATTGAAAGAGGATTTACAGCAGGTTATATACACATTTAGATAGTCTTCAAGCAAGCAACAAGCCATGCTTCACGCCATGCTACCAACTACCTAATCCCTCAAATAGGGACCAACTAAAGACTACAATACAAACACAAAGCATGGTGATAACACCCTATCACTTACACAAGTAAGGTGGTAAACATAACTTGACTTATACTCAACAGGAGAAGTGACAAGTCCCACCAACTTATAGAAGTGTTCCGCCATGATTTCTTCCACCATAATGCCCATACTGCAGTAGGTGAACTATATGCTGCACAGAAGAGCAGTAGGGGGACAGGAGAGCAGTAGGAGAACTGGCGAGTAATAGTAAACTCGCCATCCACCACATCCGCCACGGGCACACTCGCCTACTAGCACATCCGCCATACTGCTAGCACATCCAACTATCTTCAACACTCCCCCTCAAGCTGGATCAAGGGAAACCTTGAGCCAAGCTTGCCAAAATATTCGATGAACATCCGCCACAGGCACATCCGCCACAGGCACATCCGCCAACACCCATTGATTGACATAAACATCTCCACGGTCGACACCACTGCCCACCGCCGTTTTCCTCCTCCGCCGCCGGCTGTTTTCGCTTGGTCGGTCGGGGATAAGCTTTAGCGAGAACAATGTGGTCGAACCACCACCACTCCACTGGTCGTCACCGTTTCCCTCCTCCACCGCCGGCGGGGTTTTTCTTTCCTCTCGTCTCGGTCGGTCGGGGCTAGGCTTTAACGACGACAAAAGAAATAGTAGATCGAAGATGCCGATTCAAGAGAAGTGTGCTGGAGCAGATCGCTGCACAGGATTGAGTTGTGCTGCCGAGTTGAGTCGATGAGTTACCGAGTTCTTGACTCGGAGCCTTGGAAATCGACTCGAATTGAGTCGAGGTGCTGTGAAGCCGCTGCTCCTCCGTAAGAGGCACACGATCTGGGCGAAACCGGTACAGCTCGATCGCCATAACGCGCTGCTGTTTGGTGTGGACCGCTCGATCTGGTTGCCACCGTTCTTGATGCGCCACCGTTTTCCCCTTCCGCCGTTAGCCTTCAACGACGTGTTGGATTACAAGCAGAAAGGGTCTGACCCTAATGAGGGCTGGAACAGCTTCAAGCCCAAGGTTTCTGAACTGAACGTGGTCAGCGACAGGTGGAACTCATTCAAGCCGAAAGCTTCCGAGGTCAAATCTTTCAACCCCAAAGTTTCAGACTTCAATGGTTTTAATCAGAACTTGAATGGGTTTAATCAGAAGGTTCCGGACTTTAATGGATTCAATGAAGGATGGAAACTTGGGTTTTCTGCTAATGGAGCAATCAATGGATGATTCAACAAGGGGATCTACTCCTAGCCGTCTGAGTCTCTCCCCAGAAATGAAACCAGGAGCTAGAGGTGTTGTGATCATCCGCCGTAGGACATCCGCCGTAGGACATCCGCCGTACGCCATCCGCCATAGGACATCCGCCGTTCTCCTTCGCCATAGGACATCCGCCGTTTCCAAGTGGTCTTCAGCGCCGACGGAACTTCCAAGAAACTCGTCCCTCTCGTCTCTAAGGGGGTTCCCAAAGCTCTGCTTCCAGTGGCTAACCGGCCGGTCATCTCCTACGTTTAGGGAGCTTCTAGAACTCAGTACCCTCAAGGACATCATTGTTGCGGTTGAAGGCAAAGAAGCGCATGATTGCGTTGAGCACTGGATTCTGGAAGCTTTTATGGATCGGTTACGTATCAAGGTTGAAAGAGTCCCTGATGATGTATGGAAGGCTCACGCGGCCATGGCAATGGTTCAGCTCTTCAATGAAGGCTAACATGTAATTACCAAAGTAGCCCTCACTGTGGGTATCAACCAGCTTGTCTTCTGTCTCTACAGAGACCTCCTTGCTCTCGCCATTCTTGCTCCACTCGACATCCGCCACAATATCTGACTATTTTCAACACTCATAGACACCAATACTCCCCCTCAAGCTGGATCAAGGGAGTGCATGATTAAAAAACTCCCTTGAGCCAAGCTTGAACAATGATATGATTCAGTGGGAGGGAGGTAGGGGAAATGAAAAACGAGATGAAATGGAGTGATCAATGGTGGCTACAGATGATGGAGCTACTGCGAATGGTCAAGGATAGTGCAGCAGACTAATGAATGGATGGCCTAACGTCACAGGCGGCTTGAGGTTACATGAAAACCCCTAAACATGCCTTTCTTCCATCATGAAGGAAGAACACATAAAATGAAGGTGATGTTAGAGGTACAACAACCTCTCAATGGATTGATGAAAAATTCAGATAGTCCAACATCAGAAGATTGAGATTACATCAGAATGTCTAAAACAGATTTGGCCATGGACAACAGATTCCTTCCAAAATAGATAAAGAAATCAAAGGCCAAACAGAAATGCCGATAGTCCAACATCGGAAATATTGAGGCTACGCTAGAACCTCGAAACAGATTTCTCCTCCAAAAATAGGATGAAAGAAATCAGAACTTGACCATGGACAACAGATTTCTCTTCCAAAGCGTAAGAAGAAGAATTCAAAAAAAAGGTCAAGTAAATATGATTTATGGAACACATGATTTTGGAAATGATTCTACAAATAGATGTTGTAGATCAAAAATCACGTGTTTATGGATGCGGAAGCCACAGATCATGAACAATGAATCTCTTTAATAAGAACTCTAACATGAACAATCTATTGAACTCCCCCTCTCCCCAAATCTCATGCCAAGATCCATGATTTGGATCGGACAGGAGAAGGGGAGAGGAAGAAGAAAAAGAGATTAAGAGCTAGGCCAATAGAACCTGCTCTGATACCATGTTGAAATTGATGAAGATAAAATGATAACTCTTGTTATATTGAAAGAGGATTTACAGCAGGTTATATACACATTTAGATAGTCTTCAAGCAAGCAACAAGCCATGCTTCACGCCATGCTACCAACTACCTAATCCCTCAAATAGGGACCAACTAAAGACTACAATACAAACACAAAGCATGGTGATAACACCCTATCACTTACACAAGTAAGGTGGTAAACATAACTTGACTTATACTCAATAGGAGAAGTGACAAGTCCCACCAACTTATAGAAGTGTTCCGCCATGATTTCTTCCACCATAATGCCCATACTGCAGTAGGTGAACTATATGCTGCACAGAAGAGCAGTAGGGGGACAGGAGAGCAGTAGGAGAACTGGCGAGTAATAGTAAACTCGCCATCCACCACATCCGCCACGGGCACACTCGCCTACTAGCACATCCGCCATACTGCTAGCACATCCAACTATTTACAGCAGGTTATATACACATTTAGATAGTCTTCAAGCAAGCAACAAGCCATGCTTCACGCCATGCTACCAACTACCTAATCCCTCAAATAGGGACCAACTAAAGACTACAATACAAACACAAAGCATGGTGATAACACCCTATCACTTACACAAGTAAGGTGGTAAACATAACTTGACTTATACTCAACAGGAGAAGTGACAAGTCCCACCAACTTATAGAAGTGTTCCGCCATGATTTCTTCCACCATAATGCCCATACTGCAGTAGGTGAACTATATGCTGCACAGAAGAGCAGTAGGGGGACAGGAGAGCAGTAGGAGAACTGGCGAGTAATAGTAAACTCGCCATCCACCACATCCGCCACGGGCACACTCGCCTACTAGCACATCCGCCATACTGCTAGCACATCCAACTATCTTCAACAAAATCATTCTAGTCCTCTCCGACAGATATTTGAATATCGAAGGTCTCTATGGGCAAATCACACAGGAACCGTTGATGGCTGCTTTAGATCAGACCCAGAGAGTCTTGAATGTGTTGGGAGAATTAGAGCAAGGGGCGAGATGAAAAGGAAGCAATTTGCTGCGGAGGAAGTAACAGAGATGAGGGGTCATCTATTGAAGCATACAGTAGAAATAGATCGAAAGGGCAAAGTGACATTTTTACTATGTACTAAAGCTGAGTTAGGTCGGTGTACTGTCCCACTGTAGCTAAGTTTTACGCGTAATTACCGTTTTTTCCTTGTTTTCTGCGGTTTGACGAGAATACTCTTGACCAGAATATATAAATCCGCTGATCGCCACGCGTCAGATTTTATTTTCCTTGTCGCTCCCACAAAACGAAGCTCTCTCTTGAAGCTTCCATAACAATTTTTGGTCTTCCATACCAGACCATAGCAATCAGGGTAGTGGTACCTGAGCTTTGATGCAAATCCAAATAAGGTAGTTGTTGGTGGCATATATGGCACACCGCCAAACATGTTCGGCGACCTCGTGGGCCGTGCAACCGGCGTCATGAGTCCTAGTTCCGGCATCCGGCGGGTAGACCACAACCCCGGCTACGTTCCCAATGTCAGAGATCACCGGTGCCGCACCCGGAGGGCGTGCCACCGGGCTCCCGAAGTAGCTTTGTGGGTAGGGAAATGTGTAGTAATGTGGGTTTGTGTCCCACATTGGAGAAGTTGTAGAGGAGGGAGCCTTCCTTCTCTATAAATAGGAGGCTTCCCCCTTAGTGTTAAGGATCTTGGTTCCAAGGCATTCCACACTTGTACCACCGATGGCTTATTAGCCGGCTATAGTGAATTTCAAGTGGACGTAGCCGTGCCCTCCGATGGCACGGTGAACCACTATACGTCGTTGTGTTCATGTTCTATCTTTATTATTTTGTATCTACTAGACCCCCGGGTTTAGGCAGAAACAATTGGCGCCGTCTGTGGGAATCAGTTCAAAAAGTTGTGTTGCTCTACCAGCGGGTAGAGATCAGTCAGTTATTCCATCGGCAAAGAAAAAAAAAAAAAAAGAAGCCCTGCTGCAGCCCAGTTCCAAGTGGAGAGTCCCCGGCCCGATTGGCAGCCCAGCCCGGTCAACAGGACCAGGCCCGCCCGGTCAGCCCAGGTGATTCTCTCGCGCGAGACTCCGTTGCGGCAAAGTCAAGGTGCGCCAATTGTTTCTCCCGGCCAGCGTCTCCCGGTGCAGCAGGTCTGCCGGCCGGCATCCCCGAGCATCTCCACCTCTCCCGAGCACCCCTCCGGTGCAACATCTCCCGGTCCGGCATGCAGCCCGGCATGCAGCCCAGTCAGCATCATCCAGCAAGTCAACCGGACAGCAGGTCCGGCCCGGCTTCGTCCACCGGTGCAGCAGCCCCGGTGCGGTTCATCGACCCCGGTGCAGCACGTCTCTGGTCAGCAGCTCCGGTGCGGTTCGTCGACTCCGGTGCACGTCGTTCTCGGTGCAGCACTCGTCCCCGGTGCATGGTCCGAACCCCAGACGAGGGAGAGAAGACCGGCCGCGTGAGCCTCCGGCCGAGTGAGCCATCGGCCGAGCGGAGATGCCGAGAGAGAGGATACCGGGAGAAGGGATACCGGCCGAGATGGAGAGCACCGGACGAGAGCCACCGGCCGAGCAGAGGTTCCGGCCGAGGAGGGTGCCGGTCGAGCGGTGGTGCCGGCCAAGAGAGTCCCCGGTCGGGAGGGCAGTCTGGTCGAGAAGAGGCAGAGAGCAGAGAAGAGAGAAAAATGGCGGGAAATCAGAGAAGTTCAAACCCGGTCAGCCCGGTCAACCCGGTCAGCAGGGGCAGCAGTTGGGCTGGGCCGGGTCCATCCAGCAGCAATCCGGGTCTTCAGCAGCAATCCGGATTTGGGCAGCTTCCAGCAACCCTGGGCCATTCCAACTGGTCAGTTTTCAGCAGCTTGGACACCCAAATCTTTCCTTTGGGCACCCACTGCTCCAAACAGCAAATCAACCTGCAGCAGCTTCCAGCAAAGCTAAGTTCTTTAATTCTTACAATTATATTTACTCCACCTCTATACGAGTACTGTTATATATTTGGCAAGCATGTGAATAATTTTCCCGCATGATAATGAATGTGCATCATTACCTGCTACATCGGTAATTTTTAGCTTTGTGTTGCATTGCGCATAGTCTTTCATGTGTGGCTGGTCGGGATCTTTTCCTCCGGGAAACGGTAAGCCAGTAACAACGGCTGAGGCATTCTCACTGGGGGACTCGTCTCGATATGGCAGGACGCCCGGTCGAGGTCCGCCCGATACCATGGGCATCCCAACGGCTAAGCCAACACTAACGAAAGACTATGCATGACATCTTCAAGCTACACATGCCTTCATTCTATACGTGATCATAATTTATGTGTTCCATTGATATCTGTGTACATATCATTGGTAACCCCGGGCAGTATTCGTATCACCGAGCGGTAACGAATAACTACCCGGTGCTTAATTCTTGTATGTGGCTTAAATTCTGATCACTTGTTTATTTCTATTTTTGTTTTCTAAGGTACATATCATCCAGAGGCAAAAGGCGATAACCTCGGCAAGAGCCCAATCTTACTTAGGGAATTGGGGGGACTGGAGGTAGTAGGGATGACTCGGTCACCACCTATGCTTGGAGGAGCAAGACAGATCAAGTCCCCAAGTAAGATTGCACTCTTACTCGGGAACTTGGGGGACTTGTTGGTGGCATATATGGCACACCGCCAAGCATGTTCGGCGACCTCGTGGGCCGTGCAACCGGCGTCATGAGTCCTAGTTCCGGCATCCGGCGGGTAGACCACAACCCCGGCTACGTTCCCAATGTCAGAGATCACCGGTGCCGTACCCGGAGGGCGTGCCACCGGGCTCCCGAAGTAGCTTCGTGGGTAGGGAAATGTGTAGTAATGTGGGTTTGTGTCCCACATTGGAGAAGTTGTAGAGGAGGGAGCCTTCCTTCTCTATAAATAGGAGGTTTCCCCCTTAGTGTTAAGGATCTTGGTTCCAAGGCATTCCACCCTTGTACCACCGATGGCTTATTAGCCGGCTATAGTGAATTCCAAGTGAACGTAGCCGTGCCCTCCGATGGCACGGTGAACCACTATACGTCGTTGTGTTCATGTTCTATCTTTATTATTCTGTATCTACTAGACCCCCGGGTTTAGGCAAAAACAGTAGTATAGTTTTTGAGTTCTCCTATGTGCCTTCGTTTATGTAAATATGGATTAATGAATGGATGAATGAACCTGACCTCCATTTTGCATTTTGCAGACTGCGGAAACAACTACAGTATTGATCTACATGTTATTTATAGACCAATTTTTAGAATAGATGATCGAAAGGCCAGACGTACACGCACCAAGATTCTGGACTTGCTCGAAGAGCGTGGAGCCTGAATTGAGCCAGAGGGATATGGTACTAATGGTAGGATGATATGTTAGGGATTTGCGACAAAGAAGACGAAACATGATCGCAGAGCATAATTTAGGTAAAGCCAAAAGGATTGGAAGAGCGATTTGAAATGGCATTAAGGTGAAATTTTGAGACGCTACGTACCGTACCGTGATGAAATTTTGTGAACTGTATGAATTTCTACTAACTACGTACACTAACAACTGCTAAATTGCTACTGTATATTCTAATAACACGTACAGATGGCCATGATGATTAAGGTACGTGGTTTAACAGAAATTATTCACTATTCAGAAACTAGCTTACATAAGAACCACTAACAATTTAAGGAGATTAATCCAAAAGCACCAGAAAGAACATATGACGTAGTTATAAAGAAGGTGGAAAATCCCTATATATACCTGATTTGAAGAAGATTTAAGCCTAATAAAATGGAAGATACCTATACTAAATTTATAATTAACCAATAAAGGTAGAACAAAACTTATTGTTGATCTTGATTTCGCTGTTGATCGATCAAAGATATCACAACATGCACGTACTCATTCTTCTGCTTTGGAGATGCAGCAGAGAGCAGACCCTGCTCCCCTGTGGAATTTTATGCATGTAGATTTGTGGTCAAAATGGAGCTTGAACTAGCTACTAGTGACAACAATGGTGTGATGACAATAGATTGAGACGGTACATACTTGCATAGCAAGAAATAATTCATAGCACAGGTAGGTATTTTACGTGTATTAATCATTAACCCAAATTATGAAATTCAAAGTTGTTTGTCTAATCATCAAGAGAAAATAGAATCTCATGTCGAGTAAGCGCATATATTTTTTTTTTTTATATATACAAAAAAAATGTTTTAAAAATACGAGCCTGTAAGATACTCATATTGTATAATGTCAAACACTAAGACATTAGAATTTAACCAACTAATTTCTTGACTAACCAAATGTCCAAGGTTTGTTACAGCATCAACAACAAAACTTGCTTTCTTATACAGGCGAGTACTAATTTCATGCATGAATTTCTGAAAGACAATAACAGGTAGAGCAAAGCCCGGATAATTCTGGCCTAAAGCCTTCAACTTAGGCCATGTTTGTTTCCCCGATTTGAGGGGTCTGGAAAGGAAAGCCTTTCCATTTCCTTTGTTTGGCTGACATAAGTTTTGGAAGTAGCTTCCTGATGTAGGAGAAAGTAAAGAGGAAGTTCATTCCTTTCAGACTTGGGGGGATTGATGTTCCGGTCTATGTTCCCAGCATTTATTATAAAATTTTAAGACTATAATATCCCCACTCAAATATGATATTGCCAACTATACCCATATATATCCTCACATCTACCCGCCTCTTCTCATCTGACAGACCAAATTCGCGCCCAATTCTCCAAGAAAAAAAACATCCGCCCCTCTTTTTCGCGCCTTTCATCACAGTTCTTCACTCACAAAGACTCACAAGTTGCAAAGAATTCATTGGCTATTGTTCTTGCGCAACACCTTTCATTCAGGTATATATATAATACCCATCACCTACGTTTTTTCTTTGTGTGATTTGAGCTTTTTCTGGGTAATTCGTTTCCCTTTGTTTGTGATTGGTATATGATTTGAGTTCTTTCTGGGTAATTTCTTTTCCTTTGTTTGTGATTGGTATATGATTTAAGCTCTTTCTGAGTAATTTGTTTCCCTTTGTTTGTGATTGGTATATGATTTGAGCTCTTTCTGGGTAATTTTTTCCCTTTGTTTGTGATTGGTGTGTGTGTGTATATATATATATATATCCCCTTTGTACGTTTTATTCTTTGCTGTTCTACTCATCTTGTGAAGGTTTAGAGTTGTCAGTTGCATTTGTGGATTTTTTGGATGAGATTGTTGCTTCTTCATCTTCCTCTACTTGGTCTGCGTTAAAATAGCATTGTTGCTGGTCATTGTTGAGACAGGCATATAGAAAAGAATGTAAATTTTGTTTCTTCGTTCACATCTGTGTGCGATCTTTGAATACTCATATCTAGTAATATTAGACAATAATTCATGTTTGTTGTGTCGGGAAGTTTGCTCGGGTATGAACCTTTAAAACTTTGTTAGGCTGTTGCCATAAATATGCCAGATGAACATTCAATATTGCAGTTGAATTTTAAGGAAACAAGAAATACATGCCAGCATAGAATGGGGATTTAAGGCCATGGATATATCAATGCATGCCGTCAAAACATAATATGTTACAACATTGTGGATATATCAATGTTCCATATTCTATGTATTGTATTACATGTATGAGTTGTAATAAGAGGGATATTATAATACAATTATTGTTCTTGGGTTAGTGTCTAATAAGATGGATGTAGAAACAAAAATGATACCTTTTTTTTCTTTGAATGCTGTTCTTGTGGACACTGTCACCAGAATGGCATAGATGTGTATTCTTGTGCAGCTTTTGAGGTTTCTATACCACGAAACAAGTAAATTTGTTTTGTTTTTTCATTTAATGGTGGTATACTTGCTTTACGGAGTGATATATGTGTTTTCTTTAAACTGCCCTATATGTAGTTAGTTCATTAGAAAGCTGAGGTTTTGATGAGCTTGAATTTGGTTTAATTAGATGCTTAGTTGTTAAGTAAAAGCTTGATTTACTTTGCCATATAGCATAGATAATATTACGAGATCAGTCTTGTTGCTTTAGCTTGCAACCAAATATGTAAACCCAATAATTAGACTCTATATACAAAATGTTTATACAAGGACAGACGAATCAGACTTCAAGAGTCCTTACTTTGTTAAGCAATAATAATAACATATTGTCCATACTCTGCAGCTATGGCTCGTAGAATCTTGGCAAAGACTAAAAAGATTTTTCCAATGTTGGAAAATGTTAAAGATTTACTTAATTTTGTCGTCATGATATACGTTGTCATGTATATCATTGCTGAACGACATTATCGTAAGTACAGATTGAAATCAAAATCTATTTACGATGCTTTTTCAAGAGTTGGAAATTTTCAACGCATGGTGTATGTGAGTGATGTAAGATGCATTAATGAGCTCCGGATGGATAGGTATACATTTACCAAATTGTGTACCATGATCCGCACATCTGGAAGACTTCGAGATACTAGAAATGTGTCTATTGATGAAATGGTTGCTATGTTCTTGAATGTACTTGCACACCATGAAAAAAATAGAGTGATTCAAGACAAGTTTTTATGTTCTGGGGAAACTATTAGCAGATACTTCAATGCAGTTTTAGAGGCAGTCTTATGTCTACAAGGACAATTATTAAAAAGACCAGAACCAGTGGCTGATAACTCAACTGATGAGAGGTGGAAGTTCTTTAAGGTACACAAATTATGAGTTTTCTTATTAACTTAAACTTAAAACAAAAAACAGTTTCTAAGGGTGTTAATCTTGTAGAATTGTCTTGGAGCGTTAGATGGGACGTACATTAGAGTACATGTACCAGAAGTTGACAAGCCTAGGTATCGAACTAGGAAGAATGAAATTGCTACAAATGTCTTAGGTGTGTGCTCTCAATATATGCAATTCATTTATGTCTTACCGGGTTGGGAGGGTTCCGCTGCAGATTCGAGAGTGCTTCGTGATGCCATTAGTCGGAGACACGGTTTAAGAGTCCCTCACGGTGAGAAAAAGTGAAACTTGTTTATTGAAAAAGTGAAGTTCTTAGCTTTCTATTTTCTGTCTCTTTTTACATACTAATATTATAAATTAAATGTATTCTTTAGGACATTATTATCTTGTTGATGCTGGATATCCAAATGGGGAAGGATTTCTTGCCCCATATAGAGGACAACGATATCATTTGAATGATTAGAGACCAGGATACCAGCCTATCTCAGCTGAAGAATATTTTAATATGAAACACTCATCTGCTAGGAATGTGATAGAGAGGTGTTTTGGGTTACTAAAATTGCGTTGGACAATTTTAAGGAGTCCTTCATTTTTTCCTATCAAGACACAATGTAGAATCATCATTGCATGTTGCCTACTTCACAATCTTATAAGAAGAGAAATGTCTGTAGATCCATTAGAAAATGAGTTACCTAATCAGTTTACAGATGATGATCATGATGATGATGACAACATTATCACTAGTATTGACTCTTCTGAATATTGGAATAATTGGAGGAGTGATTTAGCAACAACAATGTTTGAAGAATGGACAACAAGTAGGAACAATCGAACTGAGCAGTAGCAGGAACTAAGTCTGTTTCATTTTGCTTTTTTGCTGTTATGTACAGATTTAGTGTTGGTTGTTTTGTATTAAACATTGAAATGGTTGAACTGTATCTGAATAGTTTTGTAGTACGACTTTGTGTTGGCTGATTTGTAACAAACTTGTTTATTGGAATGGATATCTAATATTCTGACTAGTGTCTTTTTTTTAATTTTTTTTTGCATGATTTCAATTACATGTGATTTAATATTCTGAAGCTAGTTATACCTTATCATCGACTATTGTGTGTACAGTTATAAATGCTATACAGATGTCTATACTTGTGTTAAATCATTGTTGATCATTATGGTTTACTGCAACTTAAATCATTGCTGATCATTTTGTATATGTATATAGGATGAATTCTACAGAATCTACTCGTAGGCCTATAAGAAAAAAAGTAGATCAACACAAATGGACCCCTCGTGAAGATGTGGCTCTAGTTGAAGCATTGACAGAACTTTGTGTCAGTGGCTATTGGAAGGTCGACAATGGCTTCAGGACAGGATACTTGGGTCAGCTTGAACACATTATAAAGCAAAAGCTATCAGGTTGTGAAATTAAGGCAGATCCTCACATTGAGTCTCGTTTGAAGACATTAAAGAAACAAACACTTGCTATTCATGACATGCTTGCTAACTCAAGTGGCTTCTCTTGGAACCATGAAGAAAAAATGGTGGTCTGTGAAAAACAAGTATTTGATGATTGGGTTAAGCTAAGTACTGTGTTTCATAATACCTTTTAGGTATTGCATTATATACATGATCCTTTATAGATTGAATGACAACATGTCTGTGTCTTTCTAAGCCTGTATTCGGAGTAAATAACTTTTAGGTATTGCAGTAAATATGGAGTTTCATTTTTTGTTTATTGCAGTTGGTTTTGGCCTCTCTTACATATATGCCTGCCTTTTCACAGTTTTTTCTCCTCTATGTCTTCCATTAATGGTGAAAAAGAATCGCTAGAAGAAACTATATACGCCGTGATCTATTGCTAGGTAGAAAGATAACCATAAGTAGACAAGACATGATTGAACCCCTAAATGATACGGATTTATATTTTTCTTTTCTGTTCTAAGTGTGTATATATATATATGATCATCCGTTGATCTACCAAACCCCCCACCCCATGGATATGATGTCATTCTCAGTGTCAATGTGTCACAAGTTCAGGCAATTTTTTTATAAGGATGTCATTCCACTAAACTCTAGAAAAAGCACAGATCCAGAGTATATCATTCAAAGTAAAACCATAACTAATTAGACTGTTCATTATAGGCTAAGCTTTCTAGCCATGCAATGAGAGTACGTTGAAAGCAATCTTATCATATGCAGCACATGAATAATTAACAAGAATTCACTTAATTTGTTTTCCTGCATGGACACTGCCATCAGACTAAACAGAAATGATAGATAAAACAGTAGTTAACAGAAGATAAAACAGTAGTTAAAGTGATTTGAAGGTGAGTGGTGAACAGTAGTTAAAGTGATAAAACAGTAGTTAACAGAAGATAAAACAGAAATAATAGTTTTGTTTATGCATTCTGGGATTTGTTCCAGAACCTATAATTCCAATTTTTAAGAGAATCGTTTAAAGCTTTTCATTTGCCAAATGTACATTTATTTCTCATGATTGCACCTATATAGTGATTTGATTGAAGTAATAACCTATTGTATGTAATAGGTCCATAAGGATGCAGCAGGGTTAAGATTGAAACCATTCATTCATTATGATAGCTTGATTGAAGCCTTTGGAAGAGATCGTGCAAATGGATTAGGAGCTGAAGGACCAGCTGAAGCAGATGAAGATCTAAATGGCAATGATTTTGTTGACATTGTAGAAAATGATTTGGATGAAATGACAACTCCTTCACCACCTATTGCTCCTTCACCTGTTGTCCGCACTCCTACAAACCCACCTTCAACTCGAACTAGGAAGCGAGCACGAGATGCATATTCTCAATGTTTGGGAGACATGGCTAGCACACTACGCTCCTTTGTGGACGTGACCAAGGCACACTTGGAGACAATGCAAGGAGTACTCTTGAATGAGCATGCAACATCTGAAAGAAGAGGTAAGCTTGTTAATGAGCTTATGAAAATTGATGGCATAAATGACCAAGATGTTATAGATGCGGCTGCTGCAATTATTGGTGATGACTCCAAAATTGATCTACTGTTTAGCTTGCCAGACAACCTAAAAAGTCAATGGATTCATAAAATTCTTCGTCGTTAGAGAGATGGAGGTTAATATAAATGTTGGCTTAGAGCTTTCTTTTGCTTTGCTTCCAGAACAACATGATAGCTCAAGCTATGATATATTTTGAACTTTGTATTATGGTAGTGGCTATTGTCTCAAGCTATGATCTATTTTGAACTTTATGTAATGGAATTGGCTCTTATCTATTCCATATTAATGTAAGGTTAACATATATTATGAACTTATGCTACTGACTATATCGATTTTATTTTAGATAATATATCAGTATATCTTCTATGACATGGCTAGCCAATTTGAGACTAGTGCCGGAACATTAGAAATGTGGAGAGAATATTATTATTTGAAATGATTCAGCCTTTGAAATGATATCAAGAGTTGTTAGCAGAAACATATTCACAATTCATCCAATTGTTATGTTTTAAAAAACCATAAATAAATATTAAAACTCAAGGTATTATTGAACATTTGATAGTTGTTTTCTTTCCTTTCCTGTATTAACCAAACACTGGAAGGGAACTCAAATGGCATTTCAACATTCATTTTCTTGTTTTACCAAACACCGGAAAGGAAACTTGAGAGGAATTCCAACTTCCCTTTCTAAGGGAAAGGGAAAGGGAAGTGAGTTCCCTTCCAACAACCAAACGAGGCCTTACACTTGGGAATATCCTTAAGGTAGATGAAGGCCTTGATACATGCATAAACCAAATTCATGTATAACTATTATTAACTAGGACTTACCCAAGAAGTGTTAGAAGCCAACGGGCCGGTATTGGGTTCATATTTTGTAGTCTTGCCAATTTTTCCTAAATTAAATCCCCTTGCATCAATTGCATGATTAGTTACAACTAATCAACATCAAACTAATTCCACAATACTGAGTTTCTAGGATCAGATCGACTTTGACAAATTGGAACCAAACAGTGTAGATATAGATTCTGGAAAATATACGAAATCGACCTTTAGTTAAACAATAGTTTAATTACGGTGATGCAGTTCTCATTTGTCTTGATCTTGATGAAAGATACCCCGATCATATATATCTTGCACTTCTCTAGTGAGCTGAACATTCACACGTGCTTCCATGTGCTAGCTCTGCCAAGTATATGAAGCTTGAAACTACCAAGTGACGAGTGTGATGCAGATGAACACACATCTCCGAGGATATCTGGAATATAACTAGTCATTTCCAATGAGAAATAGCCGTTTCCGATCGCCTAAAGTGGTCAGAACTGATGTTTTGCTGGGCAGTAAGGAAGGGAAAATAGAATCCAGCTAGTGGTCGGAACTCGGAAATGATGTTTTGTTATGCAGAGAAGGCTGGGGAAACTTAGGCAACTAGGCATCACACTTCACACCAGAAAGGAAAAACGAGAAACGGATCGAGCTGCCCACAACTCTGAACTTTTAACACTCAAGAGTGGGTGCCAAATACAAAGACAGAGTGACAGACCTAATCAAGGCCTTGGAAACATGCATAAACCAATATAAATAGACCTTCTTTAGAATAGACGGCATATATGATGGCTTTATTGATCATGCCCACCTTCGATTCCATCCGATTAACCAATCGATTATTTAATATTGAGCTAAGACCAAACTAAAAGCATAAGATTGTTTTTAAAGTATAAACCATGCAATAGTTTCTATCTAATTGGGTGGTTTCAAGGTGTGACCTTGATCGGAGAAAATATGATCCAATTTGCCGGAAACCATAGGTGACCTCATTTCGAATTCCTAGGTTAGTGATTACTGTGGTGGAGGGAGCTAATATGCCTCTTCATAAAACAAATGGAGTTGGGGTGATTTGGTATCAACAGTTTGGTCCCTAAATTGTTAAAAACCATTAGTCTTTGGTTCACATTCTAGTCTTGATTATTAAAAGGGCAAAGCTCTTCAATACCTCCAAAGGAGCTAGGAGATGGGGAGCTACGAGATTAAACATATATGAATGTTATCTTCACCTTTTTTTTTTTTTTTTTTTTTTTTTTTTACAATAGAGTTAAGTTCCTTCAAGTTAAAAGTATAAAGTTAAAACCCATGATTATTTTTCACAGCATGTATTTTCAATATCCTATGTTCTTACAAGTTGCAAAAGTCAAAGAAGTAGGAAGTATGCAAATCAGATTATGAAGTCATTGGAGTGGAGGGTAAGGATGAAGCTCATCACTCATCATCATACTTGATCTCACTACTAGCTACCAGAACTCTAATCTATACTCTATGACAATGAAATACATGTCCCATGCAACATTAAAAAGCACAACTTCCACAAAGCCCCTCTAAAACACAAGTGCCAAAGAATCCAAAAGATGAGAAAGCAAGGGCATGGATGTCATTAAAAACATCCATCCCTTCTCACCTTCTCTCCCACAATGCCACAAACCACCACCCTATTCCCCTTTTTTAACACATCCTCAAAAGAGTTAAAATTCCTCAAATTCCTTCTTCACCCTTTTTTTGAGTTTTTTCCCATAACCACTAATCTCACCGGGACACCACACCGTCCCCGTCACCAACCAATCAAAACACCCCACTCCACCACCACGCCACCACAGCCCAACCAAAAGCCCCCAAGGAGTCCAGATGTCACTTTTCCAGGTGATCTTATCACAAACCCAAAAATTATAAAAACAAAAAAATTTAGAGAGAGAAACTGAGGAGAGAGAGAAGTGTTTGTATGTGTGTTTTGTTGTCTCCGAAACCAGAGAGAACGATTTTGCTCAGTCATTTTAATCAAATCTCTCCTCCCCCTGATAAAAAATAAATAAAAATTTAATATTTTGGATTAAAAATCCAATCTTTCACCTTTTAGAGAGAGAAGAAGCTCGCCCTGTACTAGATAGAGAGATATAGAGAGAGAAAGACAGAGGCTTTATTGTGCTTTCGATGCTCAAATGGTTGAATTGGAAAATCACAAGACACCCTATTGCCGATTGTGAGAACAAGGCTCAGTTTTGGAGATGGGTTTTTGAGTAGTCTCTGTGATCTTGTTAACCCAGAAAGCGATCTTCGATGCGGTGATTGGATTCCTCGGATTTTGCTTCCATCTGGGCTCTGTTTTAGATTTGGGTTTTTTAATTTTGTTTTGGGTTTGATAAGAGGAATTAGTGGGAGAAATGAACGGTGCTGATGAGGTCGTCGCAGCTCCGGGGGGCCCACCGCCGGCTCTGGATTGGAAATTCTCTCAGGTCTTCGGCGAGCGTACCGCCGGTGAAGAAGTTCAGGAAGGTAAATTGATATGATCCTTTTGGATCCAATTGGTCTTTATTTATATCTGCAAGTGTTGCATTCAAGTTTTGATTTTTATTGGATTTTGATCTGGGTTAGATCGTGTGGTTTTCGTGTTTTTGCATCTGGGTTGTGTAGTAATCAGTGTTTTTGGTGTTGGTTTTTGGGTTTGATTTGTGGGAAGCTCTGGGTTTTGGGTGTGGTTGTGACTTGTGAAGTAAGGTTTGGCATTAGTTGTTATTTGGATTGATGAAGAAGAAACAGTGTGGAACTTGTGCTTGTAATCGAGTAGTTTGGAACTGAGCTTGGTGACTTTAGTGGTGGCTTTGGGGTTGTGATTACAGTTTAGGTTTCACTTATTGGTTTTTATTAGTTGTTAATATCTCAATTTGAGCATTATAGTTTTGCGTTGCTGGTAATACCAGTCCTTGCTTTCGCTATTATTTTTTTGGAGTGTATGAGGGTTGCTGGTTCTGGTCGTTGATCAAGATCATAGTGTTGTTGAGTTTAACTAGTGGTTAGAGATAGCTTTATACATTTATTTGTATAATTAGATTTCCTGTATGTAGTTGTGATAGTGAAAATTTTGCGTTTACAAATAGAGCTCTTGTTTTTCTTGGTTGTTAGTGGATACCCTGGGGAAGAGAAACTCAGTTATTAAAATAGCTGGCGACTAGGTTGTTGAATATTAGGTGATCAATAGCGTAGTCTGGACCCAATTGTCTTGAAAGGATTATTTTTTAAGTGAATCTAAACTGCAACCTTCTGAGATATGCGTTGCAACAAATGAATCAGAATATAATGGACGCCTAGGTTAAGACTGTAGTTGCTCTATGATGGATAGCAGTGGTAAAAGTTCCCATAGGGATTATTTTAGTTGAATTGAAATTCAATGAGGAGTTAGATGGTGACTACTACATTGTTGAGATGATCAGCAGTTTAAATGGTCACTTACAAGGGCGGGATGTGAGACAGGTTTTAAGGGTATGAATTAATTCATCTAGCTTACCCAAACTAGTTTGGGCGCATGACTGACATGCAACTAACTAGGAGTAGGCAGAGATCTTATGTATGTATTCTTGCTTCTATTTGGAAAGGCTAGCTTACCTGTAAAATAATACATGTGGTAAGAATAGGTTTCCAGTGTAGTTTTTCACAAAAGCTGGCATTATAATGCATTCAGGAGGTTAATTGAAATTGATCGTCGTTTTGTTTTGCAGTTGACATTATTTCTGCTATTGAATTTGATAAAACTGGTGACCATCTTGCGACTGGTGACAGAGGGGGCCGGGTTGTTCTTTTTGAGAGGACAGATACAAAAGATGTGCGTTTCTTCTCCCCCTACACACTTTTTCTACTATTTCAGTGTGTTGATTCTGCCATACAGGGTTAGTGGCAGGAGTTGACTGAAACTTAAGTTTCTTGTTTGTGGCAATATTAAATTGTATTTGATTGCTGTAATCTGTAGCATGGTGGCTCCAGAAGGGATTTAGAGAGGATGGATTATTCAATTAGGCACCCTGAGTTTCGTTACAAAACAGAATTTCAGAGCCATGAGCCTGAGGTATTCTTTTCCCACGAGTCACTATTGCATCACCATCCTATGTGTATAAGTGTGCTCTGTGCTCAGTTGTTTATATTGGTAATTTGCACTTTTTGTGTTTTCAGTTTGACTATCTGAAGAGTTTGGAAATAGAGGAGAAAATTAACAAAATCAGATGGTGCCAAACGGCAAATGGTTCCCTGTTCCTCCTATCTACTAATGACAAGACGATTAAATTTTGGAAGGTAGGAAAGTATAATTTGCTTGTAGCACTTTAGAATTTTGTTGTTAAAATTCTGGTCAGCAATACAAGTCAAAGGCCCCCAGGGTATTTTAGACTTCTCCAACCTGTAATTTTTCTTACATGCACATAATGTTATAGCATAAATTAACTGAATTGATGCAACTATTCTACTTTGTTAAAGTGCTATGAATAGGATCACAAGTTTAATTGAATGTCTGGACTTTGTTTAAGTCACATATATACCTTATCTCTGCACATGCAAAGAAGTTATAGCATGATGCTTGATAGCTGTATGTGTTTTAGGTATAGCCTTATAGGTTCCAGATTTGATTTGCAACTTCCTGTGCTGTGATCTTTTCAGGCATATAAATTTTCGCTATTCGATATGATGCTACAAAAGGATTATTTATAATTAAGTATTAATTGGGATGATGCTTACAACTTTGGCCCATTTATTTTTGTAATTTAATTTGTTCCAAAGCGTGAAAGAAAATATATTGATTGTTATATCTTGTTTGCAAGTGCATCCTACAAGCATTTGAATCTTTGCTGTATCTGATTTGTTTAACAGGTCCAAGAAAAGAAGGTCAAGAAAGTTTCTGAGATGAATGTTGATCCTTCGAAAACAGTTGCAAATGGAAGTGTTGCTGGTTCAAGCAGTTTGAGTAGCCCTAAAACACATCTTGCAAATGGGGCATGCCAGTCTTTCAGTTCTCTCAGCAATGACATTTCATTTCCTCCAGGGGGGATTCCTTCGCTGCGACTACCACAGGTAGTGGTACTTTTACATTTGTTGTGCATTGTAATGCATCTGTTTCTTTTTTTCCTTTTTTTTTTTTGGGAAAAAATAAAATAAAATTTGGGTCACCCAGAAACCTACTTTGTGGACATGAGCTCAAAACTGGTGTCCCTGCTGTTTCTCTACCTATCAATTCTTTCAGTGCTTAAAGATTTTATACATAAAGATATATGATATGAGACACTTGGTAATTAGGATCTCTCTCCCTTTTTCTTGGGACCCATCAGTAGTTGTGTTGTTTGCTCTTTTTTTTTTTTTTGTTTTTTTTTTTTGTTTCTTGCTTCCTATTTCTGTACTATTTGTAAGTTTCTGAACTAATTCTGGAACGTACTTGTAAAACTTCCTTGTGTAGGTAACAAGCCATGAGACTAGCTTGGTCGCTAGATGTCGGAGAGTATATGCTCATGCTCATGATTATCATATCAATTCAATTTCAAACAACAGGTGGCTCTTTTTCTTTGTTGAACTTGAGTCTTTGTAATATGCAATATCGTCATTAGTACATACTATGGACTATGCGGTTTATGTCAGGATTTTGTTATACTTGTATTTGCATGTCATTTGCGACAACGTCATTAGTACATAATCACAATACTCTTGAACTCTGGGTTTATTCGACTAGTTGTAAAATTGCTAAATCAAGTATAGCAAAGTTGTATTTGGATTGACAATGCACACATCATCTATCCCTACTGCTGGATTGCGTCATTGAACATCTTATTGTTGCCAGTAAAAAAAAGTTCTGTATTATTGAAAATCCAAGTGAAGTCAGTGTCAAGTTTCCCACTTATGATACCTTCTCTATTTCTGAATTGCTTTTGCAAATACTTACCGACTCTCTTTGCGCTTTTCCTAGTGACGGTGAAACTTTTATATCGGCTGATGATCTGCGAATAAATCTTTGGAATTTGGAAATTAGCAGTCAAAGTTTCAACATTGTTGATGTGAAGCCTACAAATATGGAAGATTTAACCGGTAAGCTTCTTCGTGTAATAAGAGACGGGGTTATAATGTTTAATCTTTTGGCCATCTACACTATTAACCTGAAGAACTCTGGTTGATAGTTTAAAAAGTACTTTTCTGGTTGTTGGCTGAGGGACTCTTGAGAAACTCAAATTGTCAGTTTTCAGTATCCCATTAATGGTTGAAGATTGGACCGTACTGGAGAGTGCATAATGTAAATAAGTTCTGTATACATTACATTGTTCACAATTTTGAGGTATAGGTTTCTACTGCCACCCAGTCATTAAAAAAAAAACCAAGCTGGTCACTCATATCTATGTAAATCTAAGGACAAACTTGTAATAGCTGGTTGATTACTTTCTTTTCTCCCTGACGACTGTCAAGATACTGTTTATAGAATCTGGCCTGACTCCTTTGATATACATGTTAATTTCAGAGGTGATAACGTCAGCAGAGTTCCACCCCACCCATTGCAATACGTTAGCCTATAGCAGTTCCAAAGGCTCAATTCGACTAATTGATTTGCGGCAGTCTGCTTTGTGTGATTCTCATGCTAAATTGTAAGCATTTGGCTTGTCATTTGACTGTAATTACCCTGTAGTCTACTGATCATGGAAAAATTCTCTCCCCATTAGGAAGATTAGTGCAAACTTGATAGGAGAGTAATGTATTTGACTAGCTTTATCCTGTAGATGCATATTACATCTCATCATATTGATGAACATAGCTCCGCTCATGATGCCAAATTTGTTGGTTCAAATATCTGGCATACAGGTTTGAGGAACAGGAGGCACCTGGTGCTAGATCATTCTTCACTGAGATTATTGCTTCAATCTCCGATATTAAGTTTGCAAAGGATGGTAGATATATACTTAGCCGAGATTACATGACTCTTAAGGTTTGTCTCTATTATTTGCATTTTTGTCTCATGTTGGCATAAAATTTGTGATGTTATTATATCTAGAACTTAATGTCAGGAAGGCTGGGGGGGGTTTTCCCTGAGTTTAACTTAAATTTTAGTCAAAACTTCACTATACATAAAAACAGAAGTAGATCGGTGTATATTAATTCTAGATGTACTCGTTATGCCTGTTGGAAGGTTGTCAATGCAACAACATTGACTAAAAACTCATTGCAAATGCTCGCCACAGCTCTTGTTATCTATTGCCCATTTGTAAAGGATGATTTATTTTTATTTTTCAGTTGGGAAACAAACTCATTTCCTTACTGTTGCCACTAATACTTTCAGTCGTTACACATCATCATTTCTGATAACAAAATTATTATCATATTTGTAAAACGCTACTGTTCAAGCTTGGTGTCTTGCTCTGCCAAAGTGCATGAAGTTGAATCATGTCTCTCCATTCTCACGACCTTCTGCTACTTGTTTCTCAGTTATGGGACATCAATATGGATTCAGGTCCAGTCACAACCTTCCAGGTTCATGAGTATTTAAGACCTAAGGTGAGGTTTCTGAATTCCAACTGAAGGGTGATAACACGAAACATTGTTTGATCTGAGACTCATTGTATTCCTCAATTGTATGCAGCTGTGTGATTTATATGAGAACGACTCTATCTTCGATAAATTTGAGTGTTGTCTTAGTGGTGATGGATTGCGTGTAGCAACAGGTTCTTATAGGTTTGTTTCCGTTCCTTGCATTTGATTTCTGTGTTATTGTAATGAATGTTATGGCCTTTATGCTAATGTGTTCTATTGTTATGCCAGCAATCTGTTCCGTGTATTTGGTTGTGGCTCTGGTAGTACCGAGGCTACAACTTTGGAAGCAAGTAAAAATCCAATGAGGTAAGTTTAGCAGACATAAGGAAGATTGACATAGCATTAATTTTCTGGATAAGGTTGGGGATTATATAATTTTTTTATGTGCTGTTTCAGGCGACAAGTTCAGACTCCTGCTAGACCTTCCAGGTCGCTCAGCAGTAGTATAACACGAGTTGTCAGACGAGGTTAGTGCTTACCCTTTGCCATCTACCGTCAAATTAATTGTATGCTATCCCTTTTATTATTTTGACGTGGATGAAACTGATTACAGGAGCTGAAAGCCCCGGGGTCGATGCCAATGGGAACTGTTTTGATTTCACAACAAAGTTGCTGCACTTAGCATGGCATCCAACTGAAAACTCAATAGCCTGTGCTGCTGCCAACAGCTTGTACATGTACTATGCGTAAAGATGGTCCAAGAAGAATTTACTTTCTTGGTTAGCTTTTTGTGGGTTGCTGCTGGAGAAGGCATCCATTCCTTTCCACCAACCAATCTATTGGAGGCCGCATTAATTTTCACATTTCGCAGTGCCCTTTGAACCTGTTGCACATGGTCTTAGACGTCTCAAGGTCCAGAAGTGGCTGTCATAGAATCTACAACGAAGCAACCTGATTTTGTTCCTCGGTGGGCGGCATCTGTTTTACTTCCTCCTCCCAACTGCCAAATTTCTCTTTCCTTTCTTTTTCTTCTTTTACTTTTTTCCTGCATCTTCCTTCAAAGAGAAGATGCAGTTTAAATCTTACAATTGTTGTTGGGTTGAAATAGAGAAGAGAATGTGATTGTAGCTCTCCTACAACAAATACTAAAGGATGTTCACTATTTGCCACTAGGTTTAAGATATAATGTAGTTGCTTCACACTAAAAGATCTTGGAGGGAGAGCTGTTAAAACTTGCAGTTCATCATTTTTTTTATTGATTCTTTGTCATGGTTGAAATTTCATTAAGGATGTTATATTATTCGATGTAGCTCTCCAACTTTTGTAAAAAGCAAAGCATTAATCTTCACTTCGTTATCAGGCGTCTCTAGTCTTTAATCCAATTTAATGTTCTCTATCAGGCCCTTGTGCCACCATTACAATGCCGCAATTTTCTGAAGGGGTTTGGCAGTTCAAATCATACTTGGCATTGTGTGTGAACCAAATTACAGGTTGCAGACTTGCACTTACAGAACTTTTAGCTCGCTTTGGCAGGTATCAAGTGACGGGAAAGCACGGAGAACTGCTTATTCTTGAAGTTCATTATGATACATGGAGGTTGAAAGACCAGATCAAAAAGCCTGAATACTACCTCTCAATTTCGAAGAGTTAAGCTTTGAAGCTCACTGGTCTTCAGGATGTTTTTTATTTTATTATTTGTTTTATATAGAAAGAGTCAGAGACTGCATCAATAGTGATTCATAATATCGGAACTGAATCGGGAAAACCGTCTGGGATTGTGCACCCTCTTTGTGAGATAATCACCAGAGAATTCAGATAATCACCGATAGAACATTATTAGTACATCGGGGCTTAGGTAGCTTAAGGCTTTGATATAGCTAACGGGTGTGCGTTGACAACTCAGTTATTATTACACTAAAGTTTTGTGTTGCAGCCTCATTTTTGGGAAGTATCATTAGATTTTTCATTGAGTTCTCACTTGATATTATATTCTTACTTTGTATGAAAGTTACTCCGTAAAGAAATAATTTCACGTTGTTATTTGAAAGAGAATGGTGATAACCATTGTAAATTTGTAACTGAGTTTAAGCGGGATTGTGGTAGCTCACTGTTTTGAGACAATTGCTTGTTTTTTTCTTAATTCTTTTACGTCTTCCCAAGGACAATGCTTTGGTCAACTTTCAGGACCGGAGAGTTTCAATTATATTTGTAACTAATTATAAAACTCTTTTCCTTCTGAAGCTTAGCTTTATTTAATAATATGTTCCTAAAATGTAGTATGTAAATGTTAATGTACTGGCTATATCATGTTGCTAGGCGAATCTGGGTAACCTGCATGTATGTTGAAAGCTCCAGATTAGTTACATAGGTCATCTGGAGTCCAAATTTTCTTTGAAAGCTCCAGATTTACTGGCTATATCTAACCACTGAACAAAGATTTACCATTGCTCACGGAGTCATGGAAGCATTTCAGAAACTCAAAAGATTTTCTTCAACAATTTGGTAGTTGCAAAGAGATGACTCTGTGTTGACCATTTTGAGCCTCTCATATTTCCAGAAGATTTCAGAAAGACATTGGCTTCACCAATTTCGCCAAATCTCGAATTTGTTGAACTTGCAATTCATAACCCTCCTACACATATGTCACCTGCTCTGGAATCAGAAGACTGAAATTCAAGCCTTTTTCTCTGCTCTGTTAGCTGTTGGAAAAATGGGTTAAAAACCCTTTTTGAAACCAAATTTAAAATTGAACTTGGATTTGTATTCTTCATAATGAAGACAATATTATGTGTTCATATGACTAATTTGATTTTAGGATGAATGAAAAATTGTCATCCAAAGTTGGCTATTGAAAAAGGGAAATGGTAAGAGTCAAGTGACTCTTCAGTTGCTACTGGAAATTTTTTGATATTCTAGTAACATATGATGTAATGTGTATTATGAATATTGAGTGGGATGTTCATGACCATTAAGTGAGATGTTCATGACCATTGAGTTCCCTATATTGATGATTGATTTTAAAAGCCTTGGCCATTCCTCACACTATAAAAAGGGTCTCTTTTTTCATAGTTTTATACCTACACCAACACCAACACCAACACAAAGCATTGAGCTCTTCTCCTTTGAAGATCATTCTCTCTTCTGCACTTGTGCTCTTGTTTTATTCTGGTGATAGATAAAAAGTACTAGCAGTTTGTAGGTGTTCTTGTAGCAGTGCAGCCACAAGAACTCGAAAGGTCGTTGTATCTTGGGAGACGAACGCTAAGAAGTCCTTTTGCACCAATAGAGGCGGCGTAATTGTCTTAAGGAAAGTGTGTGATACACACGACTCGACTTCAACGGATTCTACTTTCTTTATCTATTTAACATCCGTCGGAACCCATTGGTATTCTTTATTTATAATTATTATTTAATTATAAATTAATTTTGGTTAATCATATTTGCAAAATCATAAACCCCTCTCCTGTTTACAACTTAAGACAATTAAAATTTGATTTTGCTTGTATGATTCAAGGTTTATTGGTTGCCTAAACGGATTTAAGGTTCTTTTGAAGCTTGTTGTTGCCTTATGGAACGGTTTTAAGCTTCTTTCGAAGTTTGTTGTTGCCTTATGTAATGGTTGCCTAAATGGATTTAAGGTTCTTTTGAAACTTGTTATTGCCTTATGGAATGGCTGCCTAAACGGAATTGGTCGCCTATACGGATATTGTTGCCTTACGGAATTCGTAGCTTACGTATACATTGAATTGAGAAATAAGTGATTATATTAATTAACACTTATAGGTGTGTTTTCATAATTGAAAAAATTGCTGAAACAACCAAAGAGTCAATCAAGGTGCCAACCGGATGTGATTGCGTAATACCTGTACTACCAAATCGTTGCCTAAACAGAATTAGTTGCCTGTATACTTGTCTTACGGATTGGTTGCCTGTATACTTGTCTTACGGAATGGTTGCCTATACAGATATTATTGTCTTACGGAATTTGTAAGTTACATTTACATTGAATTAATAAATAAGTGGTTATTTCAATTAACACTTATGGGTGTGTTTTCGGAATTGAAAAATTACTGAAACAACCAAGAGTCGATCAAGACGCCGACCATGGATGTGATTGCCTGAATACATGTCTCAGTCTCACAAAGAGAAAAATCTGAGAAGTTGAATGGGCTTCACTTTATGCACTTGATAAGAATATGTCCAACGAATAGGGCATGGATGAAGTCAATGATTATGACTGTGGAATAAAAGACTTGGAGCTGTGGTATGGCCAAGCCAAGTTTATAAAATAAAATAGGACCATGAGTGGTGGATTTTTTAAGTCTTGTAATGACATTTGTCAAAGAATGAATAAAGTTTCTTTTCACCGATATGGTTGAGCCACCCAAATGTATGGCATGGTGGATCAAGATATATGTTAATTATGGTGCTTTATGAAGACTAATTAACATTGACAATTGTCAAAGTATGCTTTATGATGCTTTATGATACTTTTGAAAGCAAGTGGATACGTAATGACATGCTTATTACTTGAAAGTAATAATAAGATGATCAAATCCACTTGAGATATGTTAAATTTCATATTTGACATGAAAAATATGGATATTGCTTATGTGAGCAAGTCAAAGAGACACACGAGTAATATTTGAGTTGTGTTGTCCTAGAAGGATATTGAGATGAAAAAATGGATATCTAACACGATAGTCTTTAAGTGTACTAGCGGTTATGTGTTCACACTAAAAGGTGGAACAGTGTTATGGAAATCCTCCAAACGGACCATTATAACTAGATTCACAATGAAGTATGGGTTTGTGGTACCAGACAAATGTGGGGAATAATGACAATGGTTACACCAATATGGAGGATATTCCAAGACTGACAAGACATGTGTCTGCAATTTATTGTAATAGTCAATTTGCAATTAGTAGGGCACAAAGTAAGATGTACAATGGTAAGTCTAAACACATCCTTCGAGGACATAATACCAATTAACTACTCTCTATTGAAGTTATCTTGACTGACTATGTGAAGTCAAAAGATAATATTGCGGATCCGCTAATCAAAAAGGTTAACTAGAGAGTTAGTTGATAAATCATCAAGATGAATGAGATTAAAGCCCATTGGAAAATAAAATTTCTACAGTGGATACTCAACCTAGTAGACTGGAGATCCCAAGAGCTAGGTTCAAATGGGAAAACTAAATTGTGGAGATGAGATTGGATCACTGTGGGGAGTACCCAAATCCATTCCTATGATGAAAAACAATGATACCCGTAAGAGTTAGGTTAGCCAAGCTTTTAATGATTCTTATGCGTCGGAAAAACCGAGCGGAGTAATGCAGGTTACTCTTAATTAAGAGATCACCTATGTAAGAGAGAAGTGGGGCCGCTTCTAAGAGAATTGTTGGGGCACAATTCTTATCAAACTCTTACAGAACCAGGCGTGTGTCCAGGACCAAAACGGACACAATAGTGAGAACTGCAATGTACCAGGAAGACTCCTGTGTGAGGTATGCTATCAGTTACACAAAATAACGAATAGTTCAAGGACATCGCGTCTACTGTTTAGTTAGTAACGTAATCATACTTTCACAAGGGAAGGTTCAAAGGGTAAAACCTACCTATCCTATGCAGGTTTCGACCATAGAAATCTGTCACCAATTCTATCGAGTCTTTGGTGGCCAATTTTATTCATGTGGGGAATTGTTGGAAAAATGGGTTAAAAACCCTTTTTGAAACCAAATTAAAAATTGAACTTGGATTTGTATTCTTCATAATGAAGACTACAATATTATGTGTTCATATGACCAATTTGGTTTTGGGATGAATGAAAAATTGTCATCCAAAGTTGGCTATTGAAAAAGGGAAATGGTAAGAGTCAAGTGATTCTTCAGTTGCTACTGGAAAATTTTTGATATTCTAGTAACATATGATGTAATGTGTATTATGAACATTGAGTGGGATGTTCATGACCATTGAGTGAGATGTTCATGACCATTGAGTTCCCTATATTGATGATTGATTTTAAAAGCCTTGGCCATTCCTCACACTATAAAAAGGGTCTCCTTTTCCATAGTTTTATACCTACACCAACACCAACACCAACACAAAGCATTGAGCTCTTCTCCTTTAAAGATCATTCTCTCTTCTGCACTTGTGCTATTGTTTTATTCTGCTGATAGATAAAAAGTACTAGCAGTTCGTAGGTGTTCTTGTAGCAGTGCAGCCACAAGAACTCGAAAGGTCGTTGTATCCTGGGAGACGAACGCTAAGAAGTCCTTTTGCACCAATAGAGGCGGCGTAATTATCTTAAGGAAAGTGTGTGATACACACGACTCGACTTCAACGAATTCTACTTTCTTTATCTATTTAACATCCGTCGGAACCCATTGGTATTCTTTATTTATAATTATTATTTTAATTATAAATTAATTTTGGGTAATCATATTTGCAAAATCATAAACCCCTCTCCTGTTTAGCTAGGTTTCTAATAAGAGGAAAGGGAGCAGAGAGTAACTGGGGACAAATACATTACACTAGTTTAACTCCAGGATCATTCCGGAAGGAGGGTCTCCAAACTCCCCTCTTCCTATATATTCAAGTGTTTCAACATCCATTGTTGTGGTTTCAGTCTCTGAAAACCTACAAGTTCTGCAAAAGATCATATTAAAGGACATAGATTCACGCATCATATTAAAGGACATAGATTCGATCAATTTCCGAATTGTAGAAGTCTGAGGGCATCCATGAGTTGGATCCACTCCTCCTTGTGCTCTTATCCTTCTTCCTCAAGGCTCAGTGCCCCGGCCCTTTGACTTCACCACACAATATGTCATAGTGCCAAGAATCGCTGCCATTATCATTTCCCCATTGACTACTGTTACCAGAACTGCAGCCCACTTATGCCACCGGCCAGCCACAACGTAAGAGGATCGGACGCCATGAAAGCCACTGAAGTACACACTCAAGCGACAAAGATTTCCTTTGCTTCCTCACATAGTTGGTTTTTGGAGTATACGTACGACGAAGAGATCGAAGAATGTCTAAAATATTAGGCAGACCAAAAGAAAGAAAACAAATGGCTAAGCGTGAAGCGACTATAAAATGTCGCGTCTTTCTACTTAATAACCCTAAATTATCAAAGGCTCAGGAGTTGAGACCAAGTTTGAGGTAATTAATTAAGCAACTGGATATATAGCTAGTTTACTCAATGGAGAAATCTAAATCTCACGTCGTGATTTTTCCATTTCCGCTACAAGGCCACATCGATCAAACCCTACTATGCTTAATTAGCAGAGCTTCTCTGCCATGCAGGCCTTCACGTCACCTTCGTCAACACTCAAACACCCGCCACAACCACAACCGGTTACCAAACAACTGGGCCCTCTCCACTCACATCCCCACCCTCCATTTGGGTTCCATCTCGGACGGCCTCTCCGACGACCACCTCCGCACTTTGGGCAGTGAGTTGTTGATCGCACTGACGATGTGGATTAAGTCTCATTTTGAGGAGCTGCTCCAATCATCCCTTTAAGCTGACAGTGATGCGTTGCTGCCTCCGACATGTATTGCATGTCACAGATGGACTTGTGACTTTTGCCTTTGATGTTGCAGGAGATTTGGGTTCGCCAATACTCAGTTACAGTATATGTCGCCCTGTGCTCGTTATATGTGGACTTGTCTTAATTTGTCTCCCTAACCACATCGTAGGCCAGCTTCCTTTCCATGGTGAGCATATGAATCTAATAATTTAATCAAATAATAACCACATCAAATTTGTCTCCCTAACCACAACAAGAACAAGTTAATCAAATAATGTCTCAGCTAAGCAAATTAACTCAATATGTATAAAAATGCTGTGGATCGGAGTGTAGCGTATGTAGGTAATTCCGTAATACTAATTAAGAAAGGCAAAATGCATGCACTACTAATTGTAAGTAGGTTTCAAAATTATACCTTCTGATCGACATGTTTTCTTCAACAGATGACGACATGCATGAATGCGGTAATTACTTACTACCAGCGTCCCCGGAATGGAAGGTCTCTTGCGGCGTATCGATCTACCCGGTTTCAATCTGTAGAGTAAACCAACAAACCATCCTGGCCTTCAATCTGCCATCAACGAAATCCAAACACAAAAAGGAGCTTCCATCAGCTTTTATCCTCGACTGATTATGAACTTGATTCTTCATGTATCTCTCAAACGGCCAGTAGGTTTCCCAAACTTTACACTCTCGATCGGTCTCAAATCGACGATATCTCACGATCCGTATTCCGTACGTAGCATCCCACGGTTGTCTTTGGGAAGGAGACCCGAGTCACCCGACTTGCATGACCTGGCTAGACTCTCAGATGCACAAGAGTTTCGGAACCTTAATTAGTGACCTTGACCCCTAGCCAAGCAGTCATAGAGTTTTGGAACAGTCTGATGTGATTGTAGAGAAGATGATGCAGTTTAAATCTAACAATTGTGCTGGGTTGAAATAGAGCAAATCGAGAGAATGTGATTGTAGCTCTCCTACAACAAATACTAAAGGATGTTCAATATTTGCAACTAGGTTTGAGATATAATATTGTAGAGCTGTTGAAACTTGAAACTTGCAGTTCATCATCTTTTCATTGATTGTTTGTCACTGTTGATATTTCATTAAGGATGTTATATTATTCGATGTAGCACTTCAACTTTTGTAAAAATCAAAACAATAATCTTCACTTCGTATCATGCGCGTCTCTAGTCTTTGGTGTTCTCTATCAGGCCTTGTGCCACAATTACATTGCAGCAAATTTTCTGGAGGTCGTTTGCAGTTTGATTCATACTTAGCAGCGTATGTGAAGCAAAATTACAGGTTGCAGTTGCAGAACTTCAAACACGATTGGGCAAGTGTCAAGTAACTGAAGAGAATGGAAACTGCTTAATGCCATCTGCATCTCTAGTTTATTTGGTTACATGGAGGATGAAAGGCCAGACCAAGAAAAATCTGAATACTACCCCTGAATCTCCAAGAGTGAAGCTGTGAAGCCTACCTGTCTTCAGGCTTTTCTTTGAGAAAGTTGAGACTGAGGAATGGTGAAGTCGAACTCTTTAGTTTCATATTGTTGGAACTGAATCAGGAAAATTGTGTGGGATTGTGCATCCTCTAGGTGAAATGATCACCAGAGAATTTGGTTGAATCGACCTATGAGGGAAAGACATGTATATTCTTACGGAGCTGTTTAAACCCTGAAGCACTAGAGAGTATACACATTCTTGGCACCTGTCTTACGGTCAGCAACTCAGTATTATACGGCCTCAACCAACTACTGTACGGTCGAGCACGAGTATGAAAGATATATATATTTAGCCACTAAGAGCATTTCCAACCGCCGTTGCATAGTTTATTTATTATAGAGTAAGAAATTACAAAATCTCTAAAATAAAAAGAATTTAACTCCAACAGTTTTTATTTTATTTTATCATACAAAATTAAATGTTTTTATATATAATTTAATAAATTTAATCGCTCAAATCCTCGCTCTGATCCTCGACTTCTATTATTGATTTGATTCCTCAAAATGAGGTCTTCGAAGTCAGCCGCTCTCATCAGGGACGAGATATGGGATTCCAATCTTGATTTTCTCTCTGAAACGGATTGATAATAGCTTAGAGGGTTTGGCCATGGAAGATGGCGGCATTGCTTGTGGTTGAGATGAGCCTCGAGCCATGGTATGGTCAGAGAGAGAGAGATGGTGTGTTTTTTTTTTTTTTTTTTTTTTTAAAATGGAGATTGCATGAGTTGGAGACGTTTGCTCATGGGAAATAGTTGATTGGAGCCTGTTATAGGTAATTTTGGTTTGAATTGTGTAGTTATAGGTAGAAACAGTAGCGGACGTAAAATATTATGTGAGTGGGGACAAGAAAAAATATATTTTTTTATTTTTTATTTATTTATTTTATTTAAGATTTCAATATAAGTCTCTAATTTATTTAAAATATATGTACGTGTTGAGATTTATTATCAAAAATTGTGCAAATGAATGAGAGGCCAAGTTCTTGAGATTCTTAGGGAGTCGGAAAACGAGAGGTTGATTGAAGAAATTACTCACATCAACAAGAGTAGTAGTAAGATTAGCCGATTTGAGTATGAGATTGATATAAAGACAACTCAAAGAGACTATTAAATAAAGACAACTCAAAGAGACTATTAAATAAAGACTTGTATAATTTTGCATATATTATCAGTTAGTTTAATATACACACATACGTCAATATATTTCTATATAAATTTCTTTAGGCTATAACTCTAGTAGTAGCTACGTCTAGAGTTATTTCTCTCTCTCTCTCATTCTCTAATCTCTTTTCAATTATATCATGAACAATTAAGAAGAGAAAAAAAAAAAAACAAGACAAATGTCAGTATTTGAGTGGGGGCACGGCCCCCGCTGGTCCTAAGCCCCTAAGGTGTGTTCGCCTCTGGGTAGAAACCTCATTCAACCATCTCAATTGTATAATGCAATTTCTTTTATCTAAATAAAAAGAAAATATATCAATTTCCCGTTCGGACCGAGTCGGGTCGGGTCGGGTCGGGTCGGGTCGGGTTGTGAAGATCCTATCAAGTAGAACCGTCTTGATTCTTGACTTGGTAAAATAGAGGGACCGTAGGAAAAGCTCAACTCTTTATACCACGTGTCACCGAAGCCCAATATAAATACAAGCCAACTGAAGCTGCGTAGTTGTACTGTCCCTGTTTCCAAGGCTGCTTCTGTGTGTTCTACCTTCTGGTTCCAAATCCCAAGGACATATCAAGGTGCATTTTTTTTTTATCTCAAAGATCATTTCAGTTTCGGGAATCCTATTGCTTTGTTTGGAAATTTTATTTTAGGGTTGGATTGATGATTTGTTATATTCTTATTATGTGAATGTTCCTTAGCTTGCATTGCATTAAAGTGTTTCTTTTGGAGGAAGGTGGGCTGTGTGGTTTGGCTGGTTAGTGAACCTGATCAAAATCTGGGTTCAATCTAAAATAGTGTTATTTATAACTGGGCTTCGGCTGAAATGGGTTATTTCCCATTGATGATAGGATGGTGTTGTCGTTTTTAGCTGATGATCAGGTCAGTCTTGTGATCCTGATTTCGCTACATCTTTACAGGCATTCATAGAGAATTTGGAAGTTTTAGTTGGAAAATCTTGTGTGCCTAGATTTCCGGAACCAATCAGATTTTACTGTGACGATTTGTTGCAGTTCTGTAGTCCAATATCCTTGTACTACGAGTCTCCATGTGTAAATGATTATGAGTTGAAGTATGAATATGGGATATATAGTAAACAGAATGAAAGGATTGTGTAGTTTGGAGAGATGTGTTATTGTATCAGAAGTATTCCCCTTCTTTTTCTTGCGTCTATATCAATATATGTGGTTTTTTCCTTTTATCATAGTATCTGAGCTCAAACTACTGAATTGGGTTCTTACTCATTGATAATAGGATAATATTATGGATTAGTCTTAAAACCACTGAACGCGATGATCATGTTATTCATGTGATGTTGCTTTTGTCAAATCTCAACCACCATTCACTCTGATGCTACTCTTTTGTCTTCAATCGTCCAAGCCGGTGTTGTGAGTTTGATTTATCAAATAAGGGCACTTGATATATATATATATATATATATATATATATATATATATGAAGCATGGTTCTCGAAATAGTCTGAAATAATTTGTATTTATTTATTGAAAACATGGATTGTTTTGACGTTACAGAATTTATAACTTTTACCTGGGGAAGTTTCTGAGTGAATTTCAGGAACCATTAAGATTTTATCACGAGGCTTTGTCGGAATGCTGTTGCATTTTGACCATTTATCTGATTTGGACAAGCTTGAAATTGTGTGTATTTGAATATCCTGGTGACTTAATGTGTTTCCATGAGTAACTAACTATCTTGAGTTGAAGTCTGTGTTTGGCATGGTATACTGAACAGAAGAGGTTATATACCTTGGAATAATGTGTCTTTTTCAGTCATCTGTAAGCTATATAGTTTAGTCTGTAAGATATTATTATTCCTACATTGTTGTGCTTCTAAGATGAGTAGATGACTGAAAAAGACACATTATTCCAATAGCATTGTCATACCTTTTTCAACGTATTTTCTGTTACTTAAACATACACTATATTATCAGGTTCAGTTAGGGAGTCCATGGCATCAAAGTTACCTCAGTTGCAGTCGAAGCTGGTCCAGGTGGCAAACTTATTAGCCAAGAATGGAAATACATATTACAAGGAGATGATGGAAAAGAACAAGGGCTATATCCAGGAGCCACCCACCATCGAGAACTGTCAAACATTGGCAAAGCAATTGCTATATACTCGTCTTGCCAGGTTTTGTATTTGCTTATTTTCTATTGAACGTTTTATAACTAAAGGCACCACAGTCATTCGAAAACAATGCATATGAGTGTAAATTTTTTGTTACAACAAGATAGTTGCTGATAATACCTCTTCCGTAAGATCTTGTTTAGGAATCATGAATAATTTCCTACAGTTGTGCTATGTGCTTCCACGTATTAAGATTGCTGTATTTCTGTTCGGTCACATCATACAGTCTTTCTGCATTCACAGTGGTTTATTAATATTTTTTAGATCATTAACAGTAAGATTCTCACCAAAATAAGTTGCGTTGTGCCCTTTAACTTCTCAAGCTGCTGCGACGTCAAATTTTTACCTTTAGTTGTACTCTTTGATTTCTTTTTTGTGCACAAATTAGCTATACTTGCTACAGTATATCTGCACTGTCAGATGGTAATATAGTCTTGCAACAGATGATAATAAAATTAAGTCAACATGGGATTTCCATAGATTACCACTATGGTTCTTGGATTTATAAAAAAGCGTTTTAACTTCCAAGAACTTCCTCCAGGTTAAAGTTCTGATATTGAATATCTACTTTGCTTTAGGTGTATGAACTTCTACAATTTCAGGTTGGAATCTTTCTTATACTCATGTGGGTCGAGGGTTAAAATGTAGCTAGTTAATTAAGAAAACATGTATGAAAACAACCGGGCTGGGTTTAGTAATGATAACTATAGATAATGGTGCAAGTATATCCTCCCTGGAAATCCAACCTCATTGTTTGTTGATAGTAATCAGTAAAGTTCTCGACAAAAACATAGGTCATTGCCTTGTTCGCTATATTTGTTACATTTCGTTTAGTGCCAAGGCATTGATCGAAGGAGATGTATGTCTCCTCATTTTAATATGGATAAAATTGCTGCATAAACAATGCTGACTTTATTTTCACCATTTGCGTAACTTGCTTCTCGTATTTTATTTACAGTATCCCTAGTCGCTACGAAGCATTCTGGAAGGAACTTGATGGTCTCAAGTACGTTTTGAAAACCCCACGGGATATGAATGTGGAGAAAGCTGGCATTGTTGCTCTGTTTGGGGTCGAGTGCTTTGCTTGGTTCTGGACTGGTGAGATTGTGGGAAGGGGTTTTACAATTACAGGCTACTATGTTTGAGTGGCGCTGCATTAGGACTAAATCTATTAGTTTAGTAGTTGGAGACTACGACATGCATGTGACCCTTATACAATAGAAATTTTGTTTCTCTGGACATTTTAGTTGAAGCTGGCAAGTCAGCATAAACTTCGGTTACAAAATAATTGGTATGGTTTTCTTTTTGCTTCAAGGGTCATCATATCTTGTGTGTTCTGGAATATGGCTGTAGCATTTCCGTCGATTTCATTCTGTCTGGAATTCAATCTGACAGATATATTTGATTTCCAATAGATTACAATCTGTTTATTGTTTATGAGGACCTTGAGGAATCGAATCCTCAAATCCTTTTTTCTGGACTCCCCCTCAAATCCTCAAGTAACTATCGCTAAATCCAACTAGGGTAGTATTTCTGGAGAATCAGAAAAACAAAGGTGCCAATAAATATCATGGTAACTCTGCAAATTTGAGGAACTGAACTACTAATCTACTATACTGGTAGGAGGAAGACACCCAATCTGGTGAACTAACAAATTAAGCAAAAATAAGTTCAATTTAACGTTCATTAATCACTAATAGGCTCGATGCTGCAACCTATTTATGCATCGACTAATTACTAAACACTATAAGAAACCAAAGGGGGCACGAATCAAGGAAAGAAAGTGCATGAAAAAGAGCTCGATGCTAGTCCATTCTGTCCCACCAAGGAATGCTACTCTCCTTTTTCATCAGTAAAAGTCTCAACTGTTGTTTTGATATGTGGCATGAGATTGTAAGAAACACATTTCAATGGCATACCATGTATGTGCTAGATAGTGTTCCCTATTATGGATTGACTAATGTACTCATTAACTAAACACCAAGACACCAAAACAGGCATGAATCAAGGAATGAAAGTGCATCAAAAAGAGCTCCGTTGCTACTCCATTTTGTCCCACCAAGGAACGCTACTCACGTTTCCTTTCATCATTCATCATTTTTTTCTCTCATGACTCTCATCTCACTAATGCAATCTCATTTTCCAATCCTTTCTCACAACTGAAAATCCATTATCCGTCTCACTAATAAGTAGAAGGTAAACGAAAGAGTGGGCACATGTTTGATGTAGCATCATAGCACATTGATATGTTACATAAGAACAGTTTGAAACAGAAGAATGTAAACGAAGAAGATGACTAGCTATCACGATTATTATTCAAGATCAACTTGGATTCTTCGATCGAGCTAATACGTAAAAACTAATAACTAAGCCGATCGACATCCCACAAAAGATGGTAAAGAATAAAACAAAGGGCATCATGCAGAGGACCAAGTCAACTGCTCCCCTTACCTCCCTGAGTTGTCAAATCCCAACAGAAAATAAAATCCGATCGAGTCACAAAAACAGTGAAAGATTAGGCGTGACTGGGTGGAATGAGTAGAGAGAGAGAGAGAGAGAGTTGGTGCGTTTTGCAGGTGTAGAAAGATTGATGGGTTTCTAGGGTTGGAAGGAGGAGGGGGTACGTCAAAGGCCATAAGGGCACGCCATCTTAGCCGTGTCTGGCTCTGGAAGGACACAGAGAGGACATGACGATCACTTTCTTTGTGTCTGTGAGTGTGTTAAGTGGATAAATGATGAAAGTGTTTGGGTTGGAAGTTGGAACTAGTCGACCTCCTCGTCGATCATCACGTACCGACCACAGTAGGTACTCATGCATGGCATTCTTTGCTCGTGGAGGGTAGGGGACCCTATTAGTCCTACTACGCCACCCAACTCTATTTGTCCACTTGACCCCCGCTATCATGCCCCCAAGTGCTAATGCTCTCCTACTTGATTCATATACATCATAGAACCTCGGTCAGGTTACTCGCATCATTACTGTCCTATTTTTTGGAAGGGTTTATTCCAACAACGGTCGGTGACGGAAACATAAACATGATATACAAATTTATCATGGCTGCTGATGTGAAATGCTTAAACTGTCACTTAGTTGCGGTGATTAAAGAGATTCTTCATTTCTTTTTAGGATCAAAATCCAGTTACACTCAAAACGATTGAATAATTTAGTTAATGAATAGCAGCAATAGGGCTACGATAGAATACCTTGTGTCTTCATCATCCACACTTGACTGAGACGATCCAGATGCTGCCACTAGGAGAAAACGCGGTAACGATCTGGTGATAAATTGGCAATTATGCCCCTCTCTCATGCTTACTTTGCTTTGTTTGCACGCAAACTTTACAAGATGCTTCTTAGCTTTAAACCTCATCATCTCAGCTTGGATTCACTAATTTGCAGCTAATATTGGATAATGGATACTATATTATTGGTTTTTTTTCTTCAATGGTATGATCTAGTTGAAAAACCAACCCTAAGTCTCCAAATTAGAATATGTTCCCTCTCTGTGCCAGATCATCCGTACACAATTTTGTTCTTTAGGAAAATTGTTCTTGTGGACTTGTACTAGCTCCATTGACAACAATACTTTATCAACATATATATTTAGGCCTAATCATACCCACTTTTTATTATATTCATATGTTTAAGGTTAATTAACAAACTTAATCATCAAGGTTGACTTGTGTCAACTTTTGCTTTGCAATAAACAAATCCAAGTACTTGACCATTACCAAAAGCCTTGGCTAATCTTTCTAGAGGAGCTAGAGAACAAGAACAATAATCTTTGGGAGAGACTTAGACAGTAGTATTTTATTGAAGAAAGAATTAGCTTTGTAATTAAGTAGTATATTTTGTGATTAGTTGAAGCTGTGGCTGGGGCAGTCTGCAAGAAGAAAATATGGAAGGGGATGGCCACTGTGTGCTAGAAGTCTAGAACAGTGTCTGTCTCTCTTATTATTCATCTCCATAAAATCAAAGAAAATCACACCCATATATTCTTTCTTCTTCTTCACCTTTCACCCTTTGATTCCACCACATCCCATGTGAACCACTCCCAGTTGTGTTTTTGGTTCTGAGTTTCTAGAACCCAGAAAAATCCAACCTTCCTGCTCTGTTTTTCTTGGTTCCGTAACCTCTTCCCTTCTTAAGGAGTGAAACTTTGTAGTTTTGCTTTGTGTTTGGGACATGATTCAGTAAGAGTTTATATCTGGGTCTGAATAAATATCCCACCTTTCTTTGTCATCTTTCAATTTTCTGCCTCTTCATAGTCTCAAAAGCTCAAAGCCAGTCAAGGCCTTTAACCCATCTCAGATCCTTACAAAACTACTCGTTTTCCGGTTCCCATTATCCAATTTCCACTTTCTCCAACCAAATGATCCAGAATCTTCCCTTCTAGAGTTTCCATCTTTTGGTTCCTTGTACTATTCACACTTGATCAAGCAAGCTAACTCTCAAAGTGAACTCTTTAGCTCTTTGAAGGTTTCACCAAATCAAACCAAACCCACCTCACCAAATCAAACACAAGCTGTTGTTGTTCTATCTAGCTCTGTTTCAGAAATGCAAGACCCAACAACGTTCCAACCCATCAAACCCCAATTCCCGGAGCAAGAGCGGCTCAAATGTCCACGCTGCGATTCCTCAAACACCAAGTTCTGTTACTACAACAACTACAACCTCTCGCAGCCTCGCCATTTCTGCAAGAACTGCAAGAGGTACTGGACCAAAGGTGGTTCCCTCAGGAACATTCCAATAGGTGGTGGAAGCAGAAAGAACACCAAGAGATCATCTTCGGGTTCGAAACGATCTTCATCATCATCAGCTACCAACTCCTCTACATCAACACTCTCGAGCTCTCCAGCAGCACCAGTAAAAGCTCAGAACCAAATGGGTCAGAAAATCGATCAAGAGAATCCGATGCTGGATATCTCAGGGAGCTTCAGCTCACTGCTGAGTACTAATGATCAATTTGGGTCACTTATGGAGGGTCTGAACCCAAACGGGTCGGGTTTGAAACTGATGCAAATGGGTGATTTTGGAGAGAATGTGGTGGATTCATCAGGACATGGGTTGAATTTGGATCCGCGTTTGGAGGTTCAGAGCAATGGGAATCCCGAGAGCTACTTGGGTTTGCAAAATGGTGATTGGAATGGGAGCAGTGGGTGGCCTGACCTTGCCATTTACACACCAGGTTCAAGTTTTCAGTAGATAATTAGATGAATGCTTTCCATATATGTTAGCCTATGATATGAGATAATGTTTTCTACACTTGGAAACTATGATTGTGAAGAGAAATGAGCATGAATGACTCTTTAGGATTAATGCTAAGAAGCTTTTAATTTAGCGTTTTTTCCGAGGTTATAGAGAGGTTGAGAAACATCCAAGTCCACAGAGCCATACCATGCCAATAGAGTGTTCCATATGTAATGGTTTTTTTTTGTTCTCTTTTGTGTGGTTAATTTTTGGTTGTATCTAATATAACTTAAATATGAATGACCTTTTCTTGTTCTCTTTCACCTTTTGAGGTCCCCCTCTTATTGAAGTATATGACTGTTCTTCAACTATGTGCTTATTAGAGTGTTGAGGGTGCCAATTGACCAAAATTTCTCTCTAATATGATATATTGTGCTATGATCTTGCTAACCTTCTTTGATCTGTCTATGCATGTATTTGTGACTGTGTGACAAGTATGCACTGTATAGTATTTGGTATGCATGTTTGGTTTTTTGTAGATTGTGTGTTGAATATGGGATTTGACATCAAGTTGCTGAAGAGTAGGATATGATTTGATTTACCCACTAGGGTATATAAATAGATCAAAAATATTGTTTTGTGATCTGTTTATTGGAGTTTCAATAAGATTGTTTGAGCAATAATAAAAGAAAATGGAAAGGATAGAGCTGATGGAGTGGGAGATGAGATGGGAGGGAAGCAGTAGTGCATAGTTCAAAGTTGTATGTTTCAACTTTGTCTTTCTAGGGCTAGACATACTTCAACTTCCTTCATATTGGGATATCATTTCTCATTCTTATTCTCTGATTTGGGTCTCCTTCTTCACCACTTGCCAAGGGTTACCTTTATTATTCTGAACTTTTTCTTATTGTCCATATCTTCCTCAATCAAATATGACATACATGTGTTAGTTATCAGATCAATGAGGATAACTTGAAAGTTGAAAATTAAATGTTTTCTTAATTACATTGGAAGAGATTGAACTCTGAGTTGGGTATTTTTCATCCCTCGTTCAACCTCTTATAAATGCTTTGGATCAAAGTGAGAATATTTCAAGGACCCGAGAGAAGAAATCAAAGCTTATTTGGCAAGGTTAGCTAAATGCCATTGAATTGGTAGGTTGATGGATGCAATCCTATCTAGCACTCTCTCACACATATGACCCTACTCAACGTTGGTAGGTGATGGTCTAAATGGATAACCATTTCCATTTTGTAGAATACTAGTCTACAAGAGAGAGAGAGAGAGAGAGAGACTCGATCACTTTGTTTCATTTAGCATTTTGTGGTCCTATCGAGTTGGACCTATTTAGTTTCTTGTAAGAATTCAATTCCATTACTCTCTTATAATTCGAGATGTGGAACTAGAACCAAACTGGCTGTTGGGGGCTTGTTCATTGGTAAAACATACATTTTTGTATGCATTTTATTTGTCTCGGAGCATTGTTATAAGTTCATCGCTACATTGTAAAAGAAAAAAAGTTTATGCGACATCGTTGTTTGAAGGATTATGAATGTTGATTGATGTAAGATGCATTGCATTAGGGGTGATTATTCGTAAACAATTGAATTATCGATGATGTTAATCTCATTGATGATCATTATTGTTCATTTTGCGCACGTAAACAACTATCACTACCGACTATGAGTAGCATAGGTGATATGCTAACTTTGGTGGCAAGAAATGATGTAGTTTGTGTTGGTCCACGATCTTAAATGAAGATGACATTGGATGTGCACTCCAAGCTAGTCTCCAATATAATTGTGAATCTGATTTGGGGGTCCTTGACTTTGAGTTTGGCTTCTACCTGCATTATGTCAAATTGCCAACCAAGGTGGAAGAGATAGGAAGCCAACACTTCGCTTCCTTGCCATACTCTTCATTTAATGGTTTTCAATATCAACTTCAAGGAAGCATGTGTTTGTGGTGACCAGACAGGTGTGTTGTCCTTGATGTTTTTCAATAGTCCATTATTTCCTGATTGGGGAAAACAAAATTGGGATTCATTATCATTATTAAGAAAAATGATAAATCATTGAAATTGGCAAAAGTTTTATTTAAAATTTGCTTAGATAAAAGTAGTACTAATATAACTCTTGAGAAAAATGGATGGGAATGGGAAGTCATCATGTTTAAGAATAGAAATATAGAGAAACATAGAAACCAACTAAGTTTTAAAAATAAAATAGTGAAAATTATTCTCATTTTTCCGAAAAACGTGGCACTATGCTCCGGCACATTTGGGTTCTTACCGTTCTTTTCTCATCAATTAGAAACTCAAATTCATTATCTGGTTGAAGTGGGTAAATAGATAAATTAGAATTGCTTATATTTCAATGATACTTGAGTAACCAAAGTTTTAATTTTAATTTTATGTTAGTCCTGACGCATTTGATCAGTGAACCACTAGGCTAAATTCTGGACACTGATCTCGGTGATTCAGCAGATGTAATTAGGGTTCGGGTTGCCGATAGATATACATGGTGACTATGTGCCCCTTAATCATGTGAGATTGTGTCCCCTATCCATCCTTGTAAGACTAGTTATTCCCTTCTTTTTATAATCTCCAATCCATAGAAAATTTTGTGAAAAATAAGCATAAGTTTTCGATGCTACACCGATAGCAAGAATGCATGGCTAGGGCTATGACTACGTCGGCGGCAACTCTAAGTGGGAAGTGGGAACTGCGCGCCGAACCGGCAAAGACTGAGATGACTCAGAGGAGGAGGAAGAGGTGGTAGTAAAGAGAGAAATACATTTGGTCTTTAATTCTATAAGAAACACACCGTATACTTGGTCAAGACTAAATATTGTCCCGGAGTGAACTTGAATTATCACTAATTTATAGAAAAAAAATAAAAATAAAAATTGATGTTTTAGTTTACCTTATGGCTAAGATTGATCATATGGTACAATATAATATCATATGTGATCAAATTAGGTGGTCGGAAACACCCAAATTTAATGAAACTAATTATTTAGACGAAAATTGTTAGACTAGGCCAAGTTTATTTGTCCAAAATTTGTGGAAGTGCTGCATTTGAAAAGATGTGCACTTGGGGAATGGTCGAATTTTGCGGTCAACAATTAAGTCTGTAATCTTACGTTTCATACAAGTCATAGATATCGTCGCTCGGGTTGTCTCTGGTTACTAGTTCTGGTAATCTAGTGGACTGCAGTTTCTACTTGATGAAGCAAGGAAAACCGAAACATCATCGGAGAAATGTCACAGCTTGCCGAAAATCTGATACAAATGTCACAATGAACTTTACAAGAAAGGGCGGACGCAAGTCGAGGTTTTCTGGATGGATCAAAAAAGAGAGAACAAATAAGCACGATCATCTCAGACCCCAGGGATTGAAGTCGATTAGCTACGACCCGTTATTTCCATAGAAAGTTTTAGAGCTATTATGATACGAGCTGCTAAGGGTAACACTGTTCTGAAGCAGGGATCAAGCTAGCAGGTGAGAGAGCTTGCTCACCTCACAATCAACGATGAAAAAGGCATGGGAGTATAGCACCATTCCACTTAAGTAATCTACCTTCGCCACTTGCTATCATCTCTCAATTGGGGAAAAACGAAATATCTGATTAGTGAACCACTTAGCCGAATTCTGGGCATTGATCACAGTGGTTTTTTTAGGCTGATGTAATTAGGTTCGGATTGCCCTAGATATATATGGTGATTGTGTATCATGTGAGATTGTGTCCCCTCTCCATGTTTTTACCACAACCTCAACCTCAACTCCCATTTCCGGTGGTGCATCGGCAATGTCATTCACCTCTTGCTTTTGGACTAAACTCATTTTATAAGTCCCTCGAATTTAGCTTCAGAGCATGCATGCTTCACATACCTATGCTTACTTGTATCTAATCTCCAATCCATGTACAAACTTTTGAGACAAATAACCATAGGTTTGTGATGCTACACCAATCGGAAGAATGTATGCCTCACATACCTATGCTTATTTGTTTCTAATCTCCAATACATGTACAAACTTTGAGAGAAATAAGCCTAGGTTTGTGATATGCTACACCAATCGGAAGAATGCCTGGCTTGGGCTATGACTACCTCGGGCCGGCAACTCTAATGGCATGTTTACTTCATCGGAATGGAATTGTATTCCCCTGGAATCGATTCCATTCCGGTGTTTACTTGCTTATGGGAATGGGAATGGTGGTGGGGCCCACCTCTGAATTTGGTACTGTTTTCCGGGAGGGAATGGGGAATGGGAATGGGAATGAAAATTTCTTCCCAAAATATCCTCATGATTTATTAAAAAGGATTTTTTTTGTTATATTTTAAAAAGGCATTTTGGTAATTAATTTAAATTTAATTACAATTCCTTATCGTAAGTAAACAACAACAATCGTAATAGTTTCATTCTCATTCCTCCCATATTATTCCATTCCGTTTCCCATTCCTTCCGATTCCTATTCCAGATGAATTCCATTCCAAGTAAGTAAACGTGCCCTAAGTGGGAACCGGCAAACACTGAAGCGAGGAGGAGGAAGAAGAGGTCGTCAAGAGAGCTCGCCATGCATTTGCCCTCATTCCAGTTTAGAAGTTCTCGGCTTATTTGTACGAGTTGCACTGAAGCGAAAACGAGGTCGTCAAATAAGAACATACGTGATCGAATTAGTTGGTCAGAAAACACCCAAATAATATGAAACGATTATTTGGATCAAAATTATTAGATTATTCCAAGTTTATTAGTTCAAAATTTTCCACTTGTAGGTCCTGCTCACAGAATTGGAGCACAAGAAATTCTGTGGGATTACTGCATTGAGAAAGACCTGCACTTGGGAAATGTCAAATTTTGCGGTGAACAATAAAGACTTTAACTTACGTTTCATCAAAGTCATAGATATCGCGTTCGGGTCGCCTCTGGTTACTAGTACTGGTAATCTAGTGGGACTGCAATATCTACTTGATGAAGCAATGATAACCCAAACATCATCGGAGATACACCGATATATCACCACGTACAGCATGCCCAAAATGAGCTTAACAACAATTGGGGGGGGGGGGGGGGGGGGGGGGGTGGCGAGTAGAGGTTTTTTGGATGGATCAAAAAACAAATAAGCACAATCAGCTTAGACCCCAGGGATTGAAAGTCGATTTGTTACGACCCCATTCATTTCCATAGAAAGTAGTAGAGTTTATAGAAATAGTAGTAGAATATTATGATTTGTGTTGATAAGGGTAACACTGCTCAAGCAGATCGAGCTAGCTGGTGATGAGAGCTTGCTTCCCCTCAAAATCAACGACCAAAAGGGCGTGGGAGTATAACACCATGCCGCTTGAGTAATCTACCTCACCACTACTTGCTATCATACCTAAACTGGGAAAAAAAGGAAATATTGGGCTAACCAAAATTCACTTGCTATCATAAAAAGCAACTAATAACAAAAAAAATTTCTTTCTAACACACATTTGACAAACTTCAATGTAAGCAAAGATTCACTTTTGTAGCTATCAAATCCAATCATGACTAGTTTTTTTTTTGGGCACACAGGCCGGACAAACTTCAATGGCAAAAGTACAATTGTGTAGAATCTATTTCTTTTGGAATGCAGACATGCAGGAGATTTCAAATTTGATTTAGATAAAGGAAATATCACATAGGAAGTACGCGGGCCTTGTACAAGCAGATATATGCCATATGCCAATCACCTGTAACAAGCAGCAGCAGAGGATTGATTAGGTTTATGGGCGATTTTGGAATGACCGGACAAAAAATGCCACAGTGAAGGCATGAAAGGCATCAGCCAACAGGCATAAGCAATGTTTAGTGAATGCACTACTGATTTTACAGTTATTAGAATTTATATTATATAACAATGAACTGCATATATCTATATCTTGTATGGGTCAGAGAAGTAAAGGGGCGAAAAGTCTGCTATTAGCAAAGAAATAGCAGCAATCTTACCTCCTCCAGAGAGTTTTGTGATATCCTCCTCCCGCTGTGGAATGGGATTGTCATCATCATACTCGATCCATTTTCCTTGAACCAACAAAAGAAGTAGATGAGTTTAAGAGTTTGAATAGTAGGCATGCTAACAAAGTACAAATGTTCCAGATAGCTAACCACTTTCTTGCTTGACCCAGGCAACATAATGCCCCGAGTCAGCACTGCGACCCTTGTGTGTCAGCACAGCTACCAAATCATAAACTCCAGTCATTTGTGTTTCCTTCTCAGGTTGAACACCTACAGCAATATGACATAGTCAAATGATGCAATCATTAAAGCCAGACATGTAATGAACCCGAGTAAACAAGCAAAAAACCCATAAATTGGAAGGTTTACTGACAATTACCTTCATCAGACATAGCATTAGAGGCTTCTCCACTTCCATTTGAGGCTCCCTATATATAAATAACAGATATGAGATGCGTCAACATAATCACTAAGGCATTCACATCTTTTGTGAATACGAATAGCAAGGTTGAATGCTCACCTCCGCATCAGACATCTTGACATCTTTGTCTTTTGAACCAGAGCTCTTTTCACTAGGTTTCAAACCAAGTTTTTTGCCTTCCTCATCCCTCAAAGTCTGACAGTTTGAAGATGGAAGTAATAAGGACAACAGAGAGAAAATGAAGATCAATAAATTATCATTAAAACGAAAGTGAAGTAAATACCCGGCGAGGCACTTCCAATTTCTTTTTAAGGTCCTCTGAACACAGATCATATACATCCAATTCCAAAGGATAATCCACTTTCTGAAAATAGTGAAAACAGCTTGAAAGTCAGTGATGCTAACACAGTTAAAGTGCAGTAAACCGTCAAACTCTTAAGACTGTCAAGACCTTCCATATATATATATATATAGACACACACACACACACACCCCCTTAAAACATGGGAAATCTGATTCCAGATAAAAGAAAACGGTATTTACCCGCAAAATCTTGGCCTTCTGATTTGATTCCCTCTTCCAGAAAAAGCGAACAAACTGAATGGTCAAATACCTAGAGAAACATAAAAAAAATTAGGAAGTACCACCAAGCAAATAAATGAGGAAGGAATCCAGATACACAAACTTAATCAAGTGATCTATAGAGTACGATATATAATGGCAAAAGTCCATCACTTAATCATACGATTGAGACCCATAGAATTGGATACTGCAAGATTCGAGACCACTAACATACAAAGCTATTTAGTACCTTGGCAGGCCATTGATACGAGACTCCTTTACGTGGACCGCACTACTCCCCAAAGCAGGAGAATTTTTTTCCAACTCCGATTTCAAACCCTACACCAATCATTGCAATAATCCGAATGTTGTGATTTTATCCTGTGCCCGCATGGCATCATTACATGTTATGGTGAAACAAAAGATCTTCAACAGAGATTTGATAAAACTTACATGTTTTAAGCCTTCATGCAAATGGTTCACCTCTTGAGATATGTGGCATTTAAGGGAATGAACTGACTCTGTTTCTGAGCTTTCTTCCCCACTTTCTACGCAGTGCACCCTAGCCACCACATCAATAAATACAACACAATTTTAGACAGATTCAGGATAATGAATACAGAATACTCATAAATCATAGCAGTTCTAATAAGAAAACTCAAAATAAAAAAAAAATAAAAAAAATTCATAGATCATGAAATGCTGTTTTTGAAACATTACTATATATTTATTAACTAAATGTTGTTTCTGAAACATTACTATATATTAATACCTATGGAACAATTTGGAAAGACGAAGTATTCCAGTTTTCCCCGAGTTTCAATTTATCCAATCTACCCCCTACCCACTCAAAGAAAATGTGCTATATCTTCTTATAAAAAAAAAAAAAAAAAAAACAGTTTTTTATCAAAACAAAAGAGGCAGCAAAGAACAGAGGCTTAGCAGCCCAACTGTTAATGCTACCTCGGTGCTTAGGCTTTTGTGGCTCAAACTACAACTGCTTGCCAATTAAGAATGATGGAAGAAAGGTTATAATCCCTAAAATCCTTAAAAGTCGAAGCCCACAGAGATGCCCAGAATTGAACTCTCTCCCACAGGTCTTCCTTCTCCACCCTGCCATAGGATTCAAACAATCATTTCTTTCTTTCCATCCATACCACCCACAGTACAGCTGGCACCCCACAACCCCAAAGGATTCTAGCCGTTTTCCCTTCACCAAAAGCTGAAGGATTTACTTCTAGCGAGTTACTCCTCTCTAGTGGAGTTGTGCATTCCACTCTTCCCTCCCTAAATGTGCCATATCAATGACCCACTCTGATGATTCTGCTAGTAAGCATTGTCGTTTGAACTTTGAACCAAAGACCGGACTATACACAAATGACAGCCTACCACATTAAAGTTAAAATTTGGGTCAAACTATACCACTGTTATGTGCCTTCTACAAAAACTCCAAATACGAAAGCACAAATACGTCTTAGTTATGGCTTTGGATGAACAGCAGAGAAGTTGGACCATACTGGAATGGCTTATATGTACGCTCAAGCGTTTCCTAATATCAGTAGTCCTGAAGAATGTCAAGTATCCAAAGGAAACAGGATGACATCATACAGCTCCCTATTGGTTCTCCAACCAACGGTGCATCACAATAAGTTCTTCTCAGAGTTCCATTGGACCATGCTGGAATATTAATACCTAATCTACTCAAATCCCATCAATTTGGGTCAAGAAGGAGCCAGCCAATCTCACCTTCAGAAACACGACTGGCTCCTTCACTGTCAGGGTCACCATTTACAGTAAGAGTGCAAACTCCAGAAGTACGGTCTGGAGCGCAAGGGTTCTCTGCATGAAGCTTGATAGAAGCGAAGACCACCCATAAGAATATATTGTTAGTCTTGCCTGTTCATGATCGCAATCTCTGACCACTTGTCTGCAGGACTCTTGAAACAAAACACACACATAGGATGGTCCCTCCCAGTTCTCATTGCTACTATCGGATGTCCCTCGGCCTCGCAATCCCTTTGTTTCTTAGCCTGATAAAGGGTTGTGAATACAGGGCCATCACCTAGACAGGCTGTGGATATTGTTGTACATAAAGGTTTGACCTTGTTTTTTTTTTTCCCTCCACTTAGTGTTGTCACTGTTGCTTTCCACTTGCCAAGCCTTGACAATGAGTCTGAACTCATTGCTCATTATGTCTCTGCACCATCCTCACATTCCTCTTGGCTATTCACTCATATGCGTAAATACCGACATCAAAATGCTCCTATCTCTCTTTCTTCCCCTCTTTTGTTTTCTCGCAAATGTGTCCCACCCCCCCAAAAAAAAAAAAAAAAGACAAAAAAACAAATGTCAACATCTTTACCCCATCATTCCATTATAAAAGATGCTGGGGACACAGCTTACTTTTATCTCTTAGTGAGTTGAGACATATTTAAAAAACATAAACTAGACATAAAGTGGCAATTCCACTACTCCTAGTGGGTGTTATGTCTGTGAAGTCATAAATTAATGATCCTTCATGAGCCAGTTATATGTGCAAGAAGACAAGAAACCACAAAAATTGATAAAAACAGCAGCGGCATAAAAGATTAATAGAAGTTCTATAGTGCAGAAGCCATATACATTATGCATTAAGAAACCATACAGTTATTTCAAACATTTACTTCATTTATTTTCCCAAATAAAAAAATCACACCGAATTGTAGTGTGCATGGTCATGTTTGAATATCAACAAAGAACACTATCAACAGTGAATCTCAGCATGCTATTCAATTTACTTAAATAACAATGATATCTAACCTGCTAACTAGGTCGACACCAAAAAGGGCCTTCACAGTATCTGGATTTTCACTGCAAAAGAATTTTGTTCAAGCCAACAATCATTATAGATTCCAATCTGAAAACTTCAAACATGAACATGGCAAATAAAACAGGGAGTAGAAAGAATGCCAGTAGGGCTAAAATGAATTTAGGGTTAGAACAAAGAGCTGTTTGAAAAGGCACTAGTAACAGAAATTAGCATGTTGAACTAATTGAATGGGAAATTCAGACTCAGTTACATAGGTCAATAGTTTTCAGAAGGTTGTGCAATCTCATATTGAGGGATTGGAACATACCCTATAGAGAAAGTGTAAGTGTATAACAATAAATTATCAAATTACCTTGAACTAGACGATTTCAAAGACTGAGAAAGAGTGTAAAGAAGTTGTGTCCAACATTCTTCAGCATCCTGTTACACATTTAAATCAAGAGAATCACCAAACTACCGCTAACGAGTGAAGTACAAGTAGCAGTACAATTGGATGACGGGTGAAAACCTGTTGCATGAAGGAATTGTTATGGAGCTGACCAAATTGAGGATACTTTTTACGCAGCACCTGCAATACAATATAGTAAATCATCTCATACTTTTTTTCTCATTAAGATAATATAAGTATAGGAGTTTATTATGTTCCGACTGACAGTTCATCAGCTATGATTCCAATAAAGAAAAAGAAAAGAAAAGAACAAGAAGAATAAAAGAAACAGGAAATCATAACTTCATAGTTGAAATGCAAGCAAATCAAGATTATGGACCCAGTTGGGATTGCTTCTAAAACTAGCAAACACACTTTTAGACTATCAAAGGAGCTTTTGTACACGTTTGGCAGAAATTGTTAAAAGTGCCTTCTGAATTATAAAAGAAAATTTTGGTATCCCTGTGAAAAAGAAGCACTCAGCCTGTGCTTCCGTAAAAACCATTGGCAGTGCTTAAAAAACACTTGAATTTTTTTTTTTGAAGAAACAGTGGGCTTCTAAAAAACAGTTACCAGTCGGTGATAAAAGCACTCGAAAAGAAACAATCCCAAAAAGAGGCAATAATCCTAGGAGTCTCTCAAGTTTAATAAGGAGATAGAAAGTGTTTGAGAAGTTGAATCACAGTAAAATAAGAATACATACCATCCAAAATTGCATGGGCGCCACAGGCTTGACACTTTTATCCAGTTCAGTGAATAAATCGCGAGTTGCAACAGTCAATGTGTGAGAAGTCTGATCCACGTCATTGCTTCTTCCCGAATGTGAGTAGCTGAGGAAAAAAATACACTCTGATCATTGGTTCTAGGCTAAATAATCCAAAGAAAATATATCGACAGAAACTATCTTACTTGATCAAAGCTGACTTCAACTCTGGAACAGAATGCAGACATTGTACGGTGGAGTTCATATAACAGGTGTTTCCCAAATTGAATAGACCAGCACTGTGACCCTGATAGTAGAAATAACATAGGCTGAATTATTATAAGGATGAAGCAAGAGAAAACATATGAAAGCAACGTGAAACTTTAAAGAAAGAGATATGAGAAGTTTGCAAGTGACTATCACAGGCACAAAGCAATGGGAGCAGAAAGTCAATGCCAACAAGTTAAAATCATATTTTTCATAAAACACATAGAACAAGTTCTTCACTCAACCGAAAAAGAAATAGTTATCTACATAAATTTGTAGGGAACATAATCATACCAAGTTGATAGCTTGTTCTTCTTCTGGTAGATCTTCTACGAAAACAGTGCCCTTCTCTGGAGCATTGACAATCTCGTCTGCAGTGCCCATCATCATCAATTTTTGACCCTGTGAAAGTATTCATGATAATCATTTCTTCTCAATTAAGTCGGTGTGGAGAATTTTATGTCACCTAATTGAGCAATACTTACGATAAAATAACCAAAAATAAGAAGCAAGGGAAATAATGCACTCCAAAACAACCCACCTGTTTTACTCCTAATGTCGACCAATCTGCATCATCCTGCACACAGACAAGAAAAGTCAGGAACACACCAAGGGCATGCCGTGTAAGCAACTTTTGATGAGACAAATGTAGAAGGATTTCTATATAGTATATACGGTATAAGCAAGGATGGAATATTGCCAACTACTCACCTTCAACAAACCACCTTTAACCATGATCTTCTGTCTTTCAGGAGGCACCCCAGTTAAGTCGTATAATTGGCACTTAAACACATAAGGGGGCTGAGTCGTGTCGATTTCCACAGCTTTGAAAATCTCCTTCTGCCATTTTACACTCACTACAAAGTAACAGATAACATTTAACCTGGGTTTCTTATCATCAGCTTCAGCTGACCACATACAGTAAATTCCACACCAAACAACCGCAGTTTCTCATATCGTAGAACTCTATGCTACGTCTTTGGATAACATTCCTAGAATCTTAGCACTACAACATTGTCAAGTAACCTAAATACAGCACACAACAAACCCAAACTGACTGACAACTCTAGACACACTACTGTAAGTCGGAAACACGAAAAACCGAACCCATTAGCTATAAGACCAAAACCCACATCAGAAATAGGAAAATCCCAAACACCCAGATCTTATATTCAACTGAAATCCACAGAAATCAAACTATGTTCCCTAATAACGATGTTGCCCGATAATGATTACACAATATCAAACATCACCAGTCAACAGGATCAAACTAATTGAAACGATAAACCCTAATTGCGCCACAGATTGAAAAACATTTCAAGAAAACAAAAATGCTCGAACGAAATTCGAAAAGGGTAAATACAACAGCAATAAAATGGATGAACATCAAGTGTTTAATTGAGAGAGAGTGAGGTGGAGAGGTGGGCTCACCTTTAATCATGACCGGAAAGGTTTGGCGGTGTGAAGATCGAAGCGCTGGGATTTTCTGAGAGAGAGCAGAGAGTATAGCTTGGAGAACAGGAAAGAAAGACAAACGTGCTCTATAGAGCACTTACCTCTTGGCTTTATACACAGCGACTCCGAGCCCGATAACCCGACCCACAACAGAACCCGGACCCGGACTTAAACCTGTAACAAATATATTTATTGAAAAAAAAAAAATACTTTTCTTTTTATGAGGAAATATGTTTTTTTTTTTAAATTAAAAAAATTCGCATTAAAAAATTAAAGAACTTGTGGGTTGGACAATGGGGTGAAAATAAGGCTACCTTAATATAACATTTAAATTTTATTATGTTTAATAAATTGAATAAAAATAGATTTAAAAAAAAATTACATATAACTAACTGCAGCCATAGACAATGATAACGTCATCATTGAATCTCAATTAAATTAATTTGATTTATAGAACTGTCAAACACTTTCTTCTTTTTTCTGTCCTTTTCTGTTAATAATTAACTAAAACAGTATTAAATAACAAAATATTAAAATAGTAATAAAACAGAAAAAATAATATCATAATAAAAATTTTAATTTTCAAACTACGTACGCATATTTTTCTCACTATTCTTTACGTCTCGTAAAATTCATGTTCAGTTAAGACTCGATTTTCGTATCAAGCAGAAACTTTTGGTTCCTCTTAAGCATTTTATAATCACTTTCTATCGTTGTGTAATTGTAATAAAAAACAACCGCACTTTCGAACACAGCCTTTTTACACGTACATTGTGCGTGCAGGAAGGCTAATATAATGTTACGACATATTGGTTATTTGTAAATTTAATTTGTATATATTAGTGGAGGCTTTAACCCATTCAAATGATGAAAGTAAAAAAACAAAAAAATAAAATAAAAAGAGTAAATACTCAAAAAGGTAAAATTTATTTTGGGTGCGGTGTGTTTGTTACTCAAGGTCTCAAGCAGAGAGACGGCCAAAATCCCCTCTTTCCCTTCCGTCTCTCTCTAAATCTCTCTTGCCAATGTACGGCGGCTCATCCAAGCACGGCCGATTGGGCGGCGGCGCCGGCCGGGGAGCCGGAGCCGCCAAGCTTGGCCGAGCCTCCTTCCCTCCGCCGCACCGCTCCTCCGCGCCCACGGCCAACCGCCTCTCCCTCGGCGGCTCCAATAACCACCGCGGCGGCCGTAACCCTGCCCCTGCCACGTCATCCGCCGCCGCCCCGGCCGTGGAGGAGAAGTTCAGCTTAGTGGCCGGCAACAATCCGGTGGCGTTCTCCATGATCATACGGTTGGCGCCGGACTTGGTCGACGAGATCAGGCGCGTCGAGGCCCAGGGTGGGACCCCCCGCATCAAATTTGATTCCATGACTAATAATCCCAGCGGCAATGTGAGTTTCTTCGGAATTTGAATTTGAATTTTTTTTTCATTGAAAAATTTCTGTGCTTTTGGTTAATTTTGGAGTAGGCATTGCTCAGTATTTTAATTTTATTAGCTGAATTCTGCATATGTATTTTGATTGAGTAGATAAAGTTGTTATCTTGGTACTTATGTTTGAGTTGGGGGTTGCTTAATTTCTCTCAAATTTTGTATCAGGTGATTGTTCGGTAGAATTATTATAAATTGGCCAAGTAAATTGGGGTGTTTGTGAAGTATCTCATCTCTGTTTTCTAGATGTTTTGGGTAGTTTGGTACTGCCCGGTTTCTAGGTTCTCTGATGATTTCTAGAGTTTACAGTTTAGTATTTGGTTTTCTTTTCAAACTAATCTGAATTGTTGTACATTGGATCAGGTTATTGATATGGGTGGGAAGGAGTTTAGATTTACATGGTCTCGGGATGGTGACCTCTGTGACATATACGAAGAACGCAAAACTGGTGAAGATGGAAATGGTTTACTTGTTGAATCAGGATGTGCATGGCGTAAAGTGAATGTTCAGCGTATATTAGATGAATCAACTAAGAATCATGTGAAGAGGCGGTCGGAGGAAGCTGAACGCTTGCATAAATCACGGAAGTATGTCATCTGATTGTTAACAAGCACCTTTCTTCTCTATTCAGTAATAATATGCATATAATTATAATTTTCTTGGTTTACTTAACGACAAAAATATCTTTTACAGTTCAAATTAGAAATATCCCTTTTTTGCATTAAATTAAGTGTCTTTTTGTTCGTGAATTCAGAGCCATTGTGCTAGAACAGAATCCAGCCATGAACAATCAACTAAAGCAACAGGCTGCTGCCGCGGGTAAGAACCTTAAACTCTAAAAAGTTTGAAGATTTTTAATGCAAGCTTATATCAGAAAGATCAGTGGTTTTCTTGTTTTAGACTGCTTGTAGATGTAGTTAACTTTCTATTAGAATATTTATAGTCACGATTGTTTGTTTCTGATATCTCACTGTTCTCCAGCGAATAGTCAATGGAGGTTTAAACAGAAGAAAGAGCCTCCCTTTAAAAAGCAGAAAGTTGAACCACCTAAAGGTGAGTAAAGCCATCTATAAATTTTTATTTCCCGAAGTTCTTTTAAGGAAGAGCAACATATATATTATGAATAGATTATACATTTTCTACGCATAGGTCTGAGATCACTTGAAAGAAAATATATGTATGCATTACCTTTTCACTCATTTATTTAGTATTTTATGTATGGAAATGGATATCTTAATTTAAAAAAGAGGGCAAGAAACAACTGAATTATAAACAATATATACAGTTGCACCTCGAGAGTCTGAACTCTCAGTAGCAGCCTCTACTTCCTATATGTCTGGCATTCATACAGTCAAATTGAAAATAGGACGCATAAATATATTTCTTTTCAACTGCACAATAGTAACTGCTTTCATAATTTTCGCCCCTATATCTTTTCTTATAAGAGGGATATCTGTGGTATAAATTATGAAATCAGTGTTGAAGTTTTGTTAGAGCAATAGTCACTGAATTGGGCAGGTAGCTACTGCATATCAAAGACCAAATAACTTAGCAACATGAGAGTAAAGGAAAAGTGAATTAACTCTTTAGTCAGCCTTTTTAGATATTATAATTAGTTATAATTATTTAGCTATTCATTAATGCCATACTTAACTAAATGTCACCCAGTAGCCACTAAGTGCTACTGTCAGAAATGAAATCCATATATTATACATGGGAACCAAATTCAAGATGCCTAGCTACCATTTCTACTTACCCCCAATCAGCTGTTCATAATAAACCTTTTTGAAAGTCTCACATGCACTCTCTCCCGCCTCTTGTCTCCCACCCATTCATTGGAGTGTTACCGATTTTTCTGATATCTCTGTGGATTTGTCAGAAATTTGGTGCCCCATCAAGAATTGTGGGGTTGAAGAAATTTCTTTACTCATTGGGGTGAATTATTGGAATGCGGGCCATATATTGACGATATTGCTGACAAGAGGCGAGGTTACGTGACACCTATGCTTACTTGGGGTCAGAGAAGTGATGACTAAAATTGCAGAGATATAAGGGTCTCGTGAAAGAAGGAGATGATGCTGAAAGCTTCTCTTTTCTTAGACAAAGTAGCAGTCTGGTTTCTAGAGTGCCTTTTAAAATTTATTAATCCCTCTTTTCAACCGTTGTATTGTTGGGATTCTCTCTCTGTCAGTTATTGATATTTGGATTTCAACTGAATTGTCTCATCTTATTTTGAAATTTCAGCTGTTCCAAAGTCTGCATATAAATCCGGGGTATCATCAGCAACTACTGCAAAGGGTAGACAGTCATCATCACCTCTTCCGTCTACAACTGAGAAGTCTGCATCTCCATTTGGAATGCTAAATATTTCAAAGACTCATGCAAGTGCAGATGAGATTATACCCTCTCAGGTCATTATTAAGGACAAACCTGCTCCCAGCTTGGATAAAGAAACCTCAATCAGGACTGGTGCGGCATTGGAAACTGCTGGCAAAGGCAGTGGTCGAGCTAAGCAGACAGATTTGCAGAGTTTGTTGATTACACTGCTCATGGAGAATCCCAAGGGGATGAGCTTAAAGGTAAGCGCAAACGATGATTAATAGTTATTAAAACTTTAAGCATTGGGCTTGTGTCTGCAATGAATTTTTTTTTTTCTTTTTTAAAAGAGGATTTAAAGGTTTCACACCTACCCTCTGTCGTGACTCGAACCCAGGACCTAATAGCCTACTTCCTAGGTAATGGGGCTCTTATACCACTTGAGCTATCCCATTTCGTCTGTTAATTCAAAAATATATTCAAAATATACATGCCGATTATCTTTCAGGGATCATATAGACCTTGTATGATCTTTCCATTCTGCTGAAACAGTATCCAAAGTTCACCATTAAGGGCACTAAATCACTAATGCCATTGCCTTGGGACATTTTTCTAAAAGTGAACAGTGTCTCATCTTGGAGGGTCTTCCTCAAGTTCCGAGTTATCTCAGGATATGTATGCAACTGTATATCATGATTTTTGTCTTGTGGGTGGTCATTGTCAATTGTTTATTCCTTCCTTTTTATTTTAAAAAACCTAATGTAAATGCTTCTGAGATCTTGATAATCACATAACTAGGCATACAATTTGAGACCAAAAAGAAAAAATGATATGGTACTATAGTCATATATGCCTTTGATCATAGGCAGTCTCGAATGCATCAGATGAACTATCCTATATTGGTGAACCGTGAAGGATGTGATAGTGTTGCAACAGCTGTTCAGAGACAGGTCTTGAAATTCTTAAGTTCTTCCTTTCTTCCTCCTCCCCTTATCTCTATCTATCTTGCTTATTTGTAGGCTTTGGAGAAAGCTATTGGAGATTCATTTCCCAACTCTGGGAAGAAAATTGAGCCCATTCTTAAGAAGGTAAGTGGGGGATCTTGGACATCTTCTGTGTTATTATATTTAAGTTAAAGAACACTGACTGACTCTATATCTACTCTTTTTATTTTTGACATCAGGTTGCAAATTGCCAAGCTCCAGGGAAGTATCTCTTGAAACCAGGGGTGGAGTTAGAAAGCTTCAAGAAACCTTTGTTTGAATCTGGAAGGTACCCACTTGAAAAGCCTATACACAGCTTGATCAAGTCACTTAGTGATATGCTTGTTACCTGCTATTCTTTTGGTTTTAATTTATTCATTTATTGTGGTTCTTGTGTGCACCACACATTAATTGGCATATACTATAGTAAGAAACTAAAGTACCTAATCTACCAAGTATATGGCAATACTGTGGGCTCACATTATGCTAGCAGGATATGCTTAATGCACAACAATATCAAAATAAATGTAAGAAGAAGGAAAATGGGTATGCAATTTCCTCAAATCAGAGTGGCATTGTAGTTAAGTGTGTTTGTTGTTGGTTTTGCAGCTTTTGCTAGTAGTTTCTTCAGCTGCTTTTCTATTTTTCTTTTTCCTGTTTGAGTGGAGTTCTTATCCTGATTCTCTTTTCTCTACATCCTCTTATTTCCAATAAAGAAAAGTAAATAAAATGGGTTTTGTTCCACATTACTTGAGCTTGCTTAATACTTCAGAGATGCTTTATGAAGTTCCCTCTGATGCTTTATGCATATGGTTTTTGTATGTGAATTTTTCTCAACTCTTATTCTGATAGCTTTTCGTACTTGTTTAGGACTTTTGTTATCCTTGCACCCTCTTTTTACTTCATCAAGATTATTATTGCAACTTCAGATTTGGGACTAAATTATATATATATATATATAAAATTATATTATCTCAAATTACTTTACAAATGCTCTCTAGGTATCAAAGTTACAAGTTGTATCATCTTTAGTAGTTCAGTTGGAGGCTCGTTTGGTTAGTTATTCTAACACCCTTCTATTTGCTAAACCAAAGCAACTGAATATATGTTGTAGCCCTTTGATATGTGCTTTGCACATGCCCGATGCCTATTGGCATTTTCTACGTAGAAAATAAACTGATTAAAGTAGAAGAGAAGTGCCACTTGTCCATCCAAGAAATGCCATGTTGATAATCCAACGTGCAAAGTGAACCCCAATTTCAGGAATCTAATTGTTACGACACACATATTAGCTCCCATTTATCTTTATCCATTTCTATCAATGCTCTAATTTTTGTTCATCTATTATTCTCTTCTGTGAGAGAATGACTGAGAACAATGTGACTGAAATGTTGGTTCCATCAGCAGCAGTGGTTAAGAATTTCTTAAACCGAAAGCCAATTCAATTCTTGCATCTATTGCAAAGCTTCAGAAATCTTTTCTTCTCAGAAAAGAAAATTTTCTACTTTTAGGTCTTAGTGGGTCAATATTGATGAGAAAGGTTATCATAAGTGGTGCATTAAATTGTATCCCACGTTCTTAGCTTGTGATTTGAACATTCCTGTAGGATTACCAGGTTATTCTCATTGTGTATGTGTGTGGGTCTATATATTTATATAAATTACTTTTTGCAGAACGAATGAACAATATAAATAGTCCTTTCATGCGCCAAACGGCTGGTTTGCTTACTCGCAATCATTTACTAATTAATGATCCAACTGGACTTTTGTTTTTTCTTTATAGTCTATCATCGTGTCCTGAATCAGTAATTGCTGTATATGCTCGTATTGTTCAGTTCCCCAGAAGAGAACCTTCGCCAGACTCCTGCTGTGGATGATATCTGTGATCAAAAGTCTGCTCAAGTATCAGAGTTTAAGGAGAAGGTTTCTTCCAATGAAATGGAGGAACAGGGCCAGGGACAATTGAATGCTACAGTTGGAGAAGAACCACAGGAGCTCCAAAAAGTTGATAACCAACAGCAGTCACCTGATCTGTTTGGTGAAAAAAGAGCTTCTGACAACAGTGAAGCACGAGTAGGTAGTTCTAGTTCTAGTGAGAGTGGAAGTGACAGTGAAAGTGACAGCAGTGATTCCGGAAGTGACAGTGGAAGTCCTAGCAGAAGTAAAAGCCCAATAGGAAGTGGGAGTGGGAGTAGTAGCGATAGTGAAAGTGATGTGTCTTCTAATAGTAGGGAGGTTTCTGACGAGGATGTGAACATTATGAGTGATGATGATAAAGAGCCCAAACATCAAATACAAGCCTCTGAAGCTGCTTTGCCCGTACCATGGGAAACTCCTGATGGCAGGCCTGCGCAGAGTGGGAATGATGACAAGCAGGATGATCTTGATTCTGACATGATTGATATTGAAACGGTGGACCAGGATGCTGAATTGGCTGTTGTTAGTAGCTCCATTCCTAGTGATCAACCAGTCATTGAAACAAATCCCTCTCCACCTGAGCATGTTGAGCATCACGACCGCCAAGTTCTTGTAGACAGTTTGTTTGGAAAGACTACAGATAAGGATGACTTCGGGTATGAGCAATCTGATATCTCTGAGAGGATGTCGAGAGGTAAATTCAAAAGAGGTTTGGCAAAACACTCTGATGAAAACTCTGAACGCAGGAAAAGGTCAAAAACGGATAAATCACCACGACCTCCCGCTTCTGTGGGTAAGGGTGTTCGTTTTCCAGAGGATTCTCATAATTTGTCTCCTGATAGACTAATTGAAGGCCCTTATAAGGGGGGCCATGTATCTCAAATGTTAAATAAAGCTGATAGGGATGGGGATGAATTTGGCTCTCAAAAGGGCTACAGTCAAGCAGTTTCTGGAAGACATAGCTCAGAGTCTAAACATTCCAGTCGGAAGTCTTATGATCATAGTGCACAAGCAAAGGCTCCTGATCAAGGAGAAAGACCTGATAGATATTCCAAGAGCTTGGGCCTTGGTCTGCAGTACTCTGATAAGAGCTCTGATGTGCACGAAGGCTTTCCCCTGCAAAAAGATAATGTTCATAGTAGTCAAAAGGACGGTTATGCTAACGAAAAGAAGGTTTCAAGAAATTCCAAGGAAGGTGGTGCCCGAGGCAAACAATCAGTGCCCTTGGACTCCCACTACCAGAAACATGGTGACGTGGCTGGAATGATCAAGGAAGATAGACAGGTTTTCAATTCTTCGCCGAAGGAAAACAGGAATGGAGTCGACAGATTCCCAGTTGCTAATGGTAGAGGTAGTCAACTCCAAAGAGAGGTTTCAGAATTGGAGTTGGGCGAACTTCGTGAAGCTGTGGCTGAGGAAACACCAGTTAAGAAGCAATTTGAGAGAAAAAGTTCATTTAAGCAGTCAGAAAACAAAGTGGGAACTAGGGATAACTGGGCTTCAGACTTCAGTAAAGCAAAACCTGCAGGAAAGACAAGTTTAGAATTGGGAAAGCAATCCTCACCAGATTTGAACTTGAAATTTCTTAGTAATGCAGAAGGCTCAGTTAAAAAGAGGAACTACGAAGATCGTATTGAGGATTTAACAGGGTCTCAACAGAGAGCTCTGCAATCTCAGTCACAGCACCCTTCACGAGTAGATCATTCTGATGTGGGGCGCCCATTCAGCAGCCCAGCAGATAATGGTAGTAAATCCACACATAATGAAGTTGGGGGAAGACAAGGGATCAGTGTAGATGGCTATGGAGAAAGCAATAAGAAAGCACCTGTTAGTGCCTCTCAGCACCATGACTCTAAACGAGGGCCACTGTCCCACATCATTAAAGAAAGTAAAAGACCTGCTTCTAGTAATATGATGGAACAGATTGACGTACGAAAGGATTCAGTGTTGGCAGAGGGCACTGACAGTGATAGAAAAAGAAGGGATTCTTCTTCTGATGAAAATAGTTGTTCTTATACAAAGTATGAAAAGGATGAGCCTGAGCTCAAGGGACCAATAAAAGATTTCTGTCAGTAAGTTAACATATCAAAATATTTACACAGATTTCAATCAGTAGGTCATTCTTGCCCTGATATATGGTTAGCGTTTTGACATCTGAATAACATCATATATTTTATTCTTGTTGTCTCAGGTACAAGGAGTATGTGCAAGAATATCGTGATAAGTATGATAGCTACTGCTCACTGAACAAGATCTTAGAAAGTTACAGGTATAGCTTGGGTCCTTTGATTTTATATGACAGAACATGGCTTTTTATTTTGGTGTTATTTGTCTGACTAGTGATTAGTTGCCTCATGCAAATGCGGTTTAAGATCTGTGCGTCTGAAAACAATTGATTTCTGCTCCATGTAGGAATGAGTTTGTAAAGCTAGGGAAGGACCTTGAATTTGCTACAGGCACAGAGAGATATTATAGCATCTTGGACCAGCTGAAGGAATCCTATCGTCAGTGTGGATCGGTATGCTTTGTTCTTGATTTCTAAGTACTTTAGTTTTACTATTTTGAATTTAAAGCTTAGAATTTGAAGTAATTGAGCAATATTGTCACTGTTTTCTTTCAGATGCATTTTTTCGATGGAACTACTTGTATGTTACTTATTTTACTTTGAATGTGTTTCTGGGCTCAGTTCTGTTTCAGTGCCTTCTAATTTATCTCTTTGGTTCTGGAAAATAAAGATGATGTCTACAGTATGGAAAGTTTACAGATCCATTCTCATATCACATAACTTTGACACTAGACACCTGTGAATTACGGACTGTAATTTATATTGTTTTGATCAAGCTGTAATTTATGTTGTTGATACCTTCAGGGTGGCAATCCATTAAAATATTATAATAAACATATGGGTTTATCATGGCTTAAATCCAATTACTTGCAGTGTACCTATTTAAACAATGACAATAATGCTAAATAATGAACAATCTAGACTTTGATGTTGTATAAATGTTGATCATGTAAATATGAGAAGAGTTGGCGTGGGTAGCAATGTATGGAGACATGCAAATGAAATTTAAGAATAGGAAAATAGATCTCTTTTGTATGGTAGTCTATTTCCTGCATCTTTTATTTTGGTCAACTATTTCCTGCATCTTGTAGTTGCCAAAAACCAACACTCAGTTCATTACTGTACATTACTGAGTTTGAAGGGATATGTTCAGTGGCATTTGGTTTGTTTGGAATTAATCCTATATTTTATGAAAACAAAAAGTTGAAGCAAAATAAACAATCAATTTGGTCAATTAAGAGCGTGAGTTTGGTTCATAGAGTACGCAAAGGGGCGAGAGATGTCATTGATTGCCCACATGAGAGAACTTCTGGGTAGATGTTTGGATGTTGGGAGTGCTTGCAATACCACCGATCACTAGCACACTTACTTGATTTTTCTCTATTTAGTTTTTCTAAAGTTAATATTATAATTCAGTTGGTAAAATATACTTGTGGGGTGAGTTCTAGATGAGGTGCATCTAGCCGCAGGCTATAGAAATGGCATGCTAGTTAGGTGTTGGGGGTATCTTGATGTACAAAATGTCTTCCAACTTAACATTTGTGATTAAGTATTCATCTAGTAACTAATACTATGTTGGTGCAATTATCAGTCTTACGTAACTTATAATGTTTCTTGCAGAGACATAAAAGGCTGAAGAAGATATTTGTGGTGCTTCATGAGGAACTGAAGGTAATTCAACAAAAAGCTTTCAATCTCCATATTTGTCCTGTCTTTTTTAATGTTGTTATTTTGTTCAAACAACCCTCTTCATTTATTCTGTATCTCTGCAGCACCTTAAGCAAAGGATTAAAGACTTCGCACTCCCATACACGAAGGACTGAAGAAAGAAGAGAAACTTTGCAGTCCCATACACGACGCACTGAAGAGAGAAGAGAAAATCATACCACAAGAATTTGAAGCCTCTTCCGAAGGAAAGTAGATGATGAAAGCACTCTTTTTTGAGAAGATAATCTGGGTTTGAGGTAGAGTCTGGGTTTTGCTGGGTTTTGGTCGCCCGACTATACCCCTAAATCTGTATATTTAACTTTGTGTATATCCCTACTTAGGTCAGTCTTTTTGTTTTTGCTTTGCCTGACCTACTTCGGCCAATCAGTTCCTTTAGGGCTCTTGATGTTTTGCCTTGAAAATTTTGTCCATATTTGTATATCATACAGTGGGGAAATGAAGAACTCGGATGTATAATCAAAGAGTGAAGTATTATTGGTGGGATGCAATTCAGATATCTGTGTACCATGAAATCCATACAGTTCGTAATGTATTTTTTCTTTTTTTCTTTTTCAAACTTCATTGAGATATAGCGCTGTATATGAGATGTCCAAATCCATTGGTCCATCCTTTATTTTATTTTATTAGGTTGCCAATAATAAAATAGAAGCATTGGTCTCTAATGCATTGTGATAGAATTATCGATAATGCAATTACTCATGCTATTCATGCTGCCTATCTCAACCTCAGCGTTTTGGTGCAAACTGGCAAATAACACATTCGTGATTTGTCTATTGACGTATCAAACTGACACATCTTGAACAAAGTAGCAAGTCTTTCAAATGAGGTTTTAATTTCCCCAATTTCAGCTTCAATGAAAGTTGAAAAAGCGTAAGAGCGAAAATAGCTATAGAGTTTTGGTCTATTGAATAGGAAGTTAAGGTTTGATTTTCCTACCTTTTTCCATGAAGAATAAGTGAGCATTCAGTTTGAATTTCCTACGTTTTTACTTTGAAGAATAAGTTGGAAGTTGAAGTATAAATTTCCTAAATTTCTCAAGAGTATCAAGATTCAGGTGGTTTTGTTGTGGTGAAAATAAACAAGTGAGAAGTAGTAGAGAAAATAGAAAGAAAATAAATGGGTTACTGTACATGGCGCGTGGTGCACGTGTGCCATATATGGAGAGCAAGTAAGACGATAATAACACAACTTGTCACAGTTTGAGAAACTCACTAATTCAAAAGCTCTCTCCTTTTCTTATTGTCCTTTATTATTATTATAACTGTTCTACCACATTTTACATTACCAAATCTCTCTCTGTTTTTCAACAATCTGATCGAACCCTTTGAACCCAACTCTCCCACACGTTTGCTTGATCTCTCATCACTCTCACTCTTCTAACCAACAATTTTCAGGGACCTTTTTGTTAAAGTTTCATGCTTTGAGACTGCAACTTGGACCCTTCAAGTTCCCAGCTTTCTTTTCCAGTCGCAAAGTAATTGAGGATCTTCTTCGTTTTTGACTTCTGGGTATGCTTCTTCATTGATTTTTAGCTTCTGGGTGGTGTTCAATTTTGAGATATTACTTCTGGGATGATAGAAATGGAAATGCCTCTTGCATTTCTGTTGGGTGTAGTTTATTAAGAGAATAATGAATTGATTTCTGTGTGTATTTTAGTTGTTATTGAATTAGTTCTAGATAATTAGGGTGTTTTTAGGGTAATTGTTGAAATTGAGGTTGGTAATTGGTTTACTATCCTATTGTGTTAGGCTTAGTGGAGTGGAGATTTTGGTTTCCTAGGTAGTGGAAACTATAGGGTTAGAAATGCTTTGAATTTTATTAGAATTTTTCAGCTTAGCTAGCCACACAGGTTTTGCAGTTTCATGTGCAAAGCCTGGCTCAGGTTTCATATATGTTTTGCAGATCATCTTTGATTCTGTCTTGAATTTATTAGTGTCTAGGATTTGTATGTCCTTACACTATCCTAATGGTTCAAGATAGTGTAAGAGAAGTGAAGAATGCAAGTACAAGGATTCCCTGCTATCTTATGATATGTAAAACTAAACTGGATTGCTATTGGTGTCATAAGGCTTGCTACTATAAAATCTCCCTATGATTGCAGCATTCCAGATCCATAAATTTTTTAGTTTCCTCGCTCTTAGGAAATTAGTGTATCTTGAAATTTAAATAATTTAATTCTGGTGACACATGGTTAATGTAGGAGGTTTTGTTACGACCTGTCATGCTGAATGTTGCTACCGGTCAGCGGAGCAGTGATGAATACCATGATGGATGATATGAACTTGATTCAGCAAGCACAAAGACATCACTTAGTGGTTAGGGACCTTGGTGAAGAAATTGATTTAGAAATTGGACCAGGGGATGATGATCCTTCATTTGCAAACACCCCACTCATTGGTGGTACACCACGAGAACCTTCTGTTGAGGACAATGATGAGAGTAAAAATATGGTAATGATTTCTCAACTCCGCGGTCATGATCAAGATATGTCAAAGGGACAACCGACAAAAAGGAAGAAAAAGGTTGTGAAAAGATGGAGAGAGGAGTGGGCTGATACCTACAAATGGGCTTATGTTGATGTCAAAGAAGGGACAGCTAGGATTTTTTGCTCTATATGTAGAGAGTACGGTAGGAAGCATAGAAGAAATCCCTATGGAAATGAGGGTAGCAGAAATATGCAGATGAGTGCCCTTGAGGAGCACAATAATAGTTTGCTTCACAAAGAGGCACTGCGTCTTCAATTGGCCTCCAAGGATAAAATTATTGTTGACAAACCCATCTATGTCAAAGGTTAGCAGATTCTACTCTCTTTTTAAGGGCATCCTTTGAAAATTTTGAATCTTCACTATATGCTCCAAATTCTCTATTATTTGTTTTGTGCAGTGTTGCTCTATTATTGGTTTTTCTTTTTCCATTATTCATTCTGCCGAGATGGTTTTTTTCCCCTCTTTTTATAGAAATTGTCTTCTTGAGGTTAAGTTTGTAGCTTTCATTTTTTCACTTCAAGCTAGTTGTTAATGAAACTTTGGTATTTTATCTTTAATATTCTGCAGTTCTGTTACGTCGTACGCATGTGAAATTGTAAAAAAGCATGACAATTGATAGTTCTAGTGATATCATAAAACGTTATGCATCATTTTCATATTTGACTCAAGTTAAATGATTAATTTTGATATACTGAACTCTGCTCATGCGTTATGGCTTCCTCATCTTTCCAAGGTTGTTTAGTTTTATTAATTGCTCAACCCTTTTGTTTTATGTTTGTGGTTACTCCTAAATTGTAGCTCTTATGTCAAAAACGGCTGGATCAATTGTTGAAGCTGCACTGAAAAGGGATCCTAATGAGGTTGAGTTCATACAATCGGTACAGGAAGTAGTGCATGCTTTAGAAAGAGTGATTGCAAAAAATTCTCAGTGAGTTACCCTGGGGTAGACTTTAAGTTGACACTTAATTTAACAGATAAAATGTTTTCTTTTTAGGCCCTGTAAAATCTTATTAAGTGCCTTTAAAATGTTTCAGTTATGTAAATATCATGGAGCGGTTGTTAGAGCCTGAGAGAATGATTGTATTCCGAGTTCCATGGGTTGATGACAGAGGTGAAACACATGTTAACCGAGGATTTCGGGTACAATTTAACCAGGCTTTGGGTCCCTGTAGGGGTGGTTTCAGATTTCATCCTTCTATGAGCTTAAGCGTTGCCAAGTTTCTTGCATTTGAACAGGTATTAGTTGTTTGTGGAGTCATTGAACTTGTTTTCCTAGTTGTGTCAAGTTTTCGTTCCTGTTCTCTGTTGAATTGCATATCTGAGTGATTGGTATTCATAACTAATCTACAATATCACTTCACATTAAAATGTGACTAAGTCTTGGGGCGACTGCTTTACAATGCTCTATTCCCTTCTCTACAGACTTTAAGGAATGCTTTATCACCATACAAAATTGGAGGGGCAGCTGGTGGAAGTGATTTTGACCCAAAAGGAAAAAGTGATAATGAGGTTAGATTTTCAATTTAATAAATTATGGCCTCTAGATCATCTTTTATTTACCTGAATCATTTTCTTCTGAACTGGCAGGTGATGCGCTTTTGTCAAAGTTTTATGAATGAGATCTATCGCTATTTGGGTATTGACAAGGTAACTTGAGGAAGATTCCATAATAAATATCTACTTCATTCTTATATGGATCAGTGCTTTATCCTACATGTCTGGTTTAATGTTGTACACACTTTAGGACCTTCCTTCAGAGGAGATGGGTGTTGGAACTCGGGAAATGGGATATCTTTTCGGACAATATAGACGTCTAGCTGGTCATTTTCAGGTACCAGAAACACTGGTAACAAGCTATCTCTAAATATATTTTTTTCCTTGGCATTTTGTGTAAATTAATTGATATGTGGACTCCATTTACAAAGTTTATTTATTTATTTATTTTAAGAGAGGAGAGATAGAGAAGAGAGGATAGGAGAGAGAGAAAATTAGAAAAAGTGGAAAGAGATAAAGAGAGTTAGAAGAAGACGAGGGGAAGAATCTTCAGATTATTTTTGTACTTGTAGTATTCAAACTTCAAGTTGGCTAAATTAGGTTAAAAACTTATGATGATGTCTTCTTATGTAGGTAGTTCAAGTACAACAATGTAAGTTATCTAGGTCAGAGTGGTTGCTTATTCATGTGCATTTTCAGATCCATGTTCTAGAACTAGTATCAACTACTTGCCCATGGCCGTCATCTTGTCAAATATTTCTTTAGGTATCATCCTAGGGTTTTGATTTGTTACATTATTTAATCTAGATTTTAAGTTAATTTTACTCTTGCAAATCCCATATGAGGGTGGACATTTTTCTGTTTTAGGTAAATTCTTGGGGTTTGGATGACGAGAGAAAGATGTTTTTTCAATTTTTTTTGGCAATGAGTATAGATCTTCCTAGTTGTGAGGATTTTGCTCTCGGTTCCCTCTTTTAAAAGACTTTTCCTGGTAGTTTGATTGGGATTTAATTTTGTCCAGTGTAGTATATAGAAAAAATAAAGAAAGAAAGGAAACACGAAGTTGGATATTATTTCTTGTGTCCTTACTTTTAATATCTGTAAACGTCTTCTTTCCTGTCCATACCAAGTCTATTGATCTTCTCTATCCTCTGTAGTAAAATTCTGCTAGTACTTTTATCGTGTAAAGAAAATTTATCGATTATTCTTTTCTGTTTACAAAAAGTCTTGGTATATTCTTCTGTGTTTACATATGAGCAAATTAAGGAATGCTGTTTAATGTTTTCATATTATGCAGGGAAGTTTTACGGGGCCAAGGATATTTTGGTCTGGTTCTAGCCTTCGCACTGAAGCTACTGGATATGGTCTGGTATAGCACAACTCTCCCTTGAATGTGTGTGGGGGTGTTTGCTTTATCTTCTTTCTTTTCGGTGATAGGGATGAGGGCCTCGCAGATTTTTTTATATATTTTTTTTCATTCTTACTTGATGTCAGCCCATCCTCTGCAGGTTTTCTTTGCACAGCTCTTGCTTGCTGACCTGAATAAAGATTTCAAAGGAATAAGGTGCTTACTTGATTTTGAGAGCTAATTGCCAATAATATAGTGTATTTCTAGGATAGGTTAGAACACAAAAAGCTGGTTGCTTCTGTTTAGGTATCTGTATGGAGGCCTCAGTTCTTATTTTCAATTTATTATCTTCCAATGTTGCTTACTCAATTTTGTGAAAAATGATAAAGTTTGCAGATCTGTAATATATACGTTCGTTCTGTGACTTTTATGGTCTACTTGCAAATTTGTGATTTTGAGCATATATCTGTATGAATTTCCTTCAGATGTGTAGTAAGCGGCTGTGGAAAGATTGCTTTGCATGTCCTAGAGAAGCTTATTGCATATGGTGCTCTTCCTGTCACAGTTTCTGGTATGTTCCTAACTAATGGTCGAACTTCTTGATTAATGTCATGAGGTGGAATAATTTAGTAAGATTTATACCGGATCACTTAATTACCCACCAACAATTCTATTTTGATGATCACACACAGTCACACACACACTAATAAAAATATGTTTATTTATTCATTTATTATTATAATTATTATTTTATTTTTTTTGTTAAAGAAAGACATGAGAAAGTACAAGTATAATGTAACAGAAAACACACCCAAGTAGGTCTAATGTACAAGTGAGGAATATATTATGCTCATGCCAATATTCTTGAATTGACGACAAAGAGAGGAAGGGAGTCTAACTATACCTGCACTCAAATAGGAAGCCATAAACTATAATTTCTTACTTCAATATGTCTGGTTACAGTGGTTTCAGCTTACACGTGTTTTAAATTAAACAGTACTTAAGCTATAAAAATTTGTATACAGTAAGGTTCTGTTAGAATTCCTTGAATTTTTGTGTCAGTGTGTAAGGTTTGCCAAAACTATATAACACCCCAGTTGCATTTAATGGTTTTTATGACTTGCACAGATTCAAAAGGTTATTTAATGGATGAAGAAGGATTTGATTATGACAAAATAGCACTTCTCAGAGAGATAAAAAATCAACAGAGAAGTTTGAGGTTTGTGCTTATGGACATCTCTTTTGACCCGTTGAGCAAATTGCTTTGTATAGTTATGTAGTTGCATTCAATTTGATTGTTTTTACATGTGGCATGTGCAGAGACTATTCAAAAACGTATGCTCGAGCTAAGTATTATGATGAAGCGAAGCCTTGGAATGAAAGGTGTGATGTCGCATTTCCTTGTGCTACGCAGAATGAAATTGATCAGTCTGATGCCATGAATCTGGTCAATTCAGGTTGTCGTATACTAGTAGAAGGTAGTGTTTACTGGTGATATGTGTTTTTGATGTTTTTTTTTTCCTTCTGCTTTATATTTTAATATTGGAGTAATGATAATTATTGATTGTTGTTATCATCATTCTCCTTTGTATCTAGGTTCAAATATGCCATGTACACCTGAGGCTGTTGATGTTCTAAGAAAATCTAATGTTCTAGTTGCTCCTGCAGTGGCTGCTGGTGCTGGTGGTGTAAGAATTGCAATCATTTTAGATAGGCTAAAAAGATGATATTTTGATATTGATAGTTCAAAATTTGCTCCGGTACTCACGCTTTTATATTGTTCAGACTATAAAATTGAGCTAAAAATAAACCCAAGCTGATTTACTTATATAGCATTACTAATTTTAGCATCCCATGGGACCATCATTTAATGTCAATGGTTTTCGTAGAATGTAAAGTTTACGATTAGCTTGCCTTTTTATCTGAATATACAAAGTTGTTGGCCTCTCCCCACGACCAGTTGGCTGTGAGTTGAAACTCCAATTGAAAATTATTATAGCTGACTAATACACGTGTTAAATTCATGTTGGTCCTACTTCTTCAATGACACTTCATTTGAGAACAGAAAAATCTCATATGGTTATTTTAACTAGAATCTATAAATAGTTGTTGACCTTTTATATTTGATGAACTAATTTAACAAATGGAAGTTTTAATAGTGGCACTGGGAGAATAGAGGGGGTAGTATTTTCTTGCAGCTTGAATGAATTACATTGATATTCATTCGTATTTGGCTTCTAGTTCTCTTTTAACTCTTGTGCTCTATCTGTTGTATGCTTTGTTGCAGGTGGTTGCTGGAGAATTTGAATTAAACCATGAGTGTAATTCAGTGAACTGGTCGCCGCAGGACTTTGAGTCTAAGCTACAGGTGAGGCTCTATAGCTTGCTAGTATAATACTTAATTGTAAATAGTTTCAGTATGCCAGTAAAGCTAAAATGTGAACCCCTTCCAAGCATCAAGTTTTCTTTAAGGTCTTGAGGTGGTTTATTCTTATGATGTCTGATTTCCATTTGTCTCATTACTCTCAGGAAGCAATAAAACAAACTTATCAAAGATCCCTTAAAGCAGCACTTGACTTTGGCTACTCAAAAGAAAGTCCTGAGTGAGTATCTTATGATATTGACAATATTCTTTCCTTTCTAACTATTGGTTATGATCAGTGTCTTACAATTTAATTATTTACTAGAGAGATAGGCTGATAATTCGATGTTTCCTCCCTTCTGACACCAGAAGGTGGGAGGAGGTATCTTGATCTTTGTTTTCAGTAGTGGGCTTCTTGCAACGAATTCATTGAAAATTCAATATTCTATTATCTGTCGATCTTTGCTGTAGCATCCCTTCTATTTTCATGAGGAAACTTCTTCTACTAGTTGAAATAGTTCCGTCAGTCACTAGATATAATGTTTATGAACTGAAGAGGTCTTACAGCTGTCTTTACTGAAAACTAGGAAACAATGATTTGTATCATTATATGATTTAAATCTTGTTTGAGAACCTAGAGGGATTTGTGGTTTACATTATATTGCTCCAGAGAAACTAAATTCTCATAAATGAAGTCATTTTTTGTGTTTGACAGGTATTTGGCACATGGAGCGGTCATTTCTGCTTTTCTAACTCTTGCTCAAGCTATGACCGATCAGGGGTGTGTATAGAACTCAAGGATATTGTATACTATTGGCATGCTCCTCAAGCTGATGTGTGTTATTGACAATGAATGGTTTCGGCAACAAAGAGGTCGGTGGCAGCAAACTGTAGATCTTTACCAGCAAATCCATCATATCAACTGAAGTGAAGGTGGCCTTTAAGATAGAGCACATTCCTTTGTAAAATATATGTATTGTTGGAATGTTGGAAAATGGTAATTGTGGAGAATAAACTATAATACGCAGAATGAAAGTAAAAATTGTGTAATAGTTGAGGGGTTGGATAAGTCATAGGAGGAAAAGGGTTCGTTATTTGACTCGGTGAACTCAGGTTGATTAATTGTTTACTTGCTGCTTTGTATTACTGAACATTTAGATAATGACAGAGATGAGATTGAAAATAAATATAAAGATCTGTTGTAATTAGTAATACTTGAGCGTTAGTAGGATTATTATTGCCTTTATTAGGAATACCCAAGATGGTCTCTTGTGTGTGTTCTTATTGAACACAGATATTTTGCTATTCCGTTGCAGGCATCATTCCTGGGCAGTAGATGGGGAATGCAGAGATGCTGGTGGAGGCTATGTAAGTGACCGAGAAGGTCGAGGATGAGCAGGTTGATGACAACACCCAACTCCTTAGAGAGAGTTCCTTAAGAGTATGGTAGCTTGTAGATCAACTAATAAATTGGAGTTAAGCTTGGTTTCGTTCCCCTTTTTTTCAAAGTATAGTCAGGAAATTGTCTCTGGTTCTCAACGAAAGAAAGCAAAGTGAACCTCAATTTCAGGAATCTAATGGTCACGTATGCTTTTATTATATATAGCTTTATGTAAATATTCATGAAAAATTTAACTGTAAATATACACATAATTTTCACCTATATTTTCATAAGATGGATGAATAGATGATTGAATCATAAACTGGAGTCACGAAAGAAAGAACTAAGAACCTGAAGGATGCTATCTATCAACGAGACAGGTAGTATAGCTAGGAGGGGTTCCTCATCAGTCTTTCGCCTTATCGATTTCTGATTGCCTTCACATGCACCTATTCCTTTTTTAGAGAAATTATGGCTCTACTGTCAAAAGTGATTCCTAATAAATTTGTGAAAACAATGATACTAGGTGCGTATGTAGTACAGGTTGAATTAATTTATTTTGCTATCCTGTCAACATTTGCTATATGGTAGTGCCCCAACAACACACTGAATAAAGAGACTTCAATCCCCTTCCACAATTTACTGTGTTTATATAAGGACTCCAGGAAGTACCGAAGTAGATATATTCTCCATGCATGAGGCAACTTCGATCTATCCCCATTTGGTTAGATTCAGTTTTAATCATAAATGAAATGACCACTAAATTTCTGGTGAAAGAAAGATTGCACCTGAATAAATAAAAAGTAAAAAAAAATATCAATTTATTCTCACAAAAAATTGGCTTATAAAACGACCAACGGGGAAACAGGCTCGACATATTACAAAGCGCATATGTTGATCGTAACATCTCAATGCCAATGTATCAATAATGTTTGTAATAGCTAGATTGGTATACATATGAAAAGAAACACAACAAAAACCATTGTTTAGTATCAGACATCAAATTTAAGATGTTTGGCAAATCAATCCTCATCATGATAACATATTTTGGAATATGAATATGAGAACAGATTTGGCGTATGAATATGAACACGAGGACGTAATACAAGATATGAACATGTCGGTAAGATACCTATGTTAAAAGTAGACACAGCTTTATGTAAATATTCATGAAAAAATTAAATGTATTAGGTAACTATGCACATTATCACCTATTAGATGATTAAATTACCAAAAGAAAAGAATTACTCAAAGCATTGATGAATGTGGTATGTAGTGAACACCTATATTCTACCGCAGTTGGTTTTGACTTTGCCAAAACAAATCATGTACAGTACAGAATACCCTAGGGGTTGATGAAAATCATAAATGTATTGGTCCAGTATATATATTAGTCCATACCCGCACCAAAAACTACATGCTTCTCAATTACATTGCAATTGTTTTCTGATTTCAAAATCCACTCTGTGGGCTATCTATAAGGAATAATAATAGTCACAGACCTACATCTTTTCTTTGAATTGTGGATAAAGATAAGGCACAAAATAAATACCAGCACAAAGCAAAAGTGAGTACATTCTTCATTAACACTACTGTTTCAAGACCTCAATTAGCTGCTCTCCTGGAAGAATGGGAGGATGAATCGGATTTTTCAGCCGCCAAATAGTGCTCAAGCATATCATCTTCATCATCTGCCATTAATTATAAGACACTCTTCATTAGATTAAAGATTACTCATTGGTCAAGCCAGTTAAGCATCTTTCAAGCTATGGTTGGCTTCATCAATGGGCTAAGCCGAGAAGATTTTACCTTCAAAGTCCTCATCATCGAAGTCAATATCTTCATCATCTTCTTCATCAGATTCTTCAGTGGCTGCGGCAGCACCTTTCTGTGGAAGCAGGAAAAGGTCACACGTTAATATAGTGCCTTTGCATGCCAAGAAGCATATATATATATATATATATATATATATATATTAGTTTAGTCAGTGGCGGATCGAGCATCCGAAACTTGTCTAAACTGTTTAGTGGTGTGGTAGTGCCTGTATATGCTTGGTTTTTTTTTTTTTCCAGTAATTCTATATATGCACATTTGGTGCAAATCTCTATTCTTCAACTGTATGGTACAAGTCCAAATGTATGCAAAACAAAAAACAATAAATACATACCACTGCAGCTCTTCCAGTTTCAAACCACTGTCTGCCTGTCAGCCTCTTTTCTTTGGGAGCTGAAAGTGCAGACTCAGGCATTAACCTGGAAATCAATCACTTTTATAAGTAAAAGTAAAGGCCTGAAGAAAAGAATATATATATATATATATATATATATATATATACAGTGCTTCTCGGCTACGGACGTCCGCACGCACTGTTCACCGTGCGGATGCGGCGTATCCGGCCACCGGCGAGGCGGCGCCGGCGAGTGGGCTGTGCTCGCCCCGGCCCGGCGACCCTTTCTGTGCCGGCCCGAGCTCCATCGCCGGCCGGCAGCCGGGCGGGATCTGGAAAAAAACAGAAAAATGAACAGTACTTGTCATTTTTCTGGTTTTTTCCAGATTCCAGCCGGCCGGCGATGGAGCTCGGGCCGGCACAGACAGGGTCGCCGGGCCGGGGCGAGCACAGCCCACTCGCCGGATACGCCGGCGCCGCCTCGCCGGTGGCCGGATACGCGATATCCGCACGGTGCGGACGTCCGCATCTGAAAAACTCTCTCTCTCTATATATATATATATATATATAGAATCATTCTCAGGTGCGGACGTCCGCACCGTGCGGATTCGAATGAAACTCTTGCCGCCGCAAGCCGACGCCAGCCCGGATGCTGCCGGTCGCCCTCCTCCCCTCCCGGCGCTCCTGTCTGTGTTGGCCGGAGCTCCAGCGCCGGCCCACGCCGGCCGTAATCTTGAAAATTCTGGAAATTTTCAAGTTTCTGTGTTGGCTGGAGTTCCAGCGCCGGAAGAAACTTGAAAATTTCCAGAATTTTCAGGATTCCGGCCGGCGTGGGCCGGCGCTGGAGCTCCAGCCAACACAGACAGGAGCGCCGGGAGGGGAGGTGGGCAACCGGCAGCATCCGGGCCGGCTTCGGCTTGCGGCGGCAGTTGTTTCCGGTGAATCCGCACCGTGTATATATATGTGGTCTACAACGAAAATTATCAAATAACAACAGACAGTTGACTTTGAATATCTTCTTTCCTTTTATTTATTTTTTATTTATCACTGTTTTCATTTATTTCTTGTCTTTTGTTTTTCTTCCCCAATACCAACTATTTGCTTGAATTGGATACCAATTACTAAGAATGGAACTTGAACATAAAACTAACTCAACTGTCCCACTGTATTGCCGGCTAAAACAAGAGTCAGACACTATGTATTTATTCTTCAATCTCAAATGTGTTATAGTCAGAAAGATAAAAAAACAGCATGCACTATAACGAGCAGTTGCACATGCTTTGTACCACAAAAATTTCTGAGTTAGCAAACAAAACCATTATGGATTGACATAATAATAATACTTGGCTCATTCAAAAAAAAAAAAAAAACAGGATGCACTATAACCAGCAGTTGCACATGCTTTGTACCACAAAAATCATTGAGTTGGCAAACAAAACCATTATGGATTCATTGGATTGGCATAATAATAAGACGTACTTGGCTCGTTCAAGTGCCAACTCTGCTTCAAACATCTCTCTCCATGCCAAAAAAGTTTCAAAAGTAACCGGTTCTCCGTGTGGTACAATTATCTGAAAGGAGGAAAGAGTACAAAAGTGAGAACTAACTGTTACAGGCAATGCTTCTGAATTTCATCTAAGCAATAGGACACTTTCATGAACTGTAACGAATTACAATTCCAAATGGAAGAGATGATTCCTTTCAAAAACTGTACGCTTAGTCAGGCAGCTTTCACTAAGATCTATGACAAAGTTCAGTGGAAATTGCATGGAAAATGAAGCATGCAGAAGCGACAAAATAAAGCAATCTGGAAAAATCATTAATATCTTCTGCAAGTTTTATCATTTCAGATACACATGTACCATGTATGAAAAACAATTAACCTACACTCTAATGACCAGCATGTCAGAAACTTTTAGCTTCTGCCTTGCAACTATTGTCATGTCACTTGAAATCTTGAATGAAGAAAATAAGTGGCAACTGTTTGAACAAGCATGATTAGTTTCATGCCGGACTGTCCTAGCTATTTTTAATACAAATGTAATTAGAGTCGATTTAATTACAGCACGACACAGAAGTATATTTAAAAGCATAAAATATTCATATATGTGTGTGTGTGTGTGTGTGTCAACAAATGATAGGAGCCGAACTCAAATCATGGTATAGTCAGAAAACAAATAAAGACATAGGACATGAGGCATACATCATCCTTTGCTGCTTCTTCTGCTGCTATAGCATCCTCAATACTAGTGTCTTGACCATATTGCTCAGAAAGCCATTCTTTAGCCGATGTAACTAGCGTATAAATCATAGCCATACCAAGATTTTCAGATGCCTGTAGATAATGAAACAAAATCAGCATTCTTTGAATTTCAGATAACTTCAGATCATCAATTATGTTATAATTCCACTTAAATACACAAAATTATAGTTATCCCTGGGCAGACCTAATGGGGTTATTAAAAAGAAAAGAACAAAAGAAAAAAAAAAAAAAAAAAAAAACCCGACAAACTCATGAGTGAAAGGATGTCAGTATTTCCTTCTAAAATCAGAAGTCTCACTAGCATGATACGGAAGTATAAGATATTTCAGTAATTAAACCTTGTATAGTAAAGACTGTCCCCAAGATTACCTCTTGCTGAAGCTTCTCCCTCAAAATTCTGATATGTTCAACCTGTATACCTCGTAAACTGGAAGTGAAAACAAAGCACCCACTAAATGAAAATTTCAAACAAGAATGGAGTTAAAACATTCTAACTTTCCAGCAACGTAACCCAATCATGGGAACACTGATAGAACTAATCTAGCTGAACGATACTTTCACCAAAAAAAAAAAAGGAAAAGAATTTAGGTGAGCCATACAAATGTTAATACCAGACATATCATCGACGTGAATTTGTACCATTTGACGTCATGAGGATACACTGATTTTGTAAACTTCCTTTTCATTTCTTGTTAGAGATATTTCTTTATCTTTTGATTTTATTTCATTCATTCTTGTTATGTACAAATCATTTGGTCACACAATCCTAGAACTTGTTTTTGTTTATTCAAAAAAGTGAAGGCAATAAATAACACAACTATCTTTTCCATCTGTACTAACAATCCTGAGTAGAGATTAGCATGGTGCTACTTTGCAGTATTATGCATTGGACTGCCATACCTTCTCACGTTCAACAGTGGAGGCTCGTCTGGATATTTTTCTGTGTGTGAGAAAATTAAACCCAGCTGAACTGAAACAAAAATTTCCAAAACAGCTTCAGCTCTAATGAAATGCAAAGTCCAATTCTACAAAAACAGGAAAGCAAAAATAATTCTCCTGAAGATAAAGAGAAACTAAGACGATCTTCAGAACATCACATAGTAAAAGAATCACCTGGAGCCGTAGTTAATTCATCTGCCTCATCATCCTGTTGAAAAGAAGACAAAGAAATACGTATAAGAAAATTTATGTCAAATCACACTTACAGAAAGAAATGAAGAAGCGTGACATGTATATAGAAGTTCTGTAGGGGAAGGATGTCGATTCCTGGAACAGAAGCAAGCTTTACATTTTATTTTTTTTGAGAGAGAGAGTTTTTATTGAAAGCACAAGAAATAAAGCATAGAAACATCAAGATGGACACAAGTTATACAAAGATAGAGCTAGACAACGATTCTTAAACTCCCCAGAAACAGGCCCTACGAGATACCCAAGACATTTTCTTCAATGTAAAATACCAGTACATTTTTCATGTTCCTAACTGCACAGCCCTGACTGGCTACTGAAACCCCGCTCTCAACAGAATCAAGTACAAGACATGCCAGGGTACTGCAGGATATTGAGTTCCCTAAAACTCACTAAAATGGCCCACAGATATGGGGTAAGAAGCAAACTCTTTACCCAACAAATAATTTAATAATTCACCACTGTAAAGTTTCTCAGCTCATATTCACATCACGTGTCAACACATTCACAAAGGAGCTATTCAAATGGCAAAACTTCCATATAATATCTTGTTACGCAAAATTGTGGTCCAAAAGAACAGCATCTATCGCAACTGATTAAGTGCTGCATTCTCCTTCTACTCAATCAAATAGAGTATGAACCGCATAAGTTATCCTAGCAGTGAGGCTACTGTATATGTGCCATTCAGACTGAAATAAGCAACACAAGTGAAGGAAACTACGTACCAGCGGAGACAGTGTTATCTGAAAACACCTCTTGGTAGCATTTAACTCACTCTCACCCGAGTGAATTTCTAACATTATCAAGACACAAAAACAAAAGTTTCCAATCAAATGTCAATTGATACAAACAAAACCCAATTTTCACTGCAACTGTAAATCTCCATAAGCATCAATTTTACCTTTGAAATCATCCATGAGTATTGCCTCCAATGCCTCAATTTCCATCTCCTGCTCTTGTTCATAATCTGCACATCCAAAACACCCAAAATGAAGTAAAAAAATTTCACAGCCTCACATTGATTATAACCCAAATCCATAACAAGCTGTAAATTTGTAATTGCTTTAAAATTAGTATACAAGACGAACCAAAACCAAGTACTTGAGCATAAAACCCCTTTAGTGAATCAAATAGATAAAGATCAAAACTTTACTGAAGGAAGGATCGAATTAGAAGTAATTACCCGTCATGATTTTGATTTTGGGTCTTCTTTTTTCTTCAGAGTTGTCTTCTGAAACCGAATCAGCCTCACACTCTACAAAGAGCTCAGCTGAAGAAAACCTACGACTGCGGCAAAACGCTGCGTTTCAGATTTCGTTTCTTATACTTCTTTGTTCAAAATATCTAAACGACGCCGTTCGGTGGAGGGGCATGCGCATTGATGTTAATATATAGCTGTCCGTGCTGTATCTGACCTTGCGACCTAGACTCTATGTTTCACTTCACTTTCTCAATTTTTTTTTTTTTTACAAAAACTTGTGCCAAGAATCTAAATGCTATATTCTGATTTCAGAACCCGAATTAAAGATTGCAACACATATCGTTCTTAGAAATAAAGTTAGGGTCTATCAATCATTTGCGTTGATGTTTGCTTATAAAGAAACACATTCCAAACAAGATGAAAATCAATAAACATTTAACACACTATCTATATGTCATTTGACCTAATTTGAGTCGCGAAATATGTAAGTCTTTTGTTTTCCATATTCTGATTTTTTATCGGTTTGAGATGTCGGATGTGTAGGCGGCTAAATTAGCTGGCGGGCCCACGACGTAGGTGCAAGAACAAAGTCTCCTATTTGGGGCTTTTATCGGTTGCGTCTTGTTCATAAACACTTGAATCCCGAGAAAGAGATTGGAGATTGAGATTCTTCTAAGAAGCTCCAAGACAAGGTTGATTTGCTCCTTTGTGTGTCTTTCCCAACTACATTTAAAGGAGAGAGAATCTGTGATATACATATAAAAAGCGCATCATATACGGTATGATTGACTGACAATAAGTATTAAAGATAGAAAAATATAAAATAGAAATATCACGTGATTTAAAATTTAACGCCAATGCCGTTACAATTAGTGAATATTGAAAATATATCGATTAATAATTTATAAGTATTATTGTGATAGTTTTATAAAATGAGGTACTAAAATACGGACTCACTAAAAGCTTGGAGATTCTCATTTAAAATGGTGTCTTAAATCGCCAGAGCTACGTCACCGTTGGGTTTCTATATTGCAAATTTGCAATGGCGGTGTGGTAGTGCTACGGTGGTAGTGTCCCCCTTTCCGTTGGTGACATCACTGATATCACTGAGACATGTTTCCCAAAACCTAACTCACCGTACACACACACACACACGCACATAATCTAATTTCTAATTTTCTTTTCTCCGTATATAATTTCTCTTTTCTGCCTCACTTTGCCTCCCTCCTCCTCATATCTGAAACTCTCTCTCTCTCTCTCTCTCTGTTTTGGCACACAAGACACCAAAAGCAACTCTATTGATTGATCCAAGCACCGACCCTATTTCTCTCCCCACCCAGATGACCCAAGCTTCAATTCACTAATATTTCAAACCACAAATTCACACCCAGAAACACAAAAAACACCACTAAAAATTAAAAAAACCGAATTAAAAAAAAAAAACAATTTAGATCTTCTGTAAATTCCTCTCCTCTCCTCCATAAACCCTTGTTCCCAGGTCACCACTCTCTTCAGTTTGCTCATAAATTTTTCATCTTGGGGTTTTCTGACGCATGCACAACAACAACAGCAATCTAATTTTTCGTTGGGTTTTCTCAATTTTTTGAATTTTAGGGTGTATGCGTTTTCCGGCGAGAGTGAAGCTCCGGGCAGTGCTGAGGCTCGAGTGTGGCTGAGAATGGACGGCGGAGATTGAAAAGTTTGCGTTTTTCAGATCAGAGTTTTTGATTTTCCGGTGAGGGTTTGGTTGGAGATGGGGAGCTCCGGCGAGTCCGGTAACAACGGCATTGATGCGTCGGTGGGTTCGTTGGTTTGGGTCCGGCGCCGGAACGGGTCGTGGTGGCCGGGTCGGATTGTGGGGCTGGATGAGTTGACTGAGGAGTTTGTCGTTTCGCCTAGGTCCGGTACTCCGGTGAAGCTTCTCGGCCGGGATGACGCAAGCGTGTGAGTATTTTAAGCTTTGTTTTGGCTAACTAGGTTGAATGAACTAGGTTCTAGGTTGCAGTTTGCTTACTCATTGGAATTGACTCAATTTCGTTATGCATTTTACTCAATTTGGTTAATAAGTAGTTGTTTGAGAACTATTGTCTTACTTAATCAGGGTTTCTGGCATCTCCATGTTCATATAATTGTCCTGACTGAATTATGTTGATTGACTTCGACTTAAGGTTGAGTTTATTACTTGTTTGTTAGTTGTCATTGCTACCTTCTTTTTAGCGGTGTCATTGAAGCAATGCATAGTGAATTAAAGATGCTTCTCTGCTGTGAGATTTGGCGAGATGACAATTAAGTATATTTGTACTGAAAAAGTATGATTAGTGATGAAGCTTGTGGATACAGAGAGGTTCATTTTCAGAGGATAGAAGATATATAAGTTTTGACGCAGCAATGATAATATTTTGGGATGTAGGCACTTTCGTTTAGAGAAACAAAGGGTGAAATATTTTTATGGATGAAAGGCCTTGTAGTCTTAGAAGATAAAAGGTTTTTCACTGGCATAGTCTGTATTGAGTACGTGCTTTATGGGTCTATGGCTCTGAGGCATGGAGGTCAGGAACAAAATTTTACACTGCAAGAATACTGATTGAGTAGGTACTTAATGGTTTCATATAGGCAGTGTAAACATTCTTATTTTCCTCTTTTGAGCCACCCCTAGTTTAGTGTCGAGCATAGGGTCTTAATATGTGGTTAAACTTTATGATCTTATAGTAGAACAGGGCAGTGCGTATTGTAAATTCTAGCTTCTGCGTAGAAAATTGGCATTATGTTATCAGTTGTTATGGACGCTGGTCTTAGATGATTGCTTCTTGGAGTGTTGTTATTTGCCAAATTCAAAATAGGGAGCTTCAGGTTCAGGATTGATTGACTATTTACTTTTCGTACTGCCATAGACATGTGTAGAGTTTGGCTTTTGAGAGAAGAGCACTAGATTTTGAGGTAGTCATGAAACACATTGTAAGCTTTTATCTGTATTAGTTGGTGCTTCACATGTGCAAAATTGCCTTGGGAAGAGTTCTTGTCCTCTTCAGATAGTTTAGCATTGATAGGATAGTAGATCTTTGGTATGCCTATCAAGTTGAAACTTTTCGATACATATTTTCCATAGTTCTTTTTTTTTTAGGAAACTTCAAAGCCTGTCAAAAGGAACTTGCAAATTCTTTACAATTTCTCAAGTTAGAGGTTCTTTATTGTTGTAGTATTCGTGAGATTACATATTTGCATGCCAGCATTGATGGTTGAGGACCATGATTATCAATGCAAGGATACTGTTTTTCATTTTCTTCTGTGGTAAATTCAGACTGTATAATTCCTGGTCTAGGGTATGAGGTGTTTAGCTTTTAACATATGATTGCGGTCTGATCTTGATTCCATTGCTGTAGGGACTGGTATAATCTTGAAAAATCCAAGCGAGTGAAAGCTTTTCGTTGTGGGGAGTATGAGGAATGCATTAAAAAAGCAAAGGCTGCTGCAGCTAACCCCAACAAGAAGGCAGTGAAATATGCACGGAGGGAAGACGCCATTATTCATGCTCTTGCGATTGAGAATGAGCGCCTAGGCAAAGATAATGTCAATATCAGTTCTCGAATGAGTAATCCAGGTGGTGGCCGAGAATCTCCTGCCACATCTCACTCTGGCGAGGAGAATGGAGATATGATTTATGATGTGAGTCTTTCTGAAGCAAATTCTGACTCTGCTCTGGAATTATCTCAATCTGGTATATCTTTTGAGGAGCCAGATCATATAAGTTCTTCTAAGTTGCAAAGTGTGCAGGGAAGGAGAAGAAGAACACCAAATGATTCAGAGGATGATGGAACAGGAGTAAAGCGCATGAGAGGACTTCAGGACCTGGGAATGGGTGTGGTATCAAAAAGGTCAGTCCAGATGGAAGGGCTTCACGACAATGCTTCGGTCTTAGCTACAAACATCGAGAATGGCACGCCCAATGGAAGTCTTGCAAATGGAAGCAAAAATTCTTCATCCTTGAGAAGAAAGAGATCTCTAGTGGCAACAGCTAATGAGTATCTGAAAAGAAAATGTCGTAGTCGACCATTGACAAAGGTCTTGGAGAGTACTGAAATGGTGTGTATTCCAGTTGCAGACCAACTTCCAAATTCAAGTGGTTCGTCACTTCAATTATCTGATGACAAGGTTCCTGAATTAGAACTAAACGAGTCAAAAAGGAGTTTATCTGTGGCCCACATCGGAGTTTCATGTGATAATGATGCTTACACAGATACCCCTGAACAGTCTTCCTCTATTTATAAGATGAAAGAAAATGAAATTCCAAGCAAATATGAGTTATTGGAGAATGGTTCTTCTAAAAGAATCTTTGACGTGCGGCCTGCTGGAGTAGAAAAACGCTCTTCAGGTGATTCGGATATTTAAATTTACAGTTTAGTTTCAGTCAGTATGTGTCTTCAATTAAATTACTTGGACTCATATGGTATCTATCAGTAGCATCGTTATTGTTATCTTGTTGTTTGTGTCTTGTCTTATTTGTTTATGCCTCGAACATGGAGGTATCCCTGAAAGAGTGCAATTATCACTCCTTTTCTTTTGACCTTCATCTTGTTAATCAATTGTAGCAAGTTGTTTAGCATGGTCATTCTTTTGTGCTTGTGAGTCTGACAAAATTTGTTCTGGTTCTCCTTTAGCTGATTTTCCATCTTTTCTATTTCTACAAGGTAAATCTGCTGTACTTGCTCCTTGTTCATCTGGAAGGCCTGAAATTGGTGCAGTGGGAAGGCAATCTACTCGAAGTCAAGTTGAAGCTGCATCTTTGAGAAATGAGAGGCTTAATGAATCTTGTCCTACAAGTTCGGCACCAGTGCATGATATTGGCCAAAGTATAGAAAAAGGTAGTTCAAAGTGGCAGTCAAAAGGAAAAAGAAACTCAAGACAAACAAGTAGAGATAGAAAACATAACTCGAGGAAATATATGAACGTCGATGACTTATCCAATGCTAGTTTGGCAGGCACACGCCGTTCTGATGTGCTATGTCACGTTTCTAACCTGAAAAGGAATTGCAATGGTATTAGTGGTTCTGCTACATTTAATTACACATTACATGGAAAGTCCAAACAGGTTGCAGAATTGTCTGCTGGACCGACTCAAAGGTCACTTCCCTATCGGCAGTCTCGCTCCATGGTACCTGCAAGATATCAGACATCAGATTCTAATGCCCGGACGTGCTCTGATGGTTCTTTATATGATGTCAAAATTGAGGTTAAAACAAAGTACCGAACACAGCATGCTCCGCTGGTTTCTTTAATGAGTAAATTGAATGGTAAAGCCATTGTTGGTCACCCGGTCACTGTTAAGGCTTTGGATGATGGGTATAGCGACAGACTGTTTGGCAATATGGAATGTGATCTTAGAGGTAGCAGACTTAGTTATGCAGTTCAGCGGGATGCAGAAATTGGAAAAGTCCCTACCAAGCAATTGAGTTTGCCAAAGAATTCTCCCAAATCAAAGAAATCCGGACTACTGCAAAAAAAGACCAGGAAGTTATCTTCATTCACTGGTCATCGGCAATCCGAAAGGAGGAATCTACTGGTAGAGAAGTCGAGCAGTCCGGTAATAGCTTGTATCCCCCTTAAATTAGTTTTCAGTAGGATAAATGAAGCGGTGAATGGTTTAGCGCGACCAACACATCGTGTGTTAAAACCAAGTGAGACTTGAATTTGTTTTTTTGGGATACAGTTACAGTGAATGGTTTCTTCTGCGAAGTTAGCTCTATATCCTGTGTTTTAGTTCAATTCTGCAGCCTAGTCTCTGGTTCTCATTGATTTGGCCGCTTTAAGTGGGCAGCATCTTTAAACTTGCTGTCCTCAAGTGCAAATCCCTCTTGCAATTCATTGACGCTGCATTGTTGTAGGAAGAGCAGTTGGTCAGTGGAGTCTGCATTTCGCTGTGTATATAATGCAACATTAGTTGAGGTGTAAAAGGCATTAGTTATTTTCATGACCTAATATCTGGTTACTTAGTTTATGAATTCAGGTTTATTCAGATAGTCAACAACTTTGTTCCCCAACGTACTTCTGGTGTTGGACATATGCTCAACTCCTTTTTACTGAGATACTCGATGTCATATTGCTTGAAAATTAAAATCAATGAAGTGAATTATCCTGCATTCTGATCTTTTTCTTGGTTATACTGTAACTGATGTGACAAAAGTTTCACTCCTTAAGTAGAGCATCATTGAAGCTTTCTGTGTGCTTTTACAAATCCCTTTAGGCTACTAAACCTTTGCTGTTGCTGTATCGCTGCTTTCGGTGTGCTTATGCTGGTTTTTTGCCTTGCTTTGTTTGAGCTTCTGGATTAGGCATGCATGATGGTCATTGGTCAGTCCTCTCTCGAAACTTGATCCTGAAACTGGAAAACAGTTGTTGCTTGGGAAATGCCCTGTTGTTGGATGTATGATCTCTCTAGTTAGCAGTGTTGGCAGCAATGAGATGGGAGAACAACAAGAGGGAATGGTTTGAGATGAGAGAATGTGGAGAGAAAGTCGGTTGAGTTAGGGTAGTGATTGCCTTTTGGGTTCGAAATCCACCAAGGCTTGAAGATTAACTCTCGATTTTTCGTGAGGCAGAAAGAGTAAACGTTTTGACATGATCACCTAATACAAATAAGTCTTTTTTACTTAAAATCGTTAGAGCAAACGTTTTGACATGACCACCTAATACAAGTCTTTGGACGTAAAAATGTTTGTAAAAGTGTACCGTGTAACCTCAGTAAATAAAAAGTAATAATTTGAAGAAAAAAATAAATAAATAAAAAATGTTCGGAAGCAGTGAATTAACTTGTTTTACTTCACCGCACAAAAATTTACCAACGAACCCGGTTGAAGTAGAAACCTAGGGCACAAGCGTAATAAAGAATAATGAACGGTACCCCTCAGGTCATAAAGAATATAGGGTTTCAGCATATAAAAGCCAAATATTAAACCCCTCAGTCTCTTCTTCACCAAAACCCTAATTTCTCATCTGAGCGGCCGGAGCAAAATCCTAACAGGTACTCTCTCTCTCTCTCTCTCTCTCAGCTTTCACTGCTACTTCTCCGCCGTAAAATCTCACCGTTGATTCTGATCTCCGATTGCGATCCGGTGCAGGGTAATATGGCAACTGTACCAGGGCAACTGATATGGGAGATAGTGAAGAAGAACAACTCTTTTCTGGTGAAGGAGTTCGGCCGGAGCCACGCCGGCGTTAGGTTCAGCAAGGAGCCCAACAACCTCTTGAACCTTCACTCCTACAAGCAATCTGGTATAAAACCCTAAAAAAATCCCCAATTTCATTTTCGGTTTTTGTATCGCTTTGAATTTTGATTGAGGATTTGTTTGGAATTTAGGGTTGGCGAACAAGAAGACTGTGACGATTCAGCCGGGGAAGGACCAGTCGGTGTTGCTGGCGACGACTAAGACCAGGAAGCAGAACAAGCCTGCTGCTCTGCTCCACAAGTCTCTGTTGAAGAAGGACTTCCGCCGCATGGCCAATGCCGTTAACAACCAGGTATACCGAAATTGGCAGACTTTCGACTTATATTGGCTTTGTTTATATGAATTGGTGTATGTGTTGCATTCGCTTTATTTGATCTTGTGGTTGAGAGTTTGTTTAGGAGGTGTAAAATCCAAGTTTATAAGTTATGCTGTGGTTATGAGTCGTAGCGTGTGAGGTATGAATTACATTGATCCCACTTGCGCCTTCTGAGTCTTGTTTAAATTAAGAGATTGGACGCAGTTTTTGTGGAAAATAAACGCGACTACTATAATTGAAAGGTCAGGCTCTGGAGAATGAGGAGGATGGAGTCTCGACTTGAGCATGTTTATCTTAAGGATGATTAAAGTTGTTTTATTGATTTGTACTGTGGTTTCTTCACTCAAATGAGCTTGTTGCTTTTGAATTGTGAATTTGCAGTGTACTTTGTTTTTTTCTTCAGTTGTCCATCTTTTGTTATGTTTTAGTTTGAATAATTTTGACCGAATACTCTTACCGGGAAATGCTTGCAACTATATATTTCATGTAAGGCCATTGCACGGTTTCATCAACAAATTCACTTTTGGTTTGATTTTGAGCTTTTATTGTGGCTTTGATTAAATCTTATATGTACCTAGTTTTATGTTTGTTCTGTCCCAATTCAAATGCATCTGATCATGATGTATTGCATAGGAGTAATTGTATGGATCTTTATTTTGCTGTCTATGTCTCGGCTTTCAATATTTTGTTTCTTGATGCAGGTGGTAAAGAACTTCTACCGTGCAGATCTGAAGCATGCTGCCCTTGCAAGGTTGAGTGCTGTTCACAGGAGCCTCAGGGTTGCTAAGTCTGGTCCTAAGAAGAGGAACAGGCAGGCTGTCAGAATCTATGGCAGGAAATGAGTTGGAAGGGGCTGATACACTATCATGATCTCTTGATTTCGTTTTTTGGATTTCAGACATCTTTGAAACTTGTGTACTTTGGATTTTGTTTAGTTTGGTTTGCCCATTATTGGATAATGAAGTTATGATATGCTGGTAACCTTTGGTTGAATGCTGGTAACCTTTGGTTGAATGATACTATAATTCTCATGAAATTTTACCCTGCTCAATTGAAACAAATCCTCAAAATTTCTCTCTAGACTTTTACAGTTGTACACTTGTACATAACAAGAATTCACAATGGATTAGAATGAGCAGCGGGGCCTAGAATGAAAGTTCAGTTTGGGGTTGAGACTTTTGAAGCTTAACCGTGGAACTCAAATGTGGAACTTGATATATATGTTTACTTATATTGGACTAACATTATTCAATCAATTTCTTGAATTCACTAAATCAAAGGAATATGTGAGAGCCAGGTACAATAATAGTCTAATCTTCTATACATAAAAGGGGGCATGCACGCAGTCGAAAAACGATCCAATGTAAAGATGCATGTTTCTGCAAGCCAGTTTAACTTGTGTTTTTTTTGGGTCTGAAGCCTGTGGAACTTCCCACCACCATCAAGAACAAGTTCATCCTCATCGACAATTCAAGATGAGCAGCAGGTGGTCTTTTGATTGACTGGCTGTCCACGCATATGCACAGCTGATGGCTTGTTAGCACTCATCGGTTGAGTAGCAATCCTGCAACCCAAAGGGGAAAAATTTACGAGTATACTAGATCAGAGAAATCGATCCATACCAATTCTCCGTGTGAAAGGCCCTCATTAGGAAATTACAATTTTTAGCCTTAGCCATAGAAAGCTACATGGAGAGGAACTCACCTATTCTTTATCTCTGTAACCATAGTCATGAATGCTTGCTCTACATTGGTGGAGTTCTTGGCACTTGTTTCCAAGAATGGAATTCCTAGATCATCTGCAAATGCCTAATAAATAAACCGGGGGAAAAAGAGAAAGATTAGAACCACATACTCCGATTGATAATACTTTATGACTTATGTCAACTCATATCACCACGATCTCAAAGTAAGATTAACTAGGAAGAAACCTTGCTGGCTTCAGAAGACACCACTTTCTTGTCAGCTAAGTCACACTTATTTCCAACCAACAGCTTGTTCACATTGCCAACAGCAAATTTATCAATTTCTTGCAGCCAGGTCTTCACATTGTTGAAGCTTTCTTGATCCGTAACATCATAGACAAGCTGGAAACAAAGATGAGAGATTAATTGCAAATGCCACTTTAGTTGCAGAACCAAAGTTCTTCATTATGAGTATAAAGTAGAGACCAAATACATACGATAATGCCATGTGCACCACGATAGTAGCTGCTTGTAATTGTTCTGAAACGTTCTTGACCAGCCGTGTCCCACTAAGCAGAGAAGAAATGGAGATTTCACAATTGCTGGGTAAGGAGAACCTTTTTATCTTAAATTTCAAAACATTATATATACTTACAATTTGAAGTTTCACAACCTTCCCGTCCTGCTCCACTGTTCGAATTTTCTAATAGAGGAAACAAAGAGATGAAATCACTGCCATGACATCAAATAACCAAACATCAGAAGCTCTATGTTACTTCAATGTACTTACGAAGTCAACACCAATGGTACTTATGTAGCTGTCAATATAAGAATCATCCTACACAAGTTGAGAGTCGAGTTGTCAATAAAACATCAAAGAAGGGTATACTGCATAAACATTGTAGATCTGCATTAAGGTTATCAAACACTTTTCTGGTCATTGGAAAGTTGCACCAGATATGACTACCAGTTTGCTCACCACCGTTAACCATGGTGTATCTGTATCATTAACACTTCGATTATCATGTGTCACGACACGCTTCTAGTTTTGTACTTAATTCAACCACTCATATGAACCATTATGTAGTTTATGGTGCGTCATTAGCATGCACCCTATTGGTTGATGGTGGTGAATGCACACAGATTAGTGACGGTAGAGATACCAATTTAACATGTGTATAGGGGAGAGGATGCTACATCTAATTTCAGAATATGATCAATCAATACATAAGCTATACATTGTTGAACTGTTTACCGCAAATCTCAGAAGAAGGCAAGACTTGCCAACGCCAGAATCTCCAATGAGCAAAAGTTTGAAAAGATAATCACTGCAAGATAGGGGAAGAAAACATTAGAACCTCAGCCTATATGCTTGGTTAGACAGAAATGACCAGAAGACATAAAGATTTCCATATCAACAAACATCCCTACATATCTATACAGAATGTATGTCCAAAAAGCTTTGTACAAGTTCCATTACAGCAAACTTATAGATGCAATCTCAGAAGATTAAGATCTCCCAACAAGGCACCAAACCCACAATGAGAACTACATATAGCTTCTGGAAGCGGGATCTTCAATCAGGATCTACACAAATCTACTTTTATTAGATCTCTGTTCCATTTATGCATGAAATGCTGGAAAACAAGCATTTCTCTAATCAACATATAGCAAATCAAAGGCACCCACATGCCTAAATGTTACAAACACGACTAGTCTTCATTGAAATCCATGAAAAACCTGTTGAGAAAAAATCCAAGATGCAAATCTCAATCACATTAAGCACAATCTAGAACCCTTGATCACAGTGAAAACTAACGAAACATGTAGACATGCATGCATATGTGAATTTGAGAAACACAAAGAGATCAGAGGGATTACTATTCAGGAATCATGACTCGGGTGATCGACGAGGAAGAAGTTTCAGAAAGAAAGCGTAGAACTTTTCAACAAGTGGGTGCTAACGTAAATGGAAAGTTTAACGATCGAAGGAGAGAAGGAGAAGGAGAAGGACTTTGGTTGTGTGGTTTTTATATGTGGTGGGAAGAGGACAGCTTGTGTGTTACATTGAAATGTTCGTATGTCTTACTCAGCCGACAGCTAGGAAGAGACCCACTATTTTGTTAATTTCATTTTTATTAAATGTATGCTCGTTTGATTATTTATTTTCTGTTGTTTTCTGGTTGGTGTATCATGTAAGTTTATGGTTTTGCTTGCTTAATTTCTATACCCAATTGTATGATTTTTGAAGTTATGTGTTCAACATTGTTGCCTCCAAATGCAAATACTGTACCTCCAAATCCATGAATCGGTTTCTAGGGCTTTTGGTGATGGTTTATTTGTCAAGTTGAGAAATAAAATAGCAATTTCGATGATACTCTTTTGTGTGTTGTTTCTTGAATGGTGCCCATAGTAGCCCGTAGTATGGAGCACAAAATCTCTTGCTTTCCCCACAAAGTGTAAAGACGTTAACACTGACATTTTTTTTTTCTTGATATAACACTGAGAAGTATTACCCGAGGAAATCATGGTGACTTTTCAGGGATTAAAATGTCGATGGAAAAGCAAGAAGGAATCATTATATAAATATCTGGAGTACCACATGTTTATGATCGGCTCCTAGAAAATGGTTTAACTGACAATTTTTTCTTTTGTAATAATGAACCAAGAACAAATGTCGAACGAGACTAGTACTTCTAAATGGCTCGTGATAAGTCAAAATATTTCGCATGTAAATAAGATAATAACAATATTCACAAATTTGATTTATTTGTTGATACTTACACAAAAATAATAATATTGATTAATCTCAAATAATAACATAAAATCAATAATTACGGATCAGTCACTATTAGTGACTATTGTGAGTTGAACGAACGCAACCCTATCTAAAATTTTAACACGCAAAATCTGTGGTTACAATAAAATATAACAATTCCAACTTACGTGATACAATATTGCCACTGACATTAGGACGAACTATTAAACAAACCTTAGCTAGATCGATCACAAGAGTATGGACTTATTTGACCAAACAAAGAACCAAGAAATTAAACAAAACACTGAGAACATAACAATAAAAGTTGCAATGATCCACTTTAATTTATTTGGTAAAGCTTATACTACATTTGATAAAATCGGGCTGATAAAGTTCATTTTCTAGGACCCTAGGGAACAAATAGCATCAAGAACGAAAATGATGATTAAAATATATACTTCTCCCACACCATCCACTGATCCGACGGTTTCGATTCATCGTGATTCAGATCGTGAATGAAATAAATATTTCAGATTCGAATGGTGCAAATGTCCAATAATGTCATTGACATGCTCTGGTGTTATTCTAATTCCACTCTACATTCATGACATTCTTCACCCAAATGAATAGTTTTTATTTTAAATTGTGATTTTGTGTGCTGGTACGTACCATCAGTACTGTCACGGCCATTTATAACCAGGCATGGTAACCCTCAATTTCTTTCTCATGTTTTTAGATGCCAGAAATTTCTTTAGCCTGATATCAGAAGAATTGTTTTTGATTAAGACAGATAGGGAGTTCGTCTGTTCGTGTGAAAAATGTATATTCATATAGGATAAACTCATTTCCAGATATATGTACAGAAAAAAAAATTACAAGAGGAGTAAGGCAGGAACTCCAAATCATACAAAGAACTTTTCCAGTAATGAACATTCTTGCGAACAATTAAGGTCGTCCATATTTCTAGGATTGAAGAACCATCAAACTAAACCCTACTCCCTAGGCTTCCTCTGTATGCCAGACAAGTGAGACGTCATCACGCTACCCACGTCCAGCGGCGCCGTTTGGATGAACAGAAACCAGAACAACCATGAAAGAGAGCCCAAAGACTCGACCGTACCAGCTGCTTGGCCGACTTCAAATCCATGTTGGAAGGTGAAGCGTTCCACGGGGTTTGGGGAAGTCATCTTTATCCGATAAAGTCGGGAGATGCTGATCGAGTTGAGGGGTGTTTATCCCGTCACTCCACCAAATGCTGTTCCGCCTGTTATCGAGAAGATCGACCTTCCTGTACCAACGGTGCCTGCAGTTCCGGACCAATCTGAGTGCTCTGCTCCTCAGTCTGAGATCCTCCGAAATTTTTTCCAGGAGATTTTACTATCTTCCAGCTCTTCTTCTGTTTCACACTCGGGTTAGACGAGGAGCGCGCACCAAGCTCTACATCAATATCAGAGAATCAGAGACGACATTAGAATAAACTATCCATCAGACACAAATATATGAGAAGTGAAAAAGAAGCAGAAAGCCAGAGATGTGATATATACCTCAATCTGGCAGGTAAATCATAGATTCGATTTTCTGAACCCTAGCAGAAGCAGAACAGAAAGTTCGATAGGAGAGCACCTCGATCAACCTCTTCTTCCGAGATTTCAGACGCCAGCTGATATGCCCTCACCATTCTTTCACCAAAACCTAATCAGATGATTGTAAATGGGAACGAAAATTGCTGTGTGGCTACTGACTGGATCTGTATGTCAGTTTTATAGGAGAGGAGGAGGGTTCTAGAAGAGTGGTTTTCGAAAACCAGTGGGCGTCAGTCATGGTTTTGAAGCTCGATACCCAGCCAGAAAACATGGCAGTTGCAATGTAGGATCCTGGTTTTAGGGCTAGCCTCACGTTTTTAGTGATCGAAGTACAAGTCGATAGTGGAAAGAAATATGTGGTTTAAACAAAAATAAAAGAAAAAATAAATTAATAAAAAGAAAGGTTCATGTATTATCTATTTATGGAATTGTTCTATGGGTGTTGACCCGTGTTGTGAGGAAAGCACAAAGGCTTTTTATTTTTTATTTTTAAGGTTAGTCCTTAATTAGTTGAAAATTTATTGAAAAGTCAAAAGAATACAATACAAACAGAGCATTCTCTCATTACTTGTACTAAAAACACTAAAGTGATACCAAACAATTTCCAAATAAATAATAAGCAAATTAATAAAATATGTAAATTGTTGCTGAGGACAAATTAATCTCTCACATATATCCGATCAATGAAAGCAAGCAGACCATCTCACTATTTATCAATGTTCTAAAAGGCGCTAGGCGCTAGTCGGGCGGTGACCCATAGCGTAGTGCCTGGACGGACTAGCTAGGCGGGGACTAGGTGATTTATATTTTTCACATTTAACTAATAAATATTATATTTAAAAATAGTTTAATATGAGTAACTCGGAAAAATTTAGCATGACCTTTCTCTAAAAATGAGCAATCCGACCTTAAATTTACAAACAAGCTGCCTAATCTGGACTCTGGAGGTGTGGCGTTGAGAATTTTCTAATTCTACAATTTCTAAGTTTAGGCGAAACCAACAAATTAAATGTCTAAGCAATTAAGCTCTAACTTTGATTATTTTTTTTATATTTTTTTTTTCAGAATTATTTGACTGATGTTGTCCATAGTGAGGTGTCCATAATTAAACTTGCTTCAATGTCATCTAACCGTAGAAGCAACAGTATGCGCCCACCATCTGAGGTTGTCCTTCATGTCCATTTTATTGCTCAAAGAAGGAAACCTCCAATCCATCAACGACTTCTTCTCTTTCTTTCTCTTCTCCATCACCTCCCACGCTTCAGAAAGATAAGGCCTTGAAATCGCAGATTCATCGTCAAAAGTTTCCTCATCTTCTTCATCATGATCATCCTTCTTCCCCAACTTTTTCAGACCATGAATGATTGAAGCCAAGTTTGAGTCTTTGTCTTCCTCTGTGAAAACGAATCCCAGATCCATAAACCCTTTTAGCTCCTCAAACTGAAGGTCTGTCAAGTTCTTGCTCCCGCCCTTCTTCCTTCTTCTCTCAATCTTAGACTTCTTTGATGACTCTAGTTCATGTTTATGTACTGGAATATCTTCCATGGAATCTATAGCTTCTTTCCCATAAACAATGGTGCTCAGCTTCGGTCTGTGGAGGACTGAGTCCGCCTCGCCCCGCCTTGGTCCTCCTAGCCCGCCTTGCTCGCCTAGGCGGTCCCTGGCCGCCTAATTGAAGAAAAGTAGGGAAATCGGGGCAGCTTGGCTCCGCCTAGTGCCTGGACGGCGCCTTTTAGAACATTACCATTTATACCCAAAATTACAGGCACCAAAGTTAGCCAACACATCAACCACCACATTCCCTTCCCTATAAATATGAGAAACTCTACAATGCATCTGACGAGCAGTATAGAGGCAGTTAATCCAAACAACTCTTAATTGCCATGGAACAAGGTTAGGATTCCTGAAATAATGAACTACTAAGGAAAATTCAATTTCTAGCCAGAGACGGGTCCATCCCTTTGTCCAGGCAATTCGAAAAGCCTCAATCACTGCCAAAGCTTCTTTCATCAATGGCTAGTAGCAAAAAGGCTTGTTGTTTGGTGCTGAATTATCAGATGTTAGCTCTGCTTGTTACCGATAGTGTTTAGTCCTTAGAAGCTTAGAATCTTGTAACAAGTATCGAGAATGTAAATCAAGATGCAAATTTTCTATTTGAAAGAAGTTAGTGTATCCCTTCCAAAAAAAATAATTATGTGTGTATAATTGGTAAGAAATAAAGCCCGTGGTGCTTACGGAGATTGTATTGAAAATACGTTGCTTGGAACTGAATTTTTTTATAATTTTATTTAGTGATCGAATATAAGAAGCTCTTATAAAAAGTTATATAGAAATAACATGGTCAGAACGAAGACCATGCTAAATTAAGTGTCTTTTTTCTTACTAACTCCGACACATAAGAATGAATATTAATAAATGGTACGAATAATTAGTGTACCGTCTTTTTGACCTATTATTTTGTTTAATGATTGAAGATCTTAGAAATAGCATAGACTAAATACATGCATGGCCATGCACGTATTAAATTCAAAGTCGTTTTCATTTAAATGTACGATATAAATTTTGATTTAATTTCTAAAATAATTTCTTACTTTTTTCATCTTTCAAATGAATAATTTATAAATGATACCAATTGCAGTCTACTTACAAATGAGGTAGTGATCACCAAGGTTCTAAAAGGCGCTAATCGGGCAGAAAGGTGGGGACTATGTAATTTTCTTTTTCTAATTTTATTTATTTATTTGCATTGATCACACTAAATATATGAAAAAGGAATTTAAAAGGTGTATGTGTATCCCTTTCAAAAAAAAAAATTGTGTCTAATTATTGTATAGAAATAAAGCCCTAGGTGGTTTACAGATTGAATTGAAAGTACGTTGCTCGTAACTGATTCTTTTATAGTTTTATTTAATGATGGAATAGGAAGCTCTTATAAAAAGTTATATAAGTAACTCATTTTCATACATAAATAACATAGACTGAATGCGTGCATGGTCATGCACGTATTAAATTGAGCGTTTTGTTTTTACTAACATCAATACATAACAATGAATATTTATAAATGGGACTCATATTGTCGTACATATGCATGCGAACGGTATTTGTATTAGCTTTTTAAGCACATACATGTGAATTATTGAAAAAAGTTTTTGAACACACACATGTATAATAAATTACGTATTTCATATATGCTCAAAGTCTCAAACCACCAAATGATGAGAGATTCGTCTGCGTGCATGGTTATATATACGAAATCGTATGTTAGAGACGGCAAAATTTTCTAGGTACATAAGTTGATTTGGAGAATTGAATTTCGTTTTGTACTAATTAAGGTCATCGATGGAGACGATTGAGCCGATCTGTATGTCGATCAGTTTTATAGGTTAGATGGAGGGTTCTAGAAGGGTGGTTTTAGACAACCAGTGGACGTCAGTGTGGTTTTGATGCTAAATTACCAATCCAGAAACAGACCAGGTGCAATGTAGAAACATATGAATTTTTGGGGCGAGCCTCAAATTTTAGGCGAGTGAGACGACAATAGAAAGAAACATATATGTGGTTTAAATTAACCAAAATAAAAAGATATGAAATCAAATATAATTAAATAATGGTTTTGCGGGAGTATGTGTAAAACCTTAAATCCTTTTTTATAAGAAAAAAAAGGGTCTAGTGGTTAATTTGGGAATGGAAATGTTGTATCTATGCGTGGTGTCATGAATCAATTAGCACAAAGGCCTGTTGATCGGTGCTAGGTTTGCTTAAAGCTTAGCAATGGAACCAAATGTGACCAGGTACCTCAGAAGTTTGTTCAAAATTCTGGGAATGTAGTCAAGTCGCACATTTGCTATCGGAAAAAATGGTGCGTATAATTGGCAAGTCCAACAGATTCTTTATAATATGAATTTTACTTAATTTTGGAGATTTTGGGCTCTAAACCTTCTTCAACAAATTCTCCATCGCATTCCCTAAAATGAGAATTTGGATGAGAGAGAATATATTCATCTCTATACTTGTAGAGAGAGAGAGAAAAATTTGCAGAATGAAAAATTAATAAACAAATCAATTTGACACAGAAAATTAAAAGAGTACATTAATTACAATTTACAATAAATGTTGAATATTTTATTTAAAATTTAATAAATTTATTATTATAAAATAACTTAAAAGTAATCATTAATTACAATTTACAATAAATGTTGAATATTTATTATTGTGTTATAAATGTCAGAATCTGTAAAATAGGGAATCTGTTGGAGTTGGAGCAAAAAATTATAGAGAAAATGAGTTTTGTTTCGGATTGAGATTCTCTGCTCATATTTGTGTGCTCATATTGCCTCATAAATGAATCTTGTCCATCCAATTGTAATCATGTGGACATGTTTTTTCCTATATTTAACTCATGTAATGTGGAGTCCACACCAATGCAAGGAAATCTGAAAATATAATTAAGATTGGATGACCTAGATGTAGCATGAGGCAATATCAGCAGAGAAGCATGAGCAGAGGATCCGAGTCCGTTTCTTTTCCCATTTTAGAGAAATTTTTGGAGAAATTATTAGATTTGCTCTTATCTGAGTGGCTGATCGATGTATATATTGAACACATTTATACTCCGGTTTAATGATTGTAGGCCATGCATGTACGTACTAAACTCAACATCAATTTATAAGTTTAATAAATTAACGTCATAAACTTAGATTTAATTTCGAGAAGGATTTTTTTCACTTAACTTTAATATCTAAAACGGGGTTTTTATTATTGAGACTCGTGTATATTTATGCATATGGTTATCTGTATCAGCTTTTTAGGTAAATTTATAAATATTAGTAATTGTAGTCTAATTACAAACGAAATAGCTTCACACATGCACGTTATTTACATAGTAGATAGGCACAACGAATTTTTCTATATACATAGATGAAAGCAAAAACAATTTAATTAAAAATTGCATCGTTTTATAGTTGGGGGATGTATTTTTTTTTTTATCATGCATGTACGTCTTGATTGAGCGTTTGTCCCACTAAATTTGTAACGGTAAAGATTTGAATTAGGTTACTACTTACTAGCCAGTGAAATCCCGATTCACTCTTACAAGTTCTTTCATCTTTCAAAAAGGATGATCCTGATGGGGAGCTGCCGAGCTGGTACTTCTGGCCGGTTGAGTCGTTACCCCATTTAATTTGTTTGGCCTTGCTATAGCAACTCCGAACTCAGTAGCATATATAATGTTTAATACTTGTTTCTGCCTAAACCCGGGGGTCTTGGTAGATACTTGATGAATCCGACTCGATCTCCTGCAATCCTGCTTACTAAGGGGAATACCGGGCGGGCCGGCCTTCACCTCTCCGATGCTTAAGTTAGTATAGTTGGAATATATATAACTTGGGCACGTATGTAAGCAGGGAGGGAGACAAGTTACCTATTTATGGTGGTAGTTGAGGCCCATATATAGGTGGTCGAGGGTGAGGGCTGGCCTTACCCTTCGATGTGGGACTGGTTCCCTTCTGTTTGGATATTCTGGTGCCCTCTTTGGCAGGCGGGCGCCCCTGGTCCCAGGATCCCTGGAGGCAGGATAGACCGCTGGGGCCCGAGGCCTGGTGCTGGTGGTCCGATCCTGGGTCGTGGTCCGGGCTCTGGTGCGCTTGCTGCGGGTCTGTGGGCCCTGGTGTAGCCTCTCTGGCTACTGTCAACAAGTCCCCCAAGTTCCCGGTCAAGTGCAATCTTGAATGGGGACTTAAGATCTGTCTTGCTCTTGGCCTGCAGACCCGCAGGGTTACCAACCTACCGGTGCTCAGTCCCCCAAGTCCGCGTTAAAGATTGGGCGTGACCGAGGTGAGTATCTGGATCTTGAATGGGCGTTCCTAAAGTATCGAAACGAGTCCCGGATGAACCATATTGGTGCGGGGCGGAGTTCACGGGAGCTCGTCGGGCGTCCTGCCGTATCGGAACGAGTCCCGGATAGACTTGCAGACTAGCCTTCGGGGAGGCCTGTTGGTGCGTGGAATAGGCCAACAGGTGCCCGAAGGGTGTTATGGCCGAGCTGAGGCGTTGTTTTAACACTTGCTAGCTCTTCTCAGCTTTTGTTGTTTAAGCGTTGAGGTAATGTGCAGGTTTGTTAGCCTGCGGGGAGACTTGCTCTGTGTTAGAGAGACAATCTGCCCAGTGGAGTGGCGTTGAGATAACGAGTCTCGCCATGTATCCCCAAGGGTATCACAGTTCAGTGTGATGCAGGGTTTTTATCCTGCTGGACAAGAGTACATTGGTTAGATGTAAGCTCGCCCGGGTTTATAAAGCCCATGCGTTTTGAAGCCTCGCGTTGTTGCTGGCTCGCCCCTGCCCGTAGGCGTAGGGAATGACATCCGGTAGAATATTTTGGAGCTGGTTGAATGTCACATGCCCGGTGGAATGCCATAGTTCTGGGCGGATCTCGATCGGGCGGGCTGCCATATCGGGGTAAGTCCTCCAGTGAACTGGCATTCAGCCGGTGTAAGTAACCGTGACACGTCATGGTGTCGGGTTGATTCGAAGTTTTGACCTTTGTGGAGCGAGGAGAGGGGACGCCTCGTTGCGTGCTCCTTGCTTACTAACTGTTGTTTGTGGGTGGGGTATGTGGCTGGCATGCAATGAAGGGGGAGCCCATCAGTTCCATCAGTTATGATGGCATGGGGTCCTTTATTGATGCCGTGGACACGTGTCGGCAGGGGGCGGACTGAGATGGAGGGGATCGACGGCTGGGGTTGCCTGACCTTTGTTGTTGCCCTATTTATCGTCTCATCTGCTTTCTTCCTGCCGCACTTTGCTTTCTGCTCTCCTCTTCCATCTTTCGGCAGAACTGAACTTTTGTTTTGAGGTTTAATGGCGTCTGGGAGGTCTGCGCATTATGGCAGTGGCGTTCGTGGGCCTAGGAGGCACGAGCTGCGGGATGGTGATGGGACGGTTGTCTGCGACGAAGCAGTCAGAAGTATGGACGAGAGGGAGATTAGGGAGTTTCGGTCGAGGTGGGATATCAACTCTTCCGTTAAACTTCGAGGCTTGCATCCTGGCGAGCTGGCCTGTAATCCGGAGCCGGGCTGGGTCGCCGTTTTTGATGACCAGTTCCGCAACGGTCTATCGCTGCCGTTGCCGGGATTTGTCCAGTACATGCTGAGCTCACTGAATCTTTCCCCAGCCCAGCTTCCGAGCAATCAGTGGAGGCAGTTGCTTGGGCTTGGGTGCCTGTTCTGTTTGAGTTATATGGACTGGCCCACAGTTAATGAATTTCGGGCGCTGTACCGGATTTCTTACTGCAGAAAGGGCCAGTGCCGTGGTTGCGTGAATTTTGCCACGCGGGAGCATGGTGCTGCCATTACACATCTGCCGGCGACGGTTTTGGATGGCTGGAGGAGGTCGGTGGTGCTGGCCGGTGGTAAGTGGCAGCGGGCCTGGAGGGGTTATCAAGTGCCCGGGGCATATCAACCGATCGGGGACCAGACCTATGAATTGGAGGACCTGGAGAAGCAACGGTTATTCCGTTTGTTTTATGGCTGGGACCATGATAGCCGGAGCACCTATAATTTCACTCGGTGGAATGTGCTGGAGGTGCTGGGGATGGGGAGAAAACCTACCAACGGTCCTCGGCCCGCGCTTAAAGTTGAGGAGACTATCGAGCCGGATGAGGAGCTGATAGCAGCGCGGTTGATGGAGATAGGGGAGGAGGCCGCAAAAGTCGTTCTTGACGTGGCTACCCAGAAGCGTACGGAGCATGCAAGGCCGGTGCCGCTAGTGTTCTCGGACGCGCATTATGGGAGGCGGCCGGGCGGTGAGAACAATTCTCCACTCCGTATTCGGGAAGTGCGGGCGGAGGGCCTCCCGGGGCCAGACCCTGTGGCGCGGCAAATGGCAGTGCGTACCTCGCGGGAGAGGGAATCGGTGGTTTTGCCCGAGAACCGTCGAAGCAGCTACAGTGAAAGTCCGGCAAAGAGAGCGAGGGTATTTGATGCGGGGGCGTCAAGCTCAGCTGGGCCGACGGGGCGAGCCATAGTCCCGACTGTGGAGGCGGGTGGTCGCAGGAGTCAGGGACCGGAATCCGTTCGTAGCTCTGGTGGTGGATTTAGCAGGCTTGTGGCTGGTATAATTGAAACCTTGGGGCTCGACCGGGAGGGGTCCTGGACTGAAAATCCGGGTGAGAGTATGACGGAGCCCGTGGGGCTGGCTCTACAGGTAAATGTGTTTCTGTGAGTCTTCTTCCGTGATGTGACATGAGCTGATGCTCCTTTTGCTTTCTTTTTGGCAGCTGGCTCAGAGGTTTTATGTCGCCGGCCCCAGAATGGAGGCTGCCGCTATCCTGGAGAAGCGGGTGGAGGAGCTGGATGTTAAGGTGGGTGTGGCGGAAGCCGAGCTTGCGAAGGAAAGGGAGGAAGGCGGCCGGCTGAGCGCGGAACTCGTGCGGGAGAGAGAGGAAGCCAGCCGACTGCTTGCCGCCCGTGATGGGAGGATTGTTGAGTTGGAGGCAAAGGTTTTGGAGCTGCAGGCCCAAATGACGGCGGTCGTTCGGGGACGGGAGAGGCTGGTGGAATCCGAACTTGCTGGAGTGGCCGATAAGGCCGTTGACGAGTTTCGGGAGTCGCCAGATTTTGAGGAGATGCTGGAAAAGGCTCGTACGGAGGGTATAAGTGACGCCTATCTGGAGTGGCGGGAGAAAGGGTGGCTCGACGCCGAGCGGATGGAGGCTGACATAGCCCTGATCGTGATGAGGGAGCAGGAGCGGGAGCTAAAAGGTGGCGGGTCGGGGGTTGTGGGTTCCGGGAGTGCTAGCTAGGGGTGTGTTCTGTACATATATCCTGTATTTGGTGTAGTCTCTTTAATGTCATAACTGCACATTGCAATGCTTGCCAATTACACTTTCGTTCCTTTACTATTGCTACTATTTAGGATAAAAGCGTAGGTGTTCGATATTCCACGGCCTGGTAGAATAGATGCCCGTTGCGTCTATGATGTGGAATGTTGCCGGGCCTACGGCCGCGGTGATCTGGTAGGGTCCCTCCCATGTTGGCTGCAAGGCCAATGGCTTTTTCTGGACCTTCCTCATGACCCAGTCGCCGACTTGCAGCTTTCTTTCCCGGACCCTTCTATCGTAGTACCGGGCGACCCGCTGCTTGTAGGTTTGGTTTCGCAGGTGCGCTCGGTCGCGCCGCTCCTCGATGAGGTCCAGGTTGAGTAGTAAGCCGTCGGCGTTTGTGTCGGCGTCGTAATTCTCGACCCTGCCGCTGGGTATCTCAGTCTCCACAGGGAGCACTGCTTCACTCCCGAATGCCAAACAGAACGGGGTCTCTCCTGTTGCCTCTGCTGCTGTTGTCCGGATGGCCCATAATACCGCGGGGAGTTCCTCGGCCCAGCATCCCTTTTTGGCATCCAGCTTCTTTTTAAGAAGAGTTTTGATAATCTTATTGACCGCTTCTGCCTGGCCGTTAGTCTGCGGGTGTGCTACCGAGGCAAATAGCATCCGGGTCCCTAGGGAGGCTGTGTACTGGATGAGATCTGCGTTGTTGAATTGCGTCCCATTATCCGTGATAATAGTCTGCGGCACCCCAAACCTGCAGTAGATGTTTTTCCACAGGAATTTCTTAACCCGTTCCTCAGTGATTTTTATCAACGGTTCTGCCTCGACCCATTTAGTTTGGTAATCCACTGCCACAATGGCGTACTTGTATTGTCCTACTGCCACGGGGAAAGGGCCGATGATGTCTAATCCCCATTGTGCGAAAGGCCAAGGTGCCAACAGGATTGATAATGCGACTGCCGGGGCATGAGGTACCGAGGCGTACATGTGGCATTTGTGGCAGCCGCGTGATATTTTCCTGGATGCTGCCGCCATATCGGGCCAGAAATATCCCGCTCGGAGTGACTTGTGGGATAATGACCTTGCGCCGGAGTGATTACCGCATACCCCTTCGTGGATCTCTCGCATGATTGCTTCTCCTGCCTCCTTAGTCACACACCTCAGCTGGGGGAAGCTGTGGCCCCTTCGGTACAATTGGCCGTTAATGAGGCCATACCGGGCACACCGGAGGTGCAGCCTCCTGGCTTCCACCGCATCCTGGGGGCTGGTTTTATCGGTCAGATACTTGACTATTGGGTCCATCCAGCTTGGTGGTACCTGCTCTACCGCGAATATTTCGGAGATGGTCTTGCTTATACTTGGCTTTTGGAGGGTCTCGATTTTAGCTCTCCGGTACTCTGGGGGGTAGTTTCCGGTTGCTAGCCTCGCAAGGGCGTCTGCATGCCTATTTGCATCCCGGGGAATATGTTGGATCTTGGTGCCGCGGAAGAACCCGATCAGTGTTTTGGCCAAAGCCTGGTAGGAGGATAGCTGAGGATCTTTAACCTCGAACACCCCGTTCATCTGGTTGACTACCAAGCTAGAGTCGCTGTATATGTCCATGGATGAGATTCCCAGCTCCTTGGCCAGTTGCATACCGGCTATGAGGGCCTCGTACTCGGCAGCGTTATTGGAGGTGGTAAAAAGGAACCGTAGTGCATACTCGTACGATTGGCCGTCGGGCGAGATTATCAGGACCCCGGCCCCACTCCGTTTGGCGGTTACGGAGCCATCCACGTAAAGTTTCCAGCCGGTTGGCAGGTCTGGTTCGATCTTGGCGGTTTGTTCTGCCCCTGCGTCCTCGAGCGGGGCGGGATGGTCTTCTACCGCCATTGGGGTGAGCTCACATATGAAGTCCGCAGCAGCCTGTCCCTTGATGGCTGTTCGTGGGGCGTAGGTGATGTCGAATTCCCCTAATTCGACTGCCCATCGCACGAGCCTCCCGCTGGTGTCTGGCTTTTGCAGGATCTGCCGCAGGGGGTGGTTGGTATATAAGGTGATGGAATGAGCCTGGAAATAGTGCCGGAGCTTCCTGGCGCTAACAATCAAGGCTAGAGCCAATCTCTCTATATCGGGGTACCGGCCCTCGGCTCCTGTAAGTCCCTTTCCCGCGTAGTATACCGGAAGTTCGAGCGTGCCCTCCTTTCTGACGAGAGCGGCGGAGACGGCGGCTGCGGATGCGGCTATGTAAAGGTACAACATTTCTCCCGGCAGTGGTTTGGATAGGAGAGGAACTGCAGCCAGGTATGCTTTGATGGACTGGAACGCTGCCTCATGCTCCGCAGCCCAGAGTATCTTCTTGGTTTGCTGTGCCTTGAGCAGTTTAAAGAACGGGACGCACTTATCGGTTAAACGGGAGATGAATCTGGCCAGGGCGGCCAACCGGCCGGTCAAGATCTGGACCTGGTTTCTCTCTCCTGGTGTTTCCATATCAAGGATTGCCTGGACCTTCAGCGGGTTGGCTTCTATCCCTCGCTGGCTGATGATGTGCCCTAGAAAAAGACCCTCTGAAATCCCGAAAAGACACTTCTTTGGGTTCAAGCGCATTCCGAATTTGAGCATTTTACCGATGACCACGGCCAAATCCCGGACGTGGGCCCCCGCAGTTAAGCTTTTGACCAACATGTCATCAACGTAAACTTCCACGGTTTTGCCCATCTCTTGTTCCAGCATTTGGTTCACCATCCGTTGGTAGGTGGCGCCGGCGTTTTTTAGACCGTACGGCATCCTCTTATAGCAGTAGGTGCCTCGGTCGGTTGTGAATGACGTGTGTTCTTCATCATCCGGGTGCATCCGTATCTGGTTGTACCCGGCGTAGGCGTCCATGAAGCTGAGCAGCTTGAAGCCGGATGTGGAGTCAATGAGCTGATCAATCCGAGGGAGCGGGAAGCTGTCCTTTGGGCATGCCCGGTTTAGATTAGTGAAGTCCACGCACATACGCCACTGACCGGCTGCCTTCTTCGGTACCATGACCACGTTGGCGAGCCAGCGCGGGTACTGGACTTCCCGGATGAAACCTATGCCCATGAGTTTCTGCACTTCTTCTCTAATCGCCTCATACTTTGCCGGGCTGAAAGACCTCCTCTTTTGCCTCGTCGGGGGGACGCTGGGTAATGAGTTTAGCCGGTGAACGGCTATCTCTGGGGATATGCCCGGCATGTCTTCGTAGGACCATGCGAAAACCGAACTGTGGGCCCGGAGAAAGGCGATGAGTTCTTCCCTGACGACCGGGTCGAGTTGTGTCCCTATCACTATGCTTCGGTCCGGGTGGTCTTTGGAAATACAGACGGCTTCGGTTTCCTCCACGGCCGAAGGTCGCTCTGGTTTCTCGGTGAACGTGAACCGCCTGACTCTACCTGGAGCGATGTCATCACGGGGGTCAAGACTCAGATCCGGCGCTGGTACTTGCTGAGCGGTTGTAAAGACCTCGGCCCGCTTCCTCCCGTGGGTCAGGGCTTCTGCGTAGTACTTACGGGCGATTCTCTGGTCCCCGCGTATAGTTATAACTCCGGCTGGTGAAGGCATTTTCAACATCAGCATGTGGCCGGCAATGAACGTTTTGAGCCTCCATAACCCTGGCCGACCGATTATACCATTGTACGACGACAGGCAGTCGACGATGATGAATTCCAAATGCTCTGTTTTCGTTCTGTCTCCCTTGCCGAAAATGATTGGTAGGTAATCGGATCCTAGAGGCTGGACTACCTCGCCGGAGAAGCTTATCAGCGGCTCGTTATCCTGGGATAACTTGTTCCTCCCTCTTTGCAATCCTCGGTACGCGTCTCGGAACATTACGTTGACAGAGGCTCCGGTATCGATCAGCATACGACTGGTTATCCAGTGGTCTATTTGGACCGTGATAAGGAAGGGGTCGGTGTGCGGTTGGATCACATCCTCCGGCTCTTCATCCTCATAGAAGGTGACCGAACTCCATCCGGTTTTAGCGGCTTGGACGCTTCGTTCTCTGAAGGCGTAAATCTCCCTCCCCCGGATTGATCTTAGGCACCGCTTTTTTGAGCTCCGGGTGAGCTGACCGATATGGTCCCCACCGTGGATCATGTTAATGCTCCCGTGTACCTCGATCCACCCGGGGGTTCGCGTGCATATGGTCCCTATCGGCCGAGCTCGCGGTCGGTCCGCCCTGGGGCTGTCGGGGCGGGCTTGGTCTTGTACGACCGTCTTCTGCGGTTTCCGATCTGGGGTCCGAAGGTCCGGTTCATAGGGTCTTCTTGCTGGCGATGGAACCGGGGCCCGTGGTGTCCGCTCTGCTGACACAGCTACCTGGATCCGAGCTGGGTGCCCAAAAGGTGGTCCTCTTCCTGGTCGGGGATCATTGTCGCTGCTTCGCCGGGGTTGCCACTCCTTTCGCGCTTCTATCCCCCTGGCGGCTACAGGTACCCGGCTGATATGTAGCCGCCCGGCTTTGCCTCCGTGAGTGGATGGCGGTATGCCATCTGAGATCCGCTTGGGCGCCTTGTTCCCATATGTCTCTTGTTCTGCCTGAGCATGCCTAACGGCCACGGTCATCAGCTCGTCGTACGCCAGCGGCCCCTGCGCTTGTAAGTCGTATGAAAGTTCCCCAGCTCTTAATCCTTGCTTGAAGGCCATCCCCGCAATCCTCTTATCCAAGTTTCTTACCCCGGACGTGGCGACCTGCCACCGGTTAACGAAGGCACGTAATGGTTCGTGGCTAGCCTGCATGCAATCGAAGAGGACCGTCGATGGCCGGGCTGTCGTGGCTTTAAGGACGAACCGGCCGACGAACCTATCGGCCAACTGTGCGAAAGTTTCGACCGAGTCCATCGGTAGCTCGTAGAACCAACCCAGTGCCTCCCCTACGAGCGTTTCTCGGAACATGTTGCAGCTCACGGCATCCGAATAGGCCCTAGCGCTTGTCTTCGACCTGAAGCTATCCAAGTGCCGGTACGGGCAGCTTGTTCCCGAGTATGTTAACTTCAGAGGCCTTTGGTCGCCAGACCCCCCCGTTTCCCGGATCCGGCGTGGGAAGGGTCCAGTGCGCTCGGTAAACCGCGCGCCGTCCTGCGGTCGTCCCGCCTTCCGCTCGCTGGTCTCCATGCGGCTTTTTATGTCCGATACCGAAGCGGAAAGTGCCTCGATCGTTCGCGCGGTGGAGCTATCCCGCTCATCTGAGGCCTGATCTGCGCGGTACGGGAGCTTGACTGGGCCGGAATCTTTCAGAGCCTCTGAGAAGAGGGGTATGGGCATATGGACGGTCTTCCTCCTGCCCGTAGGCAGCCCTATCTCGAGATGCGGGAATTCGCTAGCCTTGCTCGCCGTGTGCGAGGCCGCCCGAGGAGTACCCAGCTGGCCTTCTCGCTCCAGGGTCGCTAACAGGGCGGTGGTTACCGCCTTCAGTTCCCGACTTCGGGCCTCTGCTTTTAACCGATCCTGATCGCCCTCCTTTCGCAATCGCTCAATTTCTGCCTTCATCTTTCTTATTTCCCCCGCTCCCACTGGGTCGGGATTCTCTGAGACTTGACGATCGTGAGCCTTGTTCTGAATAAGAGGAAGTGCGAACCTCGCACCGACCTCGGCCTTTATGCTACGGGCCGGGCCGGGGAACTGAATTCGCGCTTCCGGACTTCCTTTGCGGTCGGGGGAAAGAACGAACCTCGCACCGACCGCGGCCCCTGCGTGTGGGGCCCGGTCGGGGAACTGAATTCGTCCTTTCGATCCTTCCGTGTTTGTCTCTATCTTTCTTCTTTCCATGGCTTCCGGACTGTGGTTTTAGCGATCTCTTTAAAGGGTCCCCAGGGCCCTGCTTTCCGGCACAGCGACACTGACTTTTTGAACGACTTCCCACAGACGGCGCCAATTGTTTCTGCCTAAACCCGGGGGTCTTGGTAGATACTTGATGAATCCGACTCGATCTCCTGCAATCCTGCTTACTAAGGGGAATACCGGGCGGGCCGGCCTTCACCTCTCCGATGCTTAAGTTAGTATAGTTGGAATATATATAACTTGGGCACGTATGTAAGCAGGGAGGGAGACAAGTTACCTATTTATGGTGGTAGTTGAGGCCCATATATAGGTGGTCGAGGGTGAGGGCTGGCCTTACCCTTCGATGTGGGACTGGTTCCCTTCTGTTTGGATATTCTGGTGCCCTCTTTGGCAGGCGGGCGCCCCTGGTCCCAGGATCCCTGGAGGCAGGATAGACCGCTGGGGCCCGAGGCCTGGTGCTGGTGGTCCGATCCTGGGTCGTGGTCCGGGCTCTGGTGCGCTTGCTGCGGGTCTGTGGGCCCTGGTGTAGCCTCTCTGGCTACTGTCAACAATACTAACCAGCTATATGCTAGACAAAATAGCCAATTTCCAATTCACATTCAGATCGCGAATGTTATGACTCTTATATTCAAATGGTGCAAATGTCCAATTAATACTGTCATTGATATGGTTTCGACTCTTGAATATAAACTACTAGATACAGATTACAATTGGCAGAAAATAACCCACATTTTGTTTAGAGTGTGAACAACCAAAGTGTGGCTATTGCTCCGTTTAGTTAGATTAATCGAGAACAAAAGCTAGCTGTTTCTTTATAATACTGGTGCAAGGCGACTAATTAACTACATGTCTACCTTTTTTTTTTTTATTATTATTATTATTATTTTTAGAATGGTCTACATTTACTTGAACTGACATGGTAAACCTCTATATATTTTTGTTTGTAGCAGAAATGCTCTTTAAGCTATTTAATTTTTTTTTTTAAAGGTCGACTTTAATCTATTGTGATGAAGATACATTGCAACTACAGTGAAAAAATGTATATTCATGATAAAGAATCAAGGGTCAACTGATTTTTCCGATATTGATATAAAAGTAGTGTTATGTGCACCAAAAAATTATACAAAAAACTGATACCAAAGTATGTATAATGTAAAAGTTAGGGGAGGAAGGAAGTCCATATGAAACAGAGTATTTTCAGGATAATAAACATTCAATCTTGCGAACAAGGTCGTCGATATATAGAATCGGTTGCACTTTGCAATTGGATTCCATATAACAACTGAATTGGTAAAAGCTATAATACGTCATCATTCATCGGTCAAATACAAGAAACCAAAAACGAAAATCTCTTAGCTAGGCTATGATTATACTTAAAAAATATTAAACACTCAGACATACAACATGATATATGTGATATATATGAGAAATATGATACAAAAGCCATATAAAAGCAATCCTCCACCTCAGTACGTCTTTCACTATACGAAGACTTTGTGTAGTAGATTACTACAATCAGAGTAGAATACACGGTAATCTACTACACAAGTCTTCGTATAGTCCCCGGACCTATGAGGATTGTAAGGTCGTTCGATCAATTCGTAAGAGGATTTCGTGTTCCCATTGAGGCACTGACGAACGAGATTTGTCAATGGACACAAAGTTTTCCGAGGAGTTGCAAGAGCTTAGGGCGAAATAAGGCCTTGGCTTTGCCTATGGTTTTCATATGTGGGATACGCATTGGTGCGTGGGGTTGAGATGGAAGATACACCCACTAAGTCAGGCAAGCTCTAGCAGCTGAGGCAAGCCTTGGAGAAGATAAAAAAAAACATGGCTAAAAGAAATTCAGGGCTAAACGAAATTCTGGTGAATCATAGATTCGATTTTGTGAACCGTAGCAGAACAGAAAGTTCGATAGCAGAGCACCACGATCTATCTCTTGTTCCAGGCTTTCAAAGGCCTGCTGATATGCCCTCACCATTTTCTCACCAGACCCTAATTGTAGATGATAAATAGATTTGTTGTGTGGCCACTGACTGGATCTGTATGTCAGTTTTATAGGAGAAGTGGAGGGTTCTAGAAAGGTGGTTTTAGAAAACCAGTGGGCGTCGGTAATGGCTTTGAAGCTCGATCCCCAGCCAGAAAACATGCCAGGTGCAATGTATGATCTGGTTTTTTAGGGCTAGCCTCGTGTTTTTAGTAAGGTGGTCGATATTAGAAAGAAATATATAGGGTTTAAACCAAAGTAGAAGAAAAATAAATAAATAAATAAAAACAAAGGTTCATGTATTATCTGTTTTTGGAAATGTTCTATGGCTGTTGTGAGGAAACAATTAATATAGCACAAAGACTTGTTAATTGTTTGGTGCTTTTGCGGAGCAAAGGGTAGGGAAATTGCCAGATGCTACCTGACCAAGCTTAATTTGCAAGCTTAATTTACGTACCTTAGAAACTTATAAATCAGAAGCTTTATAGAAAGTATCCGGAATGTAATTAATCGAGCTGCACATTTGCAATTTCAAAGAACTGTGTCTATCTTCATAAAAAAAGAACTGTGTATATATAATTGGTTAAAAATAATTTTTAGATCATTAGATTGGTTAGGGTTTATATATATTGAAAGTACGTACTTCTAACCGATTTTTTTATTCAATGATCCAGTATATGTATAAAACTGTTGTTAAAGGATTCTTGTGGAAATAGCATGCATGTATCGATTGAATATGTACATACGATCGAGTATATGAAACTCTTATTAAAGAATTCTTGCGGAAATAGCATGGATTGAATACGTGCAGGCCATGCACGTATTAAAGTGAAAAAAAAAATTTCTTACTAACATCAATACATAGAATAAATATTTCCAACTCGAACACTTACATGTGCATATGATAGTTGTATTAGCTTTCTAGGCACATTTAAGTCTAGTATGAATTCATTTCAGAAAAGGTATTGTGATTAAGTATAATCAATTTCATCATGTATGCTCAAACCATTAAATGAGAGACTCTTCCGGATGAATATATCAGACCCAACAAAATTTTCTAGGTACAAAAAGTGGATTTGAAGAATCAAAGAATTGAATTCGTTTTGTATTTGGGGATTTATTCTTTTCTCTTATGATCAGATAAAGTTCTAATGATGTGATCACTTGTGCAATGTTCATGTACAAGTTCTTATATCTAAAAAAAGGATAATGATCTTGTTACTGTGTACCAAATTTCCGTATCCAAAAATAAAAATGAAATAAATTTTCATTCCTAAGTACCAGCTCCCCAATCTGATTTATTCCTTGAATTTGGTGACTATTTTGGTTGGGAACCTTCCCTTAATTACAAGCCCCAAGGTCAAATCAACGTGATGTCAAATACTAACCAAACTATATTCTAGACAAAAACCAAAAAGAATAGGCAACTATAATGACTTCTTTCACCACAAAGAGATGAAGACAATGAGGAAGTGTCGCGGATTGAAGCCTTGGAAGGTACGCAGATATTTTGCCTACTCGGAAACCTTGGCGAGCACGCATATATACAATCGTGCAAAGAACTACAACTTATTAAGAAATGTCACCAAGATAATTGCATGGTCATTGTTTTTGCTGGGTGCCTGGGTTTAGGATAAGAAAGATGTTAGTATGAACAAGTAAATGATTATATTCTTAACCGCCCTACTATTGTTGATGCTAGCTATGGAATATTGAACTAGTCAAGTCAACATAGTTCTCACACGCATTAGAACACGATAGTTACTTGCCTTGATACAATTCTCTTAACCTTATAAATAAGCAGCCATTCCACCATTAACAATACAACCTCTCATATTGCTGCCCCAAACCCCCCAGGAGAGCCATGTCTGTCAAGAAGAGTCTTTCTCTTGACAATGGCGGTGCCGGAAAGGGAGCTCTGGTAACAGCAAAGCGCAGACGATTTGCCCATTGTTTTTCTTTCATGGATGTTTCAGCAGAACAAGGAAAGTCACTCAAGGAAATGGATTCAGAGAAGTTGAAGGCTGGGATCAGGAGATGGGCTAAGGCTGTTGCCGCCTATGCCCGCCAGGTTAGTGGTCGGTTCGGAAGCTACCGTGGCTAAATGGATTCATGGATCTTATTGTCTTCTTCAGAACTTAAGATCAAGATCGAGTTACTTCCATAAAACTCAAATTCTCCTGTACATGCTGCATAACATTTGAGCTGAAAAGGAAATGATGGAATTGGCTGCGGACAAATGTATGCAAATACATGGCAAGACAAGACGTGTTCTAGCAAACTTGCTACCCCAAAAATGTAAATAGCTGTAATGTCTTTGTGCTCTTTTGTAAATACAAAATAAGAATAAAAGATCTTCTACTTAATTTATAGAATAAGTTGTATGGTACTACACGTCTACTTACAAAACCTACAATCTAATATACCAACAAAGAAGCAAAAAACCAAAACCAAGTAAACAAAAATTGGTGACTGCATCCTAAACTGAAAACTTCCAAACTCAAAAGATCAGCTTTTGGAGACCAACTGCTGTTTTTACACTTACCAGAAGCTACCAAAAACCTCCCACCTCCAACTTCATTCTGTCTTTTTAACTGAACCAGTACCACCTGCCCTATCTCCTCCAGAAATGTTCCTCAAAAGCTGCTTAGAGCACATGTACTCTGCCTCTGATGCTTTTTGCACACGGTTTGCCTTTACCCAAGCAGGCTCCTGAAAGAGAAGAAAACATACTTGTATAAAATGATTCACATGTTCATTTCCAACTATCACATATTCTAATTATAGGAAAGATTACAGCAAGTCTTCACTAGGGTAATTTAAAATCACCTCAGGAACAAAGCGAGAGAAACCAAACTTGATCAACAGGAGGATATGTTCCATAATCAGAATTGCAGCCAGGCCAGGCTCTATGTTCCATTTCCCCTCATGATCATATAACCATACTAAAAGGGCGCAGTTGGTGCATATAGATGTAACTACAAGAAACTGCAAGTTGATAGAACAGACATTAGAAATATGACCATAAAAGCTGATATGACAAGACTAGCCAGCTGCTGTAAACTCTTGGACCCTCCAAAATATTACAGACAGCTGGTTGTCTTGCAAGAATACAACAAAACTACTGTAACCACAAAACATAAGTTACCTGAAATATGTTTAGCCAAGCACCAATTGTTGTGGAAACACGAGGAATTGGCCTTTTATGCATGACGAGCAGCTTCAATGCATCTGTCCTAATTTCAGTTAAGTTGTTCTGTGTCAAGTGCAACTAAAAATTAGTCTACTGATAGGATAAACAATATATAACCTAAAACAATAAAACTCCTTGGTACGAGTACAAAGAGAAGCACAATACCACAGCCGCAAAAGCAAAAGCAGGGGGGAGTGCACAAGCAAACATCATGATCATTCCAAACTGCAAGGTCAACTCTAGAAAGTCTGCAGATCAATCATAGTTGTAATAAGCATGAGGTAGAAAGATATATAGAAATTCTCATGACCGATTGCTTCATAATCATTAGTGACAAATCGTTATTTGTATAACTCAAAGTTGGATACAATCAGGATGATACCATCGAAAAGCCCATCTTCAAGCTCCATACCAATGCTTGCAGAATAAGAAGGCTTCAAGTACTCCTTTTCCACCCTAGAAGAAAACTGGATTCTCCCTGTTGATGATCCTTTTTCACGTTTCTTCTTGCTTCTTCACACCAAATGGCAACAGCTAGTCATTTTCAGGTAAGATGAAAGGTAGACATAAAGAAAAGATACAAAAAAATATACAGGAGAAAATAATACATAGATATAGCCTTACCGAACTCTAAATTTTTTATAACTGTACTTCAGATATGGTAAAGTATTTTCCACCAAGTTTTCCAATACCTAGAAAATAGAGACCAATTAGAAGAATAAAACAAGGAGCGTGATAAGAAAGATGGTAAATAAGTCGTGACATTTCACCTCTGACACAAGCAGGCGCTGAATCAAAACTGTGCGAAGAGTCAAAAAGTTGCGGTGTAGAAGAGCATGGTAGAAGACGCCTATATATGACTGCATGAAATAAAGACCAAACACCTACAACAGAATTGAACTCCATGATGTACTGAAACTTTGGTAAACAAAAGAGAGGAAAGCGATCACTACAGAGATTTTATTCCTCTCAATACCTTGTATACCAAACTATCAGCTCTTTTTTCTCTGTTTTCATTATTTTCGTAATTAATAAGCTTGACAGAGATCTTGCCCCCGAGCTGTGTAAAAAACTGAATAGCAAAAAGATATATGGTCGTCAACCCAAACCTGAAAATACATGTTACAAGATATGTGTCAGCAGTCAGCTCAAGGCAATAAATAGACATGAATGTATTTCTGATTGGACATCACCATTTCTAAGTTTAAACAGGTTTTCCATTACCAATAGGACTACTGAAACATTCAGCTCTCTCAAATCTCCCACCCCTCACCGACTTAAGTTATATAGAGAACAATGGGCAATGCACATTAGAAGATTCTGTGTTCCAAGGACCTCACAAGACAAAATGCTTCTTTTATACGCCTCTCATCAACCAGATAAAGTTCCTGAACAAGCTATTTTAAGTGGTCAACAAACTAAGATACAACTTGAACCCCAGGAGTAGTACCTGTCTCATGTCCTTTTAAGTTCTTTTTAAGAACATTACAAGAAAAAAGAAAACAATATATATTCTCTATGTACACGCTTAGAGAGTAACCTCTGGAAGCGCAATTCCAGCCACAACCAATTTCAGTGGTACAGTCATGTGACAGTCGATGACACTCAAGTGCAAATGATGGACAACTTTAACATATGCAAGTCAAAATCCTAATTATAAACGTACACTGGTATGTGAAAATTGATGCGAGTGATGAAACCAAACTACATGCATAAGTGTATCCGAATGCAAGATTCAGGTGTCTTACTTCACGATATCAGACTCAATAACCTCGTATAGATGAGCATATGCCAGCTCAAACGGTAACTGGAGGCATATAATACTAAATATAATGATAGCATCATTTCGGAATCTCATTAATCGTCCAAACCACTCAATTCTTTGAAACATTTCTTTCTCTTTTGTTTTGTCTGTCCCCCATTTCTTCATGAGTTCAACGGATGACTGCGGGGAACTCCAAGCTGTGCCCAGCTGCCTATTTCCCAGGTCAGTTCTAATTGGATAACTGATCTGCCATCTAAAACACAAAGAGAAAGTTGAAGGTCAGAAAAAAAAAAAAAAAAAAAAAAAAAAAAAAAAAAACTCTGAAGTAAGCACAATTGTAAAACAAGTTACCTAGCTAAAAGAGCAACATTTTTGCGTTTCCAGAACTGGGAAAACATTATAGCCCATAACGTTATGCATATAAAGAAAAGAGGGAGCACCAGTAACTGCAACGACCTAAGGAAATTGTTGAGCAACCATACAAAAGTACTGATAAGTAATGATACACCAGTTGAACATATATAAAATTTAAGGAAAAAAAAAATAACAAACAAGCAACGTCGACAGCTAGTTAATAAATTAGTTTAGCAGACCAACCCAAAATCAAATATCTGCAGAATAAGCCCAAACGTAGCTGGAAACAGCAACCACCGCGTATACATTCCAAGGAAAGCAAAATAGATTGCAATCTACAGAGATGCCGGTTCTTGTTTAGTTTTAAGCAAAATATCATCAAGGAAACAAATTCCTAAATGCAACCAATTTACCTTTGTACCAAAATATGAATGAATCTCATCTATGGGCTGGCTTGTGAAGTCCCACCAGTGCATAGCCCAAGTATGAAGGAGTTTCTTCCTTTGCACTTCATCTATCAGTCAAAAGTCATCTCATTTAGAGTTTGACAAAAGTGCTGCCATTCTGTGAATTTGTGAACATACCATGCAAAGGGAAAACTTCTTTGACAATCCTCTGTGACTCCAATTTCTTAAGTAAATGTTCCCCAACTTCCCAATAGAACTCTTTCCCATCAAATCTCAGAGTTACAGCTGACTTGCTCTTGTTCGTCTGTAAATTTAAATTCGAATTGTTGTCAGTGGATTTTGGATATACAAACAAAACTCACTAGAAAGTGTCCTAGATTAAGTTATTTTTGTGTCATCAACAAGACTGAAATGGATTTCCCTACAATTGTATCTGAACAGATAAATCAGAAACTTAGAAAATAACCAACGCAGTAATGAGGTCAATTCAAGATGGTGAACTAATACAGTATAAAATTTAACACAATGATTCAGGTATAACTCAGTTAGATGTTAACGAGATATCAATAATAATAATAATAATAATGTCATTTGCAAAAATATAAAATCAGTATATGTTGATGACTCACAATTCCATATATCAAGTGCCTATAGCATTGAAAACGCTCACACCAGCTGAACAATGAACCATTAGGCTGCTTCACAAAAGCATCAACCTCATCCCATTCAAATTGTAAATCCATCCCTGAAACCCCATCAGCAGCAAATCAAGTTTTATCTAAATTCCATTTCACACATGAAAATTAGTAGATGGTATCCAGTATAGGAAAAGTAAGGAAAAAAAGAATCTGAAAACCAACTTCAATGGAGCAGCTAGATCATTACCAATTCGAGTTCGCTTTTTAATTTGCAAGTCAACAGCAGCTCTCCCCAATGTCTCCAAAGGCGCTGCCAGCTGAAGAAAGAAAGCTAAGGTCAGCAACTAAACTCAAGCAAGAGTATAATCAGAAGACTGCGCATTTAGTCATTTTTCCGTTTTTCAATATCAGCAAACAATAAAACAAGTCATGAGTAATACTAATGACGGGCCATCACAATTAGAAAGCATTGACCTTATTTACAATTAAGGAAAAATAATGGTTAGTCAATCTGATTAGACATCAGAAGACAAACTAGTTTAGTATTTCAATCAGCTAGAATATTACCAAGTTCAATTAGCAAAATACAGGAGTTACAATTAGTAATGAATTATGATGGGCTATCCTCAATTGGGGAATATTCTGCTTGTTTGCTAATTAGGAAACACTGCTAGTCAATATCAGAAAGACAAAAATGGTAAATATTAAAATCAGTGGAGTATAAACCCAACTCTGCTGTCACTAACAGAACTCATCTCCATACTTTCTATTAACAATGATTCTATCACTTTCAGTAATACTATATAAACCACTAAAAATCAATGATAAATTTGATCTCTATTAACAATGATTCTATCACTTTCAGTAATAGTATGAACCACTAAAAATCAATGATACAATTTTATCACAAAAACTATCGACAAATCCAAATTGCATGAAACAAATGAATTACTGAAAAAAAAATCAAAATGAACAAGTACCGTGATAAAGTCATCAACAACGCCAGGAACTGTCTGAACTATCAAACCCACATTCCTGAACTCATTTACCAAAACCTCCAAACAATCTTCTCCTTCTTCAGCCTTGACATTTCTCTTCGGAACCACAACCCCAATCTCAAAAGCACTCTGTTCCTCCTCAGCAACACTCATCTCAAGCCCCAACCAACACCTCCAAAAAGCTTCAAACTTCCCTAATGGGTAGGATCCAAAAGATCAAAAAACACCCAAATCAACCCAAAAATGTAACCTTTTTTCAGAAACCGGGTCAAAAATTGAACTGGGTAATCATATTTAAGAGCAATGAGACCTCAGAGTGACCAAAGGTGTTGGCTTTCATATGAAATGGGGGAAATAGCGAAACGGGTCTATGAGTTTTGAACAGATGTCGGTTTGGTTTTGGATCAAGTCGAAACTATGCAAATGTAGAAAGAGAAATGTGGGCGAAGATAAGAAGAGGAAGAATGACGACGAGAACAGAGAGAAGGAGAGAACAGGTGTCTGTGGAGTCGAGTATTAGGGGAGAGCGGTTGTGATGTACGGTCACATAGGGTGGTGAAGAAGGAGATGAACACGTGGTTCTTGACTTTGGCAGTTTCCTTTTTTCATTTTTTTGTATTTGAATTTTTGAACACTATTTGTAGAATTAGTGGGGTTCAAACTCCAAAGTGGAAGAGGGAGTTCCCATGTTACTGATCTAATCTGTTCATTTGACTAAATATGTTACCTCGTTTCTGTTCATTTGACTACCCAGTGTATATTTTGTACTTTACCTATTTGTACTTTACCTAAATTACTTTTCTTGTGATACATAAAATATAAAATGTATGTGGCATAATAAGAATAATAGAAAATTATCCGACACCTAAATATATAATTTTAAATATTTATTTAATCAATAACTATTCACATAATTTTAATATTTAAAAAGTGAGTTAATATAAAATTATAAAATAATATAATTATTAAAACAAATTGAAGAGAAACTACTATGTCAACATGATTAATAATAATAAAAATTTCAAAAAAATAAACCATAAAAAAATAATGTCTATAATATTTAGTCATTGAAGATTTAAGAGATACTAACAGACGGAATTGAAGAAATGACAGCATAAATGACTTACACACTATTAATGCAAGTGCACATTAGTATGTTGAATCCACTCCCAACAACGATAACAGCAACAACAATTAATTTGATTCATGATTTAAAACAATTATAACCAAATAAAATGTCAGAATTGGATACAATATTAGTTAAACAATACAACTAATGAGTAATGATCATGGCGGACAATGGATGGATGGAGACGAAATTTGATGTTAGGCCGGGCAGTCTCTTTTATTAAACATAACTACATAGTTCTCTTAGTGTCTTTCACATGATTATAGTCAAGAATATACATTCCCATTAATCACAAATATAGCCGAATAGTCTCTTTTATTAAACATAACTATAACTATATAGTACTCTCTTGATGTCTTTCACATAATTATAGTCAAGAATATACATTCCCATTAATCACAAATATAGCCGAACAGTCTCTTTTATTAAACATAACTATATAGTGCTCTCTTGCTGTCTTTCAGATAACTAGCCTTCCTGCACGCGCGATGTGCGTGCGAAAGGACCGCGCTCGCGCGTGCGTTTATTTGTTTTTCGATAAATACGTTGAGCATATACATAGTTTTCTCGTACCCGTGCGATGCACGTGTTGTTTGTGAATAGAAGAAAAACGTGGAATTTAATTTGTTTTTACCTTCTTTCATTTTGTTTCATGGTTTTTCTTATAGCATAATCCTTTTATGTAATTTAGTTTAATACGAAGGGTAAAATGGGCATAACACAATTTGGTGATATTTTTAAGGACCTGGCTTTCTAATAGTAGAGATGATAGTCAAGAATATACACTCCCATTAATCACAAATATAGCCAAAATCATGAGTAAAAGATGTGATAGAAGACAGCTAGGTACAGTTCTTAATTCTTGGCAAGTGAAATCATGAAAACGGTATACTTAGGTATAGTAGTATTGCTTGATAAATACTTGCTTAAGAGCTTCGCATAATTTTGAAACACATCATCCATTATCTCTTTTCCAAAATGAGATTCAAGCATTGATTCTGTCACAACTCTAATGCTGTTTGCCATTTGCAGCCCACTTTTAGTTATTGTTTGATCATCATCAAATGCACTATTAGGCATGTTTTGATCGAGATCAGGCATGTTTTGATCGAGATCAGGCTGATCAAGCCCGCTAGTATCCCAGTCCACTTCGAAAGCTTCAATGCGGTCCTTGATGAAAGACCCTTCTTTTTCTAATGCTGAATTCAGTTCCTCTGGACATGCAGTATAATAGGGCAGGTTGAAGGAATTAATTACCTTCTCCTCTTCTATAAGACCCTAGAATTAACCATATAAATTAATTTGTATAATGGGCCAATTATAAAAAAGGGCTATTGAAAGTCCATAATTAGAAAAATGCCTAAATTTTAAAGGCCTTATAAAAAAGGGCACCAGTTAACAAATACTCAAAAAAACTGATATAATTACGTAACATGCCACTGGAAAAACGGAACGGAAACGGGCAAAAGGCCCCTACCGTTGATTGGTTACATGGCTACACACGATCAGACCCTATAATCTCTCACACTCTCACACTCTCACACTCTCACACTAAGTCTACTATTCACTCTCTCTTCCTCTTCCTCTTCCTCTGGCTACACACGATCAAATCAAATACTGTTCTCTCTAGGTTAAAACTCTCTCCTCCTTTACTCTCTCTTTCTCTGAATCTCCGACGCGGAATTGAATCTCCACCGTCACCGGCTCACGCTCCTTATCAACTCTCACCGGCTTTCTCCACCGTCACCGCTCACGTTGCTTCTCGATTATCACCGACTAAAAACCACATCACAACCGTCACCGGCTAACCACCGCTTCTCCACTGTACCGGATAGTTACAGGTAACCACCGCTTCTCCACCGCTTCTAAAATCTAAGATGATTAGACTGGGTTGAAGAGGAAGAAGGTAGAGGATGGATAATGATTTTAGATTTCGGGGATTGACTGACAAATTGGAAGATGATTTTAGCTTGATTACATATATACAGTGTTTACCAGTTTTTATACAACATTTTGTGAAAGAATAAAATGGTTGGAACTATCAAACTAACTAATTATCCTTCTCCGAAATCGTATCTCGACCGCTCTCCTCTCCTCTATCTCCACAGATCTAAGCTGCTCAGGTAACAAAATCGAAGATGATTTTAGGTTTATTACATATATACAGTGTTTAGCAGTGTTTATAGAACATTTTGTGAAAGAATAAATGGTTGGAACTATCAAAGTAACTATTTCATTTTGAATTTTGCTTGAGCGCTAAATATTCTGACTGTGTGTGTATGTGTGGAAGAATGAAACTGTGTTAAAACTATATCAGTAACTATTCTAGTAACTATCAAACTGTTTTCAATTTATGTGAATGAAACTATCTTGTATAAGTATTCAATAACTGTGTTAGTAACTGTGGAATTTGCTGATACATATATATGCAGAAATGGCACCAAAACAAACAAGTACTCAAGAAAAACAGGTCACTAGCAGTGATGATGAAATGGAATACGAGTTCAGATCAAAGAAAAAGAATGATCAAAACGTCCACAAAACAACTGCAAAGCAAATTCAGCAAAAGGTAACTATCTATCTTTGTAACTGAAACTTTTATTTTTTATAGAAACTGAGAAATATGACAGTAACTATCATAGTAACTATGAAAATAAAATAGTAACTATAAAAAAAAAAACTAGTAACTACTAAAAGGTGGTAGTAACTATCATAGTAACTATCAAAACTAGATAGTAACTATCATAGTATCTACTAACTATCAAAAGGTGGTAGTAACTATCATAGTACCTATCAAAACTAGATAGTAACTATCATAGTAACTATGAAAATATGGAAACTATTAATGTAACTATTAAGAAGTTGGTAAATGCAAAATGTTAATGTATAAATCATCTAACTATGAATTGATTGGACCGCAGAAGAAAAAAAGAAGAACAACCAGAAGGGGAAGACAAAAAGAAGAAACGGGAAAGGAAATCACCACAATCAGTATGTAAAAAAACTACTAACTGTATTTCTTATAAGTAACTACCTCAGTAGCTATGTTACAACTGAATGAGTGTCTCAAAATATGTGTTTATTAAATTTGCAGCCACGCGAAGGTAAAGTATCGTCACCTGCCAAAAGAAAAAGAAAAACAAATGGTGAAAGCAGCGGGGATGATAATGATGCTGCTAATGGACGAAAAAGAAAGCAAGGATCACAATCAGTAAGTAACTGTCATAGTAACTGTTTTTCTTTTGAGTAACTATCTTACTAACTGTGTTATAATTGAAAAAACTGCCATAGTAACTTTGCTTATCAAATGCGCAGATAACGGAAGAAAGGGGACCTAGAGATAAAAAAAGAAAATGGCAACAACAGGATGATAGTGATGAAACTGAATATGATCCATCTAGTAGTGGTAGTGGATCTGATTATCAAACTGATGAAGATGATGATAAAGGTGCAAAGAAGATCATACTGATAGAAAAACAAGAACATCAACTGCAAAATCCTGTAAGTAATCACCGTATATACTAACTATCATAGTAACTATCACAGTATCTACTAACTATCAAAGTAACTATCACAGTAACTAGTAACTATCATAGTAACTATGAAAGTAACTAGTAACTATCAAGGTAACTGTTTCTGCCTAAACCCGGGGGTCTAGTAGATACTTGATGAATCCAACTCGATCTCCTGCAATCCTGCTTACTAAGGGGAATACCGGGCAGGCCGGCCTTCACCTCTCCGATGCCTAAGTTAGTATAGTTGGAATATATATAACCAGGGCACGTATGTAAGCAGGGAGAGAGACAAGTTACCCATTTATGGTGGTAGCTGAGGCCTATATATAGGTGGTTGGGGGTGAGGGCTGGCCTCATCCTTCGATGTGGGACTAGTTCTCTTCTGTTTGGACATTCTGGTGCCCTCTTTGGCAGGCGGGCGTCCCTGGTCCCAGGATCCCTGAAGGCAGGATAGACTGCTGGGGCCCGAGGCCTGGTGCTGGTGGTCCGATCCTGGGTCCTGGTCCGGGCCCTGGTGCGCTTGCTGCGGGTCTGTGGGCCCTGGTGTAGCCTCTCTGGCTACTGTCAACAAGTCCTCCAAGTTCCCGGTCAAGTGCAATCTTGAATGGGGACTTAAGATCTGTCTTGCTCTTGGCCTGCAGACCCGCAGGGTTACCATCCTACCGGTGCTCAGTCCCCCAAGTCCGCGTTAAAGATTGGGCGTGACCGAGGTGAGTATCTGGATCTTGAATGGGCGTTCCTAAAGTATCGAGACGAGTCCCGGATGAACCATATCGGTGCGAGGCGGAGTTCACGGGAGCTCGACGGGCGTCCTGCCATATCGAAACGAGTCCCGGATGAACTTGCAGACTAGCCTTCGGGAAGGCCTGTTGGTGCGTGGAATAGGCCAACAGGTGCCCGAAGGGTGTTATGGCCGCGTTGAGGCGTTGTTTTAACACTTGCTAGCTCTTCTCAGCTTTTGTTGTTTAAGCGTTGAGGTAATGTGCAGGTTTGTTAACCTGCGGGGAGACTTGCTCTGTGTTAGAGAGACAATCTGCCCGGTGGAGTGGCGTTGAGATAACGAGTCTCGCCATGTATCCCCAAGGGTATCACAGTTCAGTGTGATGCAGGGTTTTTATCCTGCTGGACAAGGGTACATTGGTTAGATGTAAGCTCGCCCGGGTTTATAAAGCCCATGCGTTTAGAAGCCTCGAGTTGTTGCTGGCTCGTCCCTGCCCGTAGGCGTAGGGAATGACATCCGGTAGAATATTTTGGAGCTGGTTGAATGTCACATGCCCGGTGGAATGCCATAGTGCTGGGCGGATCTCGACCGGGCGGTCTGCCATATCGGGGTGAGTCCTCCAGTGAAATGGCATTCAGCCGGTGTAAATACCCGTTGACACGTCATGGTGTCGGGTTGATTTGAAGGTTGACCTTCTTTGTGAAGCGAGGAGAGGGGCCGGGACGCCTCGCTGCGTGCTCCTTGCTTACTAACTGTTGCTTGCGGGTGGGACATGTGGCTGACATGCAATGAAGGGGGAGCCCATCAGTTCCATCAGTTATGATGGTATGGGATCCTTTATTGATGCCGTGGGCATGTGTCGGCAGGGGGCGGACTGAGATGGAGGGGATCGACGGCTGGGGTTGCCTGACCTTTGTTGTTGCCCTATTTATCGTCTCATCTGCTTTCCTCCTGCCGCACTTTGCTTACCCTTTGCCTTTTGCTCTCCTCTTCCATCTTTCGGCAGAACTGAACTTTTGTTTTGAGGTTTGATGGCGTCTGGGAGATCTGCGCATTATGCCAGTGGCGGTCGTGGGCCTAGGAGGCACGAGCTGCGGGATGGTGATGGGACGATTTTCTGCGACGAAGCAATCAGAAGTATGGACGAGAGGGAGATTAGGGAGTTTCGGTCGAGGTGGGATATCAACTCTTCCGTTAAGCTTCGAGGCTTGCATCCCGGTGAGCTGGCCTGTAATCCGGAGCCGGGCTGGGTCGCCGTTTTTGATGACCAGTTCCGCAACGGACTATCGCTGCCGTTGCCGGGATTTGTCCAGTACATGCTGAGCTCACTGAATCTTTCCCCAGCCCAGCTTCCGAGCAATCAGTGGAGGCAGTTGCTTGGGCTTGGGTGCCTGTTCTGTTTGAGTTATATGGACTGGCCCACGGTTAATGAATTTCGGGCGCTGTACAGGATTTCTTACTGCAGAAAGGGCCAGTGCCGTGGTTGCGTGAATTTTGCCACGCGGGATCATACTGCTGCCATTACGCATCTGCCGGCGATGGTTTTGGATGGCTGGAGGAGGTCGGTGGTGCTGGCCGGTGGTAAGTGGCAGCGTACCTGGAGGGGTTATCAAGTGCCCGGGGCATATCAACCGATCGGGGACCAGACCTATGAATTGGAGAACCTGGAGAAGCAACGGTTATTCCGTTTGTTTTATGGCTAGGACCATGATAGCCGGAGCACCTACAATTTCACTCGGTGGAACGTGCTGGAGGTGCTGGGGATGGGGAGAAAACCTACTAATGGTCCTCGGCCCGCGCTTAAAGTTGAGGAGACTATCGAGTCGGATGAGGAGCTTATAGCAGCGAGGTTGATGGAGATAGGGGAGGAGGCCGCAAAAATTGTTCTTGACGTGGCTACCCAGAAGCGTACGGAGCATGCAAGGCCGGTGCCGCTAGTGTTCTCGGATGCTCATTATGGGAGGCGGCCGGGCGGCGAGAACAATTCCCCACTCCGCATTTGGGAGGTGCGGGCGGAGGGCCCGCCGGGGCCAGAACCTGTGGCGCGACAAATGGTAGCGCGTACCTCGCGGGAGAGGGAATCGGTGGTTTTGCCCGAGCACCGTCGAAGCAGTGAAGGTGAAGGTCCGGCAAAGAGAGCGAGGGTATTTGATGCCGGGGCGTCAAGCTCAGCCGGGCCGATGGAGCGAGCCATAGTCCCGACTGTGGAGGCGGGTGGTCGAAGGACTCAGGAACCGGAAGCCGTTCGTAGCTCTGGTGGTGGATTTAGTAGGCTTGTGGCTGGTATAATCGAAACCTTGGGGCTCGACCGGGAGGGGTCCTGGACCGAAAATCCGGGCGAGAGCATGGCGGAGCCCGTGGGACTAGCTCTACGGGTAAATGTTTTTCTGTGAGTCCTTTTCCGTGATGTGACATGAGCTGACGCTCCTTTTGCTTTCTTTTGGCAGCTGGCTCAGAGGTTTTATGTCGCCGGCCCCAGAATGGAGGCTGCCGCCGTCCTGGAGAAGCGGGTGGAGGAGCTGGGTGTTAAGGTGGGTGTGGCGGAAGCCAAGCTTGCGAAGGAAAAGGAGGAAGGCGGTCGGCTGAGCGCGGAACTCGTGCGGGAGAGAGAGGAAGCCAACCGACAGCTTGCCGCCCGTGATGGGAGGATTGTCGAGTTGGAGGCAAAAGTTTTGGAGCTTCAGGCCCAAATGACGGCGGTCGTTCGGGGACGGGAGAGGCTGGTGGAATCCGAACTTGCTGAAGTGGCCGATAAGGCCGTTGACGAGTTTCGGGAGTCGTCAGATTTTGAGGAGATGCTGGAGAAGGCCCGCACGGAGGGTATAAGTGATGCCTATCTGGAGTGGCGGGAGAAAGGGTGGCTCGACGCCGAGCGGATGGAGGCTGACATAGCCCTGATCGTGATGAGGGAGCAAGAGCGGGAGCTAAAAGGTGGCGGGCCAGGGGTTGTGGGTTCCGGGAGCGCTAGCTAGGTGTTTGCTCTGTACATATATCCTGTACTTGGTGTAGTCTCTTTAATGCCATAACTGCACATTGCAATGCTTGCCAATTACACTTTCGTTCTTTTATGATTGCTACTATCTAGGGTAAAAGCGTAGGTGTTCGATATTCCACGGCCTGGTGGAATAGATGCCCGTAGTGTCTATGATGTGGAATGTTGCCGGGCCTACGGCCGCGGTGATCTGGTAGGGTCCCTCCCATGTTGGCTGCAAGGCCAACGGCTTTTTCTGGACCTTCCTCATGACCCAGTCGCCGACTTGCAGCTTTCTTTCCCGGACCCTTCTATCGTAGTACCGGGCGACCCGCTGCTTGTAGGTTTGGTTTCGCATGTGCGCTCGGTCGCGCCGCTCCTCGATGAGGTCCAGGTTGAGTAGTAAGCCGTCGACGTTTGTGTCGGCGTCGTAATTCTCGACCCTGCCGCTGGGTATCTCAGTCTCCACAGGGAGCACTGCTTCACTCCCGAATGCCAAGCAGAACGGGGTCTCTCCTGTTGCCTCTGCTGCCGTTGTCCGGATGGCCCATAATACCGCGGGGAGTTCCTCGGCCCAGCATCCCTTCTTGGCATCCAGTTTCTTCTTAAGAAGAGTTTTGATAATCTTATTGACCGCTTCTGCCTGGTCGTTGGTCTGCGGGTGTGCTACCGAGGCAAACAGCATCCGGGTCCCCAGGGAGGCTGTGTACTGAATGAGATCCGCGTTGTTGAATTGCGTCCCATTATCCGTGATAATAGTCTGCGGCACCCCAAACCTACAGTAGATGTTTTTCCACAGGAATTTCTTAACCCGTTCCTCAGTGATCTTTATCAACGGTTCTGCCTCGACCCATTTAGTTTGGTAATCCACTGCCACGATGGCGTACTTGTATTGTCCTACTGCCACGGGGAAAGGGCCGATGATGTCCAATCCCCACTGTGCGAAAGGCCAAGGTGCCAACAGGATTGATAATGCGATTGCCGGGGCACGAGGTACCGAGGCGTACATGTGGCATTTGTGGCAGCCGCCTGATATTTTCCTTGATACTGCCGCCATATCGGGCCAGAAATAGCCCGCTCGGAGCGATTTGTGGGATAATGACCTTGCGCCGGAGTGATTACCGCATACCCCTTCGTGGATCTCTCGCATGATTGCTTCTCCTGCCTCCTTAGTCACACACCTCAGCTGGGGGAAGCTGTGGCCCCTTCGGTATAATTGGCCGTTAATGAGGCCATACCGGGCACACCGGAGGTGCAGCCTCCTGGCTTCCACCGCATCCTGGGGGCTGGTTTTGTCGGTCAGATACTTGACTATTGGGTCCATCCAGCTCGGTGGTACCTGTTCTACCGCGAATATTTCGGAGATGGTCTTGCTTATACTTGGCTTCTGGAGGGTCTCGATTTTAGCTCTCCGGTACTCTGGAGGGTAGTTTCCGGTTGCTAGCCTCGCAAGGGCGTCTGCATGCCTATTTGCCTCCCGGGGAATGTGTTGGATCGTGGCGCCGCGGAAGAACCCGATCAGTGTTTTGGCCAAAGCCTGGTAGGAGGATAGCTGAGGATCTTTAACCTCGAACACCCCGTTCATCTGGTTGACTACCAAGCTGGAGTCGCTGTATATGTCCATGGATGAGATTCCCAGCTCCTTGGCCAGTTGCAGACCGGCTATGAGGGCCTCGTACTCGGCAGCGTTATTGGAGGTGGTAAAAAGGAACCGTAGTGCATACTCGTACGATTGGCCATCGGGTGAGGTCATCAGGACCCCGACCCCACTCCGTTTGGCGGTTACGGAGCCATCCACGTAAAGTTTCCAGCCGGTGGGAAGGTCTGGTTCGATCTTGGCGGTTTGTTCTGCCCCTGCGTCCTCGAGCGGGGCGGGATGGGCTTCTACCGCCATTGGGGTGAGCTCACATATGAAGTCCGCAGCAGCCTGTCCCTTGATGGCTGTTCGTGGGGCATAGGTGATGTCGAACTCCCCTAATTCGACTGCCCATCGTACGAGCCTCCCGCTGGTGTCTGGCTTTTGCAGGATCTGCCGCAGGGGGTGGTTGGTATATAAGGTGATGGAATGAGCCTGGAAGTAGTGTCGGAGCTTCCTGGCGCTAACAATCAAGGCTAGAGCCAATCTCTCTATATCGGGGTACCGGCCCTCGGCTCCTGTAAGTCCCTTTCCCGCGTAGTATACCGGAAGTTCGAGCGTGCCCTCCTTTCTGACCAGAGCGGCAGAGACGGCGGCTGCGGATGCGGCTATGTAAAGGTACAACATTTCTCCCGGCAGTGGTTTGGATAGAAGAGGAACTGCAGCCAGGTATGCTTTGATAGACTGGAACGCTGCCTCATGCTCCGCAGCCCAGAGTATCTTCCTGGTTTGCTGTGCCTTGAGCAGTTTAAAGAACGGGACGCACTTATCGGTTAAACGGGAGATGAATCTGGCCAGGGCGGCCAACCGGCCGGTCAAGATCTGGACCTGGTTTCTCTCTCCTGGTGTTTCCATATCAAGGATTGCCTGGACCTTCAGCGGGTTAGCTTCTATCCCTCGCTGGCTGATGATGTGCCCTAGAAAAAGACCCTCTGAAATCCCGAAAAGACACTTCTTCGGGTTCAAGCGCATTCCGAATTTGAGCATTTTACCGATGACCACGGCCAAATCCCGGACGTGGGCCCCCGCAGTTAAGCTTTTGGCCAACATGTCGTCAACGTAAACTTCCACGGTTTTACCCATCTCTTGTTCCAGCATTTGGTTCACCATCCGTTGGTAGGTGGCGCCGGCGTTCTTTAGACCGTACGACATCCTCTTATAGCAGTAGGTGCCTCGGTCGGTTGTGAATGACGTGTGTTCTTCATCATCCGGGTGCATCCTTATCTGGTTGTACCCGGCGTAGGCGTCCATGAAGCTGAGCAGCTTGAAGCCGGATGTGGAGTCAATGAGCTGATCAATCCGAGGGAGCGGGAAGCTGTCCTTTGGGCACGCCCGGTTTAGATTAGTGAAGTCCACGCACATACGCCACTGACCGGCTGCCTTCTTCGGTACCATGACCACGTTGGCGAGCCAGCGCGGGTACTGGACTTCCCGGATGAAACCTATGCCCATGAGTTTCTGCACTTCTTCTCTAATCGCCTCATATTTTGCCAGGCTGAAAGACCTCCTCTTTTGCCTCGTCGGGGGGGCGCTGGGTAATGAGTTTAGCCGGTGAACGGCTATCTCTGGGGATATGCCCGGCATGTCTTCGTAGGACCATGCGAAGACCGAACTGTGGTCCCGGAGAAAGGCGATGAGTTCTTTCCTGACGACCGGGTCGAGTTGTGTCCCTATCACTATACTTCGGTCCGGGTGGTCTTTGGAAATACAGATGGCTTCGGTTTCCTCCACGGCCGAAGGTCGCTCTGGTTTCTCGGTGAATGTGAATCGCCTAACTCTACCTGGATCGATGTCATCACGGGGGTCAAGGCTCAGATCCGGCGCTGGTACTTGCTGAGCGGTTGTGAAGACCTCGGCCCGCTTCCTCCCGTGGGTCAGGGCTTCTGCGTAGTACTTACGGGCGATTCTCTGGTCCCCACGTATATTTATAACTCCGGCTGGTGAAGGCATCTTCAACATCAGCATATGGCCGGCAATGAACGTTTTGAGCCTCCATAACCCTGGCCGACCGATTATGCCATTGTACGACGACAGGCAGTCGACGATGATGAATTCCAAATGCTCTGTTTTCGTTCTGTCTCCCTTGCCGAAAATGATTGGCAGGTAATCGGATCCTAGAGGCTGGACTACCTCACCGGAGAAGCTTATCAGCGGCTCGTTATCCTGGGATAACTTGTTCCTCCCTCTTTGCAGCCCTCGGTACGCGTCTCGGAACATTACGTTGACAGAGGCTCCAGTATCGATCAGCATACGACTGGTTATCCAGTGGTCTATTTGGACCGTGATAAGGAAGGGGTCGGTGTGCGGTTGGATCACATCCTCCGGCTCTTCATCCTCATAGAAAGTGACCGAGTTCCATCCGGTTTTAGCGGCTTGGACGCTTCGTTCTCTGAAGGCGTAAACCTCCCTTCCCCGGATTGACCTCAGGCACCGCTTCTTCGAGCTCCAGGTGAGCTGACCGATATGGTCCCCACCGTGGATCATGTTAATGCTCCCGTGTACCTCGATCCACCCGGGAGTTCGTGTGCATATAGTCCCTATCGGCCGAGCTCGCGGTCGGTCCGCGCTGGGGCTACCGGGGCGGGCTTGGTCTTTTACGACCGCCTTCTGCGGTTTCCGATCTGGGATCCGAAGGTCCGGACCTTGGGGTTTTCTTACTGGCGAAGGGACCGGGGCCCGTGGTGTCCGCTCTGCTGACACAGCTACCTGGATCCGAGCTGGGTGCACAAAAGATGGTCCTCTCCCTGGTCGGGGATCATTGTCACTGCTTCGCCGGGGTTGCCACTCCTCCCGCGCCTCTATCCCCCTGGCGGCTACAGGTACCCGGCTGTTATGTAGCCGCCCGGTTTTGCTTCCGTGAGGGGATGGCGGTATGTCATCTGAGATCCGCTTGGGCGCCTTGTTCCCATATGTCTCTTGTTCTGCCTGAGCATGCCTAACGGCCACGGTCATCAGCTCGTCGTACGCCAGCGGCCCCTGCGCTTGTAAGTTGTACGAAAGTTCCCCAGCTCTTAATCCTTGCCTGAAGGCCATTCCCGCAATCCTCTTATCCAAGTCTCTTACCCCGGACGTGGCGATCTGCCACCGGTTAACGAAGGCGCGTAATGGTTCGTGGTTAGCCTGCATGCAATCGAAGAGGACCGTCGATGGCTGGACTGCCGTGGCTTTAAGGACGAACCGGCCGACAAACCTATCGGCCAACTGTGCGAAAGTTTCGACCGAGTTCACCGGCAGCTCGTAGAACCAACCCAATGCCTCCCCTGCGAGCGTTTCTCGGAATATGTTGCAGCTCATGGCATCCGAATAGCCCCTAGCGCCTGTCTTCGACTTGAAGCTATCCAAGTGCCGGTACGGGCAGCTCGTTCCCGAGTATGTCAACTTCAGAGGCCTTTGGTCGCCAGATCCCCCCGTTTCCCGGATCCGGCGTGGGAAGGGTCCAATGCGCTCGGTAAACCGTGCGCCGTCCTGCGGTCGTCCCGCCTTCCTCTCGCTGGTCTCCATGCGGCTCTTTATGTCCGATACCGAAGCAGAAAGTGCCTCGATCATCCGCGCGGTGGAGCTATCCCGCTCTCCTGATGCCTGATCTGTGCGGTACGGGAGCTTGACTGGGCCGGAATCTTTCAGAGCCTCTGAGAAGAGAGGTACGGGCACATGGACGGTCTTCCTCCTGCCCGTAGGCAGCCCTATCTCGAGATGCGGGAATTCGCTAGCCTTGCTCGCCGTGTGCGAGGCCGCCCGAGGGGTACCTGGCTGGCCTTCTCGCTCCAGGGTTGCTAACAGGGCGGTGGTTACTGCCTTCAGTTCCCGACTTCGGGCCTCTGCTCTTAACCGATCCTGATCGCCCTCCTTCCGCAATCGCTCAATTTCTGCCTTCATCTTTCTTATTTTCCCTGCTCCAACCGGGTCGGGATTCTCTGAGACTTGACGATCGTGAGCCTTGTTTCGAACAGGAGAAAGTGCGAACCTCGCACCGACCTCGGCCTTTATGCTACGGGCCGGGCCGGGGAACTGAATTCGCGCTTCCGGACTTCCTTTGCGGTCGGGGGAAAGAACGAACCTCGCACCGATCGCGGCCCCTGCGTGTGGGGCCCGGTCGGGGAACTGAATTCGTCCTTTCGATCCTTCCGTGCTGGCCTTTATCTTTCTTCCTTCCATGGCTTCCGGACTACGGATTTAGCGATCTCTTAAAGGGTCACTAGGGCCCTACTTTCCGGCACAGCGACACTGACTTTTTGAACGACGTTCCCACAGACGGCGCCAATTGTTTCTGCCTAAACCCGGGGGTCTAGTAGATACTTGATGAATCCAACTCGATCTCCTGCAATCCTGCTTACTAAGGGGAATACCGGGCAGGCCGGCCTTCACCTCTCCGATGCCTAAGTTAGTATAGTTGGAATATATATAACCAGGGCACGTATGTAAGCAGGGAGAGAGACAAGTTACCCATTTATGGTGGTAGCTGAGGCCTATATATAGGTGGTTGGGGGTGAGGGCTGGCCTCATCCTTCGATGTGGGACTAGTTCTCTTCTGTTTGGACATTCTGGTGCCCTCTTTGGCAGGCGGGCGTCCCTAGTCCCAGGATCCCTGAAGATAGGATAGACCGCTGGGGCCCGAGGCCTGGTGCTGGTGGTCCGATCCTGGGTCCTGGTCCGGGCCCTGGTGCGCTTGCTGCGGGTCTGTGGGCCCTGGTGTAGCCTCTCTGGCTACTGTCAACAGTAACTATCATAGTAACTAGTAACTATCATAGTATCTATGAAAAAGTAACTAGTAACTATCATAGTAACTATCAAAGTAACTAGTAACTATCATAGTAACTATCACAGTAGCTACTAACTATCATTGTAACTATCACAGTAACTAGTAACTATCGTAGTAACTATCATAGTATCTATGAAAGTAACTGGTAACTATCATTGTAACTATTAAAGTAACTAGTAACTATCAACTGTCATACTAATTTTGTTTTAATTGTGTTAATTGTGTTTTAAAATTAGCAGAAGCAGAAGCAAAAAGGCCCAACCCTACAGTTCAGAAGCACCATACCAAATTTCAAAGAGTACGGGTGCGAAATACCACAAGAAGTAGTCGAGCTGGTCCAGAGAACTCCATTTGCCCAGCTGTTTGAAGCACTCCACCAAAATCTAATTTATGGTTCAAAGTCAAACAACCAATTGGGGATGGTGCTAGAAGCTTACGATCACGTAACAGATATGTTTCATTTTGCTGAGAAGAAGTTCAAAATAAAATCTTCACACATTTCACAAATTCTGGGGCTCAACCGTACAGGAACGTACATTCAAAGAAAAGAGACTCCAATTTTTGATTTTGTGATCAGATTTTTTGGACAAGCAAAGGAAGTCAACAAAAAGATGGTGAATTCAGCCATTACAACAGAATTGCAGAAGAATCCTCAATCTGATGAGGAAAGAGTCAGCAGAAATAGAGATATAGCAAGGCTGATAATCATCGACATTCTGGTCAAACTTCTCTTCCCAAATGCAAAGGGAAGCCTCCATATAGACATGGTCAGAGCTGTGGAGGATTTAGAAGAGACATCCTCATATGCCTGGGCAAAAGAAGTAAAAATATTCTTGAAAAAATGTCTCACAATGTACAAGAAATCAAAACATGCATCCAAGAATACAGGAGGATGTGTTCATGTCATTCTGGTAAGTGCGGGAGTTTTATATTCCTTTATTTTTTTTATATTACAACATTTTGCTTCTTATAAAAAATTAACATTCCTTCTGCAACCAGTATTGGTTGTGCATGAAGACAAATTTAGTGGAGCCAATTCCAGGGAGGGACAATGAACAACACCAGATCAGGAAATGGGACCTGGAAAAGTTGAAGAAAAAGATGTGGAAATATCAACTAAAAGACTTGTCTGTAAGTATCATCTTAGTAACTATGTTAGTAACTATCATCTTTGAATAGCTATCTCTGTAACTGTGTTAGTAACTACCTTAGTAACTATCAATTTTGAAAACTATTTGTGTAGTTATCTTAGTAACTATCTTAGTAACTATCTCAGTAACTATAAATTTTGTAAACAACCTGTGTTAGTATGTTAGTAACTGTGTTAATAACTATTATCTTTGTAACTATGTCTGACTAACTATGTTAGTAACTAGTAACTACCGTAGTAACTATCAAAAGTGACTATCTATCATCTTTGTAACTATGTCTGACTAACTATTTTGGTAACTATCATTTTGGTAACTATCATTTTGGTAACTATGTCAGTAACTGTGTGAGTAATTATTATTTTATTTTTTTCAGAAACATTTCGCAAAAAGCAGAGAAGACCTGGAAGGGACAAGTGAGGATGAGGATGAACCTGAAGCAGCTGAGCAAACTGAAATAGAACAAATGCAACCTGGAATCGTCAACAAAGAAAATTCAAAACAGCTCAGGCAAAAGCAAATGCAGATTGAGCATTTGGAAAAAAAATTGCAAGAAAAGGAGAAAAAACTAGCACAGATGTCGCAAGATTTGGAAGACGCCAGACTGGAAATTGTGGTGATGAAAGAGAGTGCAACGGCACAAGAGCTGGAAAATTTAAAATTAAAGGCTGAGTTGGAGAAGCAAAAGAAAATTGTGGCCGCACTGACTCAATTCTCTGACCCAATGGAGATGACACCACCACAATCTCAATCAGATGGCCTGGAAAAACTGGCGACTGAAGACGAAAAAAAAGGGCAGGCAACTGAAGTGAAGGAAAGCAGTAAGAAAAATGCAGAAGAAGAAGAAGAAGAAGAAGAAGAAGAACAGCTTGTAGTAGATCCGCTAGACGCTTTGAAAAAAGTTGAGGAAGAATTAGAAAAGAAGAAAAAAGAAGAGGCTGAAAAAAGAAGAAAGGAAGAAAAAAGCAAAGGTAATAAAAATTTGTTATTACCTATCAATTTTGAAAAATATCTATGAAACAATGTTAGTAACAATAAATTTTGAATAACTATCTTAGTAGCTATAATATTAGTAACTATCAATTTTGAAAACTATTCGTGTATCTATGTTAGTAACTATCTTACTAACTATCTCATTTTGAAAACTATTCTGTGTAAATATGTTAGTAACTATCTTAGTAACTATCATCTTTGTACCTATTTTGTGCAACTACCTTAGTAACTATCATCTGAGAAAACTATATGTTTAACTATCTTAGTAACTATCTTAGTAACTATCAAAAGAATTTAGTAACTATCAAAAGAACTGAGTAACTATCATCTGAGTATCTGTATTAGTAACTATAACTGTAACTATAACTATCATCTGATTTCCTATCTCGTAGGCAATGAGGCTGAAACAAGAACATATCGTAGAAAAATCGCCAAGGAAGCAAGATGGTCACCAAAGACACCAGTGACGGAAATGCCGGAAATGCCTTCTTTCAGCATCTTGCCGGGGATTGTATCTCCTTGGGGAGGTCACAGCACTCCAACTGCATCACCGCAGCAGCAAATTGATATTCCAGCAGAAAATCTCAGGACTCCATCAGTTCCCATTCCTCTTGCAACTGGATCACCCTCTCTGAATGACATGTTGGCTGAACCTCACAAGTTCCAGATCATAGAGTCACCGGTTCCCATGCCTATTTTCAACCAAGCTGAGGCCAGAAAGAAGAGAAAAGTGCATTTCAAATCAGACAAAAGTATGACAGAATTTAAGATTGATGAAATGCACTCTGGGTCTTCAGCAGAGTCGCTGGGAATATATTCATATGTTGTGCGCATAAAAAACAGAAAGAGGGCGTCAAGAAAGGACGACATATACTGGTGGGGTGAAGTCAAAGCTGAAAGGGAATCCAAAAGAAAGAGGCAGGAAGAGAACAGAAAAAAGTTTGAAGAAGAGAGGCGGAAAAAGAAAGAGGAGGAAAGTTTGAGAAACCTGGTGCAACCAGAACAGGTTGAATCAGTAACTGCTGTTCAGATGTCATTTGACAATGTGGCTGGGGTGACAGAGGAAGGTGAACCAATATTCCTTGTTGGTGATTCAGAGGAACCTTATCTTCCAAGCCAACAAGAGGTGATGGACTGGGATGACCAGACAGTCTACAAAGATCACATGGAAGAAAACACGAAGAAAAGGTTTCAAGAATACTGGAACAAGGCGCCAAGCGGGTAATCTATCCTTCTATCTGTCTTACTAACTATTTCCGGGTATATGTCTGGACAACTTCTTTAATAACTATGTTAGTAACTATCAACTGAACATCTATCTTTTTAACTATCTGCAAGTAACTGTCTAAGTAAATATCATATTCTTTTGTAACTATGATAGTAACTATCAAAGTAACTTGTAACTATCAACTTATTGAATATCTGTATTAGTAACTACTAAATATGATAGTAACTATCAAAGTAACTAGGAAAAAATAACTAGTAACTATCTTACTAACTATCAAAAAATAACTAGTAACTATCAATGTATCTACTAACTATCATAGTAACTAGAAACTATGATAATAACTATCATAGTAACTATCAAAGTAACTTGTAACTATCAACTTATTTAATATCATCTGTGCAGAGTGTTCTTCTGGGAAGGAAAAGATGTGGGAATAGAAATTTCCAAGTATGAAATAAATCAAGTGGTGACCGGAACTGAAGTCGCAAACAACATGATTGATGCATATGCTGCTCTACTGCATTCTGAAATGATAGACAGGGGCGATCCAGATGAGTATAAAATAGAAATTATGCAGACTCACTCTTGGGTAAGATAAATTTTTAACAGGACAATTATACTTTGTAAAAAATTATGAGATAACTAATCATAGGTTTTGTTTGTTTGAAAACAGATGTCCACAGAAGAGCTAGAAGCAAAACCAATGCACCAGTTCTTATGTGAACCACTATACGAGAAGTTGGGTAAAGCAGAAATGATTCTGATCCCACTTACTCACAGGAGGAATTTTCACCATACTCTACTGGTTTTTTACACGGAAGCATGCAAATTTGCACACTTAGACTCCATCAAATCCAGAAGACCAGGAACCGGGCAAAGTTTTAACGATGCTAAAAAAATGGTATGTTAGTAACTATCTTAGTAATTATCATCTGTGGAAATCTTATTGAGTAACTATTTATTGAGTAAATATCATCTTTGTAACTATCATAGTAACTGTCATTCTAGTAACTATCTTTGTAATTACCTTTGTAACTATAATCTGCGTATCTATCTTACTAACTATCTGTGTAACTATCATTTTAGTAACTATCTGTTTTAGTAACTATCAACTATTTTGGTAACTATCATAGTAACTACCTTTGTAACTATAATCTGAGTATCTATCTTACTAACTATCTGTGTAACTATCATAGTAACTATGATTCTAGTAACTATCTGTTTTAGTAACTATCAACTATTTCAGTAACTATATACACTACCAGAAAAAAGACTTTTCCCGACGAAATAAAAAAAAACGGCCGACGACATAAAATTTTCGTCGGCTATTCCCAAGAATGGCCGACGAATTTTTTTTTCGTTGCTAAAAAAAAAATCGTCGGCTATTCCCCTAGAATGGCCGACGATTTTTTTTTTCGTTGGTAATTTCAAAAAATCGTCGGCTATATTCATATTTTAGTCGACGATTTGAATTTTCGTCGGCCTTTCTCTGAAACTTTAGCCGACGAAAACTTTTGAAAGTTTGGCCGACGAAATTGGCATTTTCGTCGGCTATAAGTCTATATATTTTCAGATCTAGACAGCAGCTGCTTATTTAAAAAAAAAATGAAAAAAAACGGGAGAAAGAGTGAAAAATCTGTGGGTATTTTATACGATTAGTTGCGTCTCATCGATTTGAAACTATTATCTGTTGAAGGTCAGACCAAAAAACGTCATTTAGACAGGCCAATTACCATTTCTAAGCGTTTAAAGGGTTGACTCACCCGGTTGACCGTCCCGATCGAGCCTTTAACGTTGTCAGATGTAGTTGGATTTTTTTTCATACATGTATTTAATCTTAACGGTAATATCTGACGGTTGGAATATATTTTCCAAACTTTTAGATTCAAAATCGGAACATATGCACTAATGTTCCTTAACTTGTTTACTAAGTGTTTAAGTGAATGTATAGTTTCAAATAGTTACTATACGTACACTCTTCAAATGCAAATATGTCGTCAAATAAGATATGACCGAAATAATGAAATACGGCTACGGTTGAAAAATGACAAGATTCCGACAAAATCTGTGTGCCGAATGTTGCGGTTAACTGTTTTTTACTTTCGTTTTCCTATGGGTAGCCTGACGTTCGTTAAATCAATTTTGTAAAATTTTTATATGATTAGTTGCGTCTCATTGATTTGAAACTATTATCTGTTGAAGGTGAGGTCAGATTTGGCGTTGAAGAGTAGATTGACCGTTGCAAGTCAAAACCCGGTTTACTGCAGATTTGGCGTCCGGCGTCCGAATGACGATTGTGATACCATTCCGGAAAGGGAACGACGCCAGGAATCGAACGAGATTCCTTTTCGGGCTTTCGAGTTCGTTTAGCGCCTCAAAACGGCAGTTTAATATGTTTTCAAAGTATAGCTGACGATGTTCATAGAATAGCCGACGAAATATTGTAAATCGTCGGCTATTCTCTAAGTTTAGCCGACGAAATTATATTTCATCGACTAAACTCTTGCGATCCGTGCCTTTTTATTGTCCGCCGTTGGATGGCTCAGATCCGACGGCTGTTGATCTTCCAAAGTATAGCCGACGAAATCTTTTAAATCGTCGGCTATTCTCCTTCTAAATCTTTTAAATCACTTCCTCCCGCCTTTTTTCTCTCCTCCTCCTCCTCCTCCGGCCTCCTCCTCCTCCTTCCCCTCCTCCTCCAGCCTCCTCCTCCTCCGATCCGGTAATTTTTTTTGCCCAAAATGCAGTTATAGCCGACGAAATTGACATTATTTCGTCAGCTATAACTTTAAAATAATAATATATTCCAACGAAATAGCCGACGAAATAGCCCAAATCGTCGGCTATACTTCAGAACAAATAGCCGACGAAACCAAATTTCGTCGGCTATAACTTTAAAATATTAATATATTCCGACAAAATCGTCGGCCATACTCGAAAATAGCCGACGAATTTCGTCGGATATTTGGCCAAGCTTTGGTCGACGAAATCATTTTCGTCGGCCATAATTCGTCGGCCAAGGTTGGAATGGCCGACGATGTCGTTTTTTTCGTCGGCCATTACTTTTACCGACGGGCTTTTACCGACGAATTATAGCCGACGAAATTTTCGTCAGTAGAAGGAATAGCCGACGAAAATTTGGAATAGCCGACGAAAATAATTTCGTCGGCTATTCTTTCAAATCTGGTAGTGATATGTAACTATGTTAGTAACTATCTGAGTAACTATCATCTTACCAACTATCTCAGTAACTATCTAACTAAATATGTCTGTAACTATCTGAGTAACTATCTGACTAACTATGTTATTAACAGGTGGCAATGATTGATATATGGATGAGAGCTGTCCTTGAACAAGCAGATGATATGCTGCAGCAAGGATGCCGGTACAAAATAGACACCGGCAAAAGCTCCAGCACAGAACTGAAAATGGTGGAAGAGGCTCTTAATGAAGATGAAATTAAAACAATAAGGTGGATTAAGAACAACTACAAGTCCAACCTGACTATAAGTCCGTTCAAGGGAAAATTGCCTCAACAAATATCTGATTCGTAAATTTCTAAACCCAGCATATCTTAATAACTATCAACTTGTAACTGTCTGTAGAACTATGTTTAGTAAATATTTGAGTAATATCATCTTTGTAAATTCTCTGTGTTTTTATAGTAGTAACTATCTCAGTAACTATCATATCTGTAACTGTCATCTTTATAACTGTCTGACTTTAAGTAATCTTTTTATTTTGACAAAACAACGTCGACTATGGAATATACGTGATGTACTTCATGAGCCTCATTTTTTCACAAGGTGATTTCACAAAGAAGTTTGGGAAGAAAGAGGCTAACAAGTTCAGGGCTCACATTCTAAAGAAGTTTGAGGACAATCGGCATAGTTGGAGGCCTTCTTAGATGGATTAAACAGATTTTTCATGCTTTGTTTTGAACAGTTAAACAAATTAATGATGATAATTTGTTTAGGGAACAAATTTTGTATCTATTCAGGCTGACAAGTTTAGGGAACAAATTACTATTCAGGGAACAAATTTTGTATCTATTCAGGCTGACAAGTTTAGGGATCATTTTCAGTAACTATCAGACTAACTATCACTTTTTTCATATACTATCAAACTAACTATCATCTTAGTTTATATCTATTTCATATACATTATTTGCAATATGATTATGTTTCTGTTTAGTTTGTAAACCCATGTTTTTCTGTCTAGTTTGAAAGGTGATCAACTAGACAAATGATTCTAAGCATAGTACAGATCTGTTCAGAAGTTATTTAATTACAAACTATCTTTCTAGCTATCATTATAACTTTCAAACTAACTATCATATCAGTAACTATCAAACTAACTATCATTTTCGTTACTAACTGTACAAGTAACTATCAAATTAACTATCAAATGCAGGAAAGTAACTATCAAATTAACTGTACAAGTAACTATCAAATTAACTCTCAAACTAACTATCATTTTAGTAACTATCTTACTAACTATCATCTTCCTAATTAACTTTCTAATTATCTAACTGTCATATTAATAACTATCTTACTAACTATCATTTAAGTTACTAACTATCAAAGTAACTATTATCTTACTAGCAATCATCTAAGTACCAATCAGACTCTGTGTTAGTAACTATATAAGTAACTATGAAAAACACAATTGCTGCACAGAAGATCAACTTATCCAAGTATGAAAAATGCAGGACAGAATGCAGCGTGCCGCTGCACCGCGCAACGGCAGCGGAACGCTGCCAAACTCAACATGAATAAAATAATAAAAGTAACCTTTCAATTATTGTAAAACAAGTAAACAATCAATGTACATTTCAAATGTAACAATCATAAAAAAAAAAAAATAGAACTGCATGAATAGCTATCTAGGTAACTATATAATTTCTGTACAGCTTGTTCTGTTGTGACCAGCATATTTGTTACACCTGCTGCACTTGACTGTCCTTTTCACTTCATTTTTACTTCTGTACCTCTGTAATTTTGGCCTTCCAGGTGGTCTCTTTGTTAATGGTGGTTGAACCAACAATGCAGGCTGAGCTAGATCCATCGGCTTTGAAATAGTAGGAACCGGATTGATTGCGAAAGAATAAGTTTCACGATATTTATCCACCTAAAAAACAAAAACAAAAAAGGAAAATAAAGGATATAATGTCAAGTTCATGTAACTGTACCAGTAACTTCACTAGTATCTGTCAGTGTAACTATTTTATTTGAAGTAACTATCTTACTAATTACCTCGGTAACTGTTTAAATGATGTTAAATTTAGAAAAAGTAGTGCACCTTGAAAATTGGATTGACATATGAGTACACATTAGAACCGTGTTTCTGAATCACGACAAGGGCATGTGAGCAAGGAAATCTGTGAACTTGCCATTCTCCACATGAACAGTATAACGCTTCCAAGTTTACCATCACAGAATACTTTTGGCACTGAACTTCATAAACGTATGTATCAGATCTACTCACTAACCAGTGTCTACCCAACTCCAAGTTGTCAACCAGCTTCTTTTCGAAATTTGGACACAGCTCAGTAACCCATCCAGCAGATTCTTCCTTCCGAGAAGCAATTAAAGCCATAGACTTAAGACGAATGCCTTCGTTAAATTCAATAATGGGAAGGCTCTTCAAATCCTTCACCCAATTGTTGAAACACTCAGCCAAATTATTTGTCATTTCACCAAACCTTTCACCATTAAAAAAACTAGAAGCCCATGTTTCCAGAGGGAGATCCTTCAAAAACTGATCAACAATCTCACCACCTTCATGCTTCAACTTCTCGAAATTAATCTCAAAATATTCACGAGTGCGAGAATAAGCACACTTCATAAACAACAATGGAATTCTTTTGCTCAGATAAAAACCACATGCAAACTTGTTGCTCAGATTAGCCTGAAGATGCCTATAACAAAATCCATGAGGACTATTGGGAAAGACTGCACGAACTGCATTTAGAAGACCAATATTACGATCAGATATGAAAGTAATTTGCCTTGTAGAATATCTCGACAACTCTTCAGACAACATCTTAAGAAAGAAGGTCCAGTTGCTCTTATTTTCAGAATCGACAATAGCATAAGCAACTGGATATAATCCTAAACAAAAGAAAGAAAAAAAATAATGTCATATTCATATAAATAACTATCAAAGTAAAAGTAACTGCACTAGTATCTATCAAAGTAACTATTTATGCTGAAAGTTCCTGTAACTATAAAAGAATTTCCAGTAGTATGTATCAAAGTAAATGTATAATCTGAAAAATTCATTTAACTATACCAGTAACTACCATACTATCTATCAAAAGTAACTATTTGGTATTGAGCTTTCTGTAACTGTATAAGAAACTACCATAGTATCTATCAAAATAACTGTCGGTCTGAAAGTAATGGAAATGAAAACCAACAGCAATGAAGAAAAGAAAGAACAAAACAATGAAGAAAGTGATGTACCACAATTCGCATCCTTTGTCGAAGCAGCAAGAAGCATGCCTTTGTATTTATTTGTGATGAATGTAGCATCAATACAGAGAATTGGTCTGCAAGACTGAAAACCATTCAACCAAGCAGAATACGTAACAAACATACGCAGGAACCTTTGTGTTTCATATTCGTACTCTATAGCTAGCCTAGAATATGGGTTGCATTCATATGTGCGCTGGCAAAACCATGATAAATTCTGGTAAGACTCAGACTCAACACCAACCACAGCATCCCTTGCAAGTTCTTTGCCATACCAAGCAGTATGATAGGGGACATCTAAGCCGTAGTTTAGCTTTATGTCTTGCAGTATATCAATAGCTTTCTTACTGGGATTCTCACGAACCTTGTCAAGCATCACCTCCCTAATAATCTTGCTGCACATCATCGTACTATTTTGAAGCCAGATGACACAACGACATCTATGTTCGTTCACCAATTCATTGATCACAAAGAAACCATTATACCTGAATAAAAGGTGCAAAACTCAATCAACATATATACTTTTTCATAGTAACTATCCAAGTAACTAATAACTATCCAGTTAACAATTCCTGTAACGTTAACACTGAGAAATATAGAAAGTAACTATCTAAGTAACTACTAACTACTGAAGAAAAAAACAGGTAACTATCAAAGTAACTATCAAAATAAAAGTTTGTCTGAGTTTAAAACTAAGAAATATATAAATAACTATCTAAGTAACTATACAAGTAACTATAAAAATGAAGCACACAATGCAGCGTGCCGCTGCACCGCAAATATGGCAGCACAACACTGCTGATATCAACTATACAAAATTAAATTTAACAAATACAAAATACGTGCAACAGCTAGTGAAAATGTACCTGCATAAAGATGCCTTCACACACCAATTACAACCTTCAGAATATTTTTTCTTGCAGAAAGCAACAACGCGTTCAGGCTTATTTCTATCAAAAAAATACTCAAAACCAATCTCCACAGCATACATCCGCAACTTGAGCCTAAACTCTTTTACCCCACCCTCAAACGTCTGACCCTTACAGTGAATAAGATCTTTCCATCATTTAGAAAGATACATTTTTGGGTCCTCACGCCTATAACATCCCAAAAATTCATTCTCTTCCACCAAAACACTACTCTCCTCACTAATAGTATTACTAACTGCACTTTCGGAAACAGAAGCAATGAGATCCACACAATGAACATCCACATCAACAAAATCAGATTGATATCGTCCCAAAACTCTAAACATCATGTGCATATCAACCTCATTTTCCAGAAAGTAAACAGTAGGATCTGGATAAACATTGTACTTAAGTTTGAAAACCAATCTTTCCAAGTCGGGAAAACGATCACGTAACTTATGACAAAAATCAACAAAACTACAATTATGAACAAACGAAAGTGCTGCTCCTTCACCAGAAAACACGAGCTTGGCAGTATAAAAATTGTCCATTGCACCTACAGGAAAAATCATAACAACATCAATAATTATAATACTATCAGAGGGCATCATAATTATATCTGTTACTATCTTACTAACCATTCTAGTATCTATCATCGCAGTAACTATCTTACTAACTATTGTACTAACTATCATTTTAGTAATTATCTTACTAACTATTACTTAGTAACTATCTTACTAACTATCTTACTAACTATGAAAAATAAAAAATGCAACAACTATCAGCCTAGTAACTAGCTTACTAACTATCGTAGAAGCTGAAATAATAACTATGAAATTGGTAACTATCTTACTAACTATCTTACTAACTATGAAAAATAAAAAATGCAGCAACTATCAGCCTAGTAACTAGCTTACTAACTATCGTAGAAGCTGAAATAATAATTATGAAATTGGTAACTATCGTACTAACTATCATCTTGGTAAATATCTCACTAACAGTAACTATCTAACTAACTATGAAAAAAATGCAGAACGGAAAAAAAATGATGAGTAAGTTTTCGGAGCAGTATGAAGAACTTTTCGGAGCAGTATGAGGAATTTTTCGGAGCAGTAACAGTATGACAAATAACATACGTAAAGTTTCAAAGGCAAAACGAAAATGCCAGAATGAGCAAATCTAAACAGCTGCAAAACATTAACATACCTCATTCAGAGACAAATAGCAATCGCAACGCAAATATCCAGAGACAAATCTGAATCGCAAATTGAGCAATTAAACAGTTGAATTGCAGATCGCCGGAAGAAAACGAATTACAAAATCGGCGGCAAAAAAGGAATTGCAGATCGGAGGCAATGAGGAATTGAAGATCAGAGGCAATGAGGAATTAAAGATCAGAGGCAGAGAGAAAGAGAGAAAGAGAGAGAGAGAGGCGGCAATGAGAAGAAGAAAAAAAACAGAGCTGAAAGAGAAAACGTAACAGAACGGGGATAAAATCAATGTTTAAGGGTAAAATCGTCCGTTAGAAAATCAAAAACAGCCCTTTTTTATAATTTACTAAAAATGAAAATAGCCTTTTGTGATAAAATTATTAAAAACCTGCCATTTTTTATGAAGTGAAAAACAGGGGGCTTTTTTTCTAATTTACAAAGCTAGATAGTCCTTTTCTCTAAAATATGGTTGTATAATTAGGTAGTCAAGGATCTAGAAATTTTCTATAGGAGAAAGTATTCGAGGAAGCAATCGATACAGGAGTCTTACTTCTGAAACCATGGCAACCAATGCGTGGGTTAAGAGCTCAAGCTCGTAGGAAGTGCCCTCATCAGCTGTTGAGTCAGAGGATGGCCTGCCCTTGAAGGTCAACACCATTCGTCCTCCTTCAACCAACTCTTCTGCCCTAGACCTCAAATAAACTGCAAAATCTTTCTGAAACTGCATGGAATATGCATCTAATACGCACTGCGGGCTGCTCTTCGATATGCATATATTTCCTTTGTTGTTTAGGCCATCTGGGACACGAGAGAGCCAGTGAAGACTAAAGGAAGAGTGAATAAAGTGCATACTCTTCCTGGGAAACAATGGACCGTAAAATGAACCGGGCACAGCAGAAATCAAGGGATGTATGAAATGCTTATCGGGAACACGATATTTATCATGGTCTTGTTTCAGCTTGTTGTAGAATGATGGGAGTGACATAAAGATGGAGTTGAAGTCGTTGCTAAAGAGGTCATTTAGATACACTCTAAGCTCTGTAACTCTGCTAAGTTTAGTATGTATCAGATACATGATATGCGAGATGAGTAGTAACGAGTTGGGTCCAGAGGAGCAACCCAAATCTGCAATTCCCATGCTCTCTATTCCCATGATATGTGATCCCAGGATTTCTAGCACTGCTTTCTCAATGATTGGCTTGGCGATAGATATTGATTTTCTCTACAACAATTGAAACATTAACAAAATTGAATCAATATAGTAGCGGCATGTAGAAGATAAAAAAATGAAGAAATCCAATCACCTGAACACTGGAGTTTCTGGCATAACTAGTCTCACCAGCTCCTTTATTCATATGAAGAACTTGCTGTAAACAGTAATTGTACGATATTGCATAAATATAATTGTGATGAAGATTAACTCGCATTTAGAAATAAAACTCTTGAAAATAAACAATAAAGGTATGAATAGATACACAACCAATACCGAACAAATTTTCCAAGGTGGATTTGCAAAAGTCAAGTCGTGTGTGTCACACACTCTCCTTAAGACAACTACGCCGCCTCTACGGGTGCAAAAGGCCTCGTTGGCGCTCGTCTCCCAGGATACAATGACTAACAAATTCTTGGAGCTGCACTGCTACAAGAAAGTCTGCGAACCGGAAGTACCTCTTTCTATCACCAGAAAGTGAACAAGAACACAAGAGCAGAAGAGAGAGTTTGTGAGGAGAAGAGTTGATGCTTTTTTTTTGGTGTTTCTAACTAGGGAATAGGAGGCCCTTTATATAGTGTGAGGAATGCTATGGCTTTTAAAGTCAGCAATGAATAGAGGGAACTGAAAGGCCATGTAACAACACAAATTAATCACCATGAATGGCTGAATAATTATGTGTTATAATGCTGGAAATTCAACAAGTTTTCCAGCAACATGTGTTATAATACTGCTGGAATTTCAACAGGTTTTCCAGCAGCTGAAGAGTCCAAAAAGAATCCGTGCAGGGTGCAAAAAAAAGCCTGCGTTCTGGAGCCCAAATCGGTGTTGCATTCGTGTCCGCAGGTCGCGCGGGCACACCCAAGTTTTTGGTGCTCCAAGCCGATATTTGCACCCCCCCCTGCGCGTGAGAGTGTATAGTTTGTGTTAACACAACTATACCTCATAGGAGGATGATTCTATATAAGCCCTCTTTACTTTTCCCTTTATCCAATGTGGGACAAACTTAGTTTTCCCCATTTCACATAGCCAACTTTGGATGACAATTTTTCATTCATCCCAAAACCAAATTAGGCATATGAACACATGATCTTGTAGTCCTCATTATGGAGAATACAAATCCAAGTTCATTTCTCATTAATCATAAGTGTAACACACTTTAATTAATCCATTTAAATTTGGTTTTATAAATGGGTTTTAACCCATTTTTTCCAACACTTGCACCACCTCCATCTCAATCTCTACGCACGTCTACTGTAAGCTTAGCCCAAATTGACTCTCTATAGTTTATGTCAGCCTGTCAAGTAAGGCTTATAAGCACCTATATAGATAGATAGTTCCATCTATCAACTGCTTGTATATCTTTTTTTCAGGAATCAAAGCAAATGCAGTCATCAGAAACGCACTTAATTAGTTGAGAAGCCGTGATTTTGATTACATGCACCCACCAAGTTGAAAGAAATTAAACAGCTCCTTTTGCATGAATCCCAAAGAAACTTCAATGCTTAAGAAAGGATAGGTCATTTGTTCAACATCTTTAACAGTCTTGCCACATTCTGCTCTATCTGTTTTCATAAACATTAAAACGCCACCAACTTTACACCAGTAGTAGAGACCTTAACTAATTGCATGATGAAGGAATTGTCCATTTAGATTTGGGATGTTATGGCTTTTCATATTCATCTAAAATGGTTAAATGGTCCCCAAGTGTAAGCGTATTTGATATGTTGTACTGGAAAATTATTCTACGTTAGGTAGGATAATTACAGTCATATATACAATCTCAACTACTAGTTCAGTCATAAATTATTTAGAGAAGATATTAAATACAAAAATTAAATTAGAGAGGAGCCTGTACCTGCGAATGAATATGAGTATATCTCCTGACACTACAAGTAAATATGTGTACATAAATTTAATTCAATTATTTAATAAGTATCGGTTCACTTACACATTCAGTTACACATTGAGCTACAAATTCTATATTGAAATTAATGAATCTGGATTCTCTCCTCATGAGAGTTTCCTAATATTTCCTCATAAGCCGATCACAGCCAGCGACGACGTTCTCCTTTGAGGCGCCGGCGAGGGCTCTCTCCCCGTTGTCCTCCGCGCCGACCGGAAGCTTCCTCGCCCGACTCCGCAGCCCGCCGCCTGTCTCCTCCATTGAAAGTTACGATTCTGGTGGTGGGTGGGCGGGAGATTTTGGTTTCTAGCAGGATTCCACCTCGACGACCATCTCTGTTTTTTTTGTAATTCATTACTCTTAAATTTAAGATTGAGTTTCATAGGTTTTTAATTCCAGATTGAGTTTTATAGGTTTTTAATCCCAGATTGAGTTTAGTGAAGAAGGTTTATATGTGTTTGCTGCATGTATGTCAAAACTAGACAACTTGGATTATATATGTGTCTTAATGAAGGAACTTATGCTGAAACAACTTGGATGTGAATACTTGATCAGTGTAGAGAAATGTGTTATTGATTCTGATATATGATTGACTATTGCAGGCATTATGGAAGAACCTGTGGAAGAAAACAATGATAGTTTGGAGCGATCAAAAGAAGACTTGAAACCTAAATTTTTTATGGAGTTTGATTCTGAGATTGCTGCATGTGACTTTTATAATGAATATGCACGTAGTGAAGGCTTTAGCATTAGAAGAAATGCTTATGCTGCAGATAAACAAGGTGTACTCACTTCAAGAACATTTGTTGCTGTAAGGAAGGTTTGCGGAAGGCAGATAAAAGAGACGATTTGACGAGAAATCCAAGAGGAGAGACAATGACTAATTGTGGAGCGATAATGGGGATTAAGTTGGTCAGGCGTACTGGCAAGTATTCTGTTTATCGTTTCTCTGAAGAACATAACCACCCTCTTATTAGCCAAGAATCTGTCCATTTTATGCCATCTCATCGAAAAAATCACATCATCAAATGAAGCCTTTTTAGACTTGACAGCAAATTCAGGTCTTTCGCCGAAGTCTGCGTTGGAATTAATGAGTCAGCAAGCAGGTGCTAGATAGTCACTGGGATTTACAAAGGTAGACCAAAAGAATTATATTCGAACTATCCGACAGAAAAAAATGAAATTTGGATAAGCTGGTTATTTGATAGAATATTTTTCAAAGCAAATGTTGGAAAATCCTTCGTTCTTCTATGAGATGCAGTTGGACACTGAGGAACAAATTACCAACGTTTTTTAGGCTAATGTTAAATGATAATAGATTATGGTATATTTGGTGATGTGGTAAGTTTTGATACAACTTACAAACTTAATGAAGCAAATCAACCATTTGCGGTGTTTGTTGGATTAAATCATTATAGAGAAATTATTATTTTTGGAGCTGCGTTAATGTACGATGAGACCGCAACATCCTTTATATGGTTGTTTGAAACCTTTTTAAAGGCAATGTGTGGGAAGCCTCCACAAACCTTTTTCACTAATCAAGATGCAGCAATAGCCAAGGCTGTATTACATGTGATACTTACCATCGACTTTGTATATGGCATTTTTTTTTAATGTGCATTTAATTTTTTTTTTTTTTTTTTTGTATATGTCAGGTACTTACCATCGACTTTGTATATGGCATTTGATGCAAAATGATATCAAGAAAGTTGGCTTCTTATTCCGAGACCACGACGAAGAAGATGAAGGCAACGTGTTCAACAAATTTCTTTATCAAATTGAGGAAGATGATGAGTTCTTGAGTGCTTGGCAGTCCATGCTTGATAAGTACGATGCACATGATGATACTTGGTTGGCTGCAACATTTGAAATAAGAAAAAAAATGGGTGCATGCATATGTGAAGTGGACATGGTCAGCAGGAATGCAAACTACACAACTGAGTGAAATGTTTAATGCTAGTTTGAAGGGGTATTTGAAATCAGACCTACAATTGCCTGAGATTTTTACTCACTTTGTAAGAATGGTCTTTGATAAGTAGTATAAGGAATTGGAAGCTGAGTATGATTTTTTGTTTCGGATTGTTCACTACAAAATGGAGGTAAGTATCTTGATACATGCACGAGAAGTTTATACCAAAGCCATATTTAAGGTATTTCAAGCTCAATTTAAAGACTCTTTAAAGTCTTCCATAACGAAGTGTGCGTCCAATGGTGAAAAGTATATCTTCACTGTTGTTAGGGATGAGTTCTTTAAGGAGAGGCTAGTAAAAAGAGAAGGTCAGTTTACAGTAGCTTGCAGCTATAGGATGTTTGAAACTATAGGTGTTTTGTATAGGTATTGTATCAAAGTGATGACATAAGGTAGATAAACTACACTGATAAAAAAGATACCTGAGCAATATATCTTAGAGAGGTGGACAAAAAATGCAAGAGTTGATAATGTTGTGCAAGACATGCATGGGCACGAGATTGTAGAGAACCCAAGGCTTAAACAAACTTCTAGATATAGAATTTTACGTTCTAAGTTTGTTCAACTTGCATCAAGAGCATCTGAGAGTGAGAAGACATATGAGACAATAGATATGGAAGTTGATAAGTTAGTAAAGATTGTTGAAGATATGTTACGTGTAGAAATAAATGGTGAAAAAGATGTGGAACATGAAGCCCAAAATGTCTTGGTTGATTGCTCTAATAATGTGACCGTTGTGAATGCAAAGGGATTCAAAAAGAGAGAAGTTACACATCGTGGAAAACGTCGAGTAAAGGGAGGTTTTGAAGCTCAGTTAAGCAAAAACGAAAAGAAGCCCACACAGGTTTTATATTTAACTATAATTGAAGTCATTATTTACTTCTTGCTGAATATAGTCATTATTGATGTCTATGCAATGATAGGTAACTAAAGTTCCAATGGACTAATCTCATGTACCTTATTCACAACCATCTCAGGTTTCAAAACAATGCTTCACATTATGTTGTTGATATATTAATCATAAGTGTTTGCTATAGTTCATGTTTGGCCAGATTATGTAAAATAACATTTAGTGTTATATGATTCATTACTATCAATTACAAGTACCTATGCACTCTCCTATGAAGGTTGGTAATGATAGATATATGTCAATTCTCTTTCATCCGTATAACGTGAGTGTGAGTTTGCTATAAATATATGATTTTATTTTTTGCTATCTGTTTATATTACTGGTATTTTGACAGATACATGGACATCAATTGAATATGCCAAACCAAATGTCTTGGATGCCTTATTAAGAATTCTCTGGGTCAAGTTCACAAGAATTTGGTCAATCAAATATCATGAGATTTTCATTTGCACAAGACCCTAAAACTAGTGCATGAGTATATTGGCATATATATATGTAGTGCAAGAATACTTTTGTAGTGCATGGATGAATTGGTAGACTAGTGGGTATTTTTTTAGTGGTGGGACACTTTTGTTGTGTAGAGATACTTTTGTTGTGCACGGATATATATTAGCAGACTAGTGGGTAGTTTTGAAGTGCATGGACACTTTTGTTGTACAGAGACGTATATATTGTTGAAAAAATTGGACATCAAGCTATATGAAGCTCTGATACCATGTTGAAAAAACTGGACATAAAGCTATATGAAGCTTTTCTAGTAATCTTCTTGGTACTTTACATGTTTTACAAAGCTACTCTTATATATAGCTATTATCAATACTATTCTATCAATATTACAATTAGGAGTTGATGTACTTAAGATATGCAGTAACATGTTAACATTCCTTGTCAAGATATGCAGCTTTTTGTCAAGATAAGCAGCTCATTGTCAAGATAAGAAGCTCCTTGTCAAGATATGCAGCTCCTTGTCAAAATATGCAGCTTCTTGTCAAGATAAGCAACTCCTTGTCAAGGTATGCAGCTCTCATTCACAGCTCTCATTCACATCGACTCATGTTAACAAATGAAGCCTAACAGCTGTATTTCTGCGTGCCGTCCTGTTGTTCATCTTCCCTCCAACATAAACTATTTGTCTGTGTACAGATGCTGATACATATACTTCAATAGATATGTAGTGCGGTTCATGTAGTGCAAAGACTTTTGTAGTGCAAGGACATACATTAGCAGATAACTCTACACAAGAGAAATTAAAACTGATCGAAAGGATACTTCAACACTATCAACTTTGATTATGGTTCTTCAACACAACTATTTAGCTCTCTAACACAGCTGCTACTTTCCAGATGATCACCAAGCTCTCCCACACAGCTTTGGTTTATCCTCAGACAATCACTGTTTTCAACTATCTCAAATGCAACCTGATATGCAAGAAAGAAGAGGAACTCAAAAACACTAATCACACTACAAGCAACTGAATAAAATGAAAATGAATATAATTTCAACTCACTTGTGGATAATAATACCTTGTTTATCTGCAGCATAAGCATCTCTTTTAATGCTAAAGCCTTCACTACGTGCATATTCATTATAAAAGTCATATGCAGCAATCTCAAAATCAAACTCCATAAAAAATTTAGGTTTAAAGTCTTCTTTTGATCGCTCCAAACTATCATTGTTTTCTTCTACATGCTCTTCCATAATGTCTACAATAGTCAATCATATATCAGAATCAGTAACACATTTCTCTACACTGATCAAGTATCCAAATCCAAGTTGTCTCAGCATAAGTTCCTTCATTAAGACACATATATAATCCAAGTTGTCTAGCTTTGACATACATGCAGCAAACACATATAAACCTTCTTCACTGAAACTCAATCTCGGATTAAAAACCTATGAAACTCAATCCGGGATTAAAAACCTATGAAACTCAATCTTAAATTTAAGAGTAATGAATTACAAAAAAAAATGCAGAGATGGCCGTCGAGGTGGAATCATGCTAGAAACTAACATCTCCCGCCCACCCACCACCAGAATCGTAACTTTCAATGGAGGAGATAGGCGGCGGGCTGCGGAGGACGCCAGATAGAGGAGGCGGGCGAGGAGGCTTCCGGTTGACGCAGAGGACAACAGAGAGAGAGTCCTGGCCAGTGCCGCGACAGAGAACGCCGTCGCTGGCTGTGATCGGTGAAGAGAGGCAATGAGATTTGACGGAGAGAGCGCGGGACTATTTGAGAGTAAGAGGGAAACGAATTTTTGAGTGTGAGAGATTGGGTTTGAGAGTGAAAACTGGATTTGCAGGTATTAATAGATTATGAGAGATTTTGGCCGTTGATGTAAAATAAAAAGTCAAAATTAGCTTATGAGGAAATATTAGGAACTCTCACGAGGAGAGAATCCGGATTCAAAATTCATATGTCGACATGTATGTCAGGGTCATTATCTAAAATTGCTTCTAGACAGATTGTACAAAAAAAAAAATTAAAAAAAAAATTGAAAATGAAAAAGAGATTATTGGGAAACTTCTTGGCGTTAATGACGTCCGCGTAAAATGGGCATATTAATATCTTCTCTTTCTCCACATCCATCGTGTTAAAAAAGTCAGAATCTTTCTCCGATCAAAATTGAAAACCCTAGAAAATAAAAAATCCCCAAATTGAAATCAGCATCAGCATGGGCAACACAGAGAAGCTGATGAACCAGATCATGGAGCTGAAATTCACCTCCAAGTCCCTCCAGCGGCAATCCCGAAAGTGCGAGAAGGAAGAGAAGGCCGAGAAGCTCAAGATCAAGAAAGCCATGGAGAAAGGCAACGTCGACGGCGCTCGGATCTACGCCGAGAACGCCATCCGTAAACGTACCGAGCAAATGAACTACCTCCGCCTCGCCTCCCGCCTCGACGCCGTCGTCGCTCGCCTCGACACCCAGGCCAAGATGACGACCATCAACAAGTCCATGGGCAATATCGTCAAATCACTCGAGTCGTCTCTCAACACCGGAAACCTCCAGAAGATGTCGGAGACGATGGACTCGTTCGAGAAGCAGTTCGTGAATATGGAGGTCCAGGCCGAGTTCATGGAGAGCTCCATGGCGGGGTCCACGTCACTTTCGACGCCGGAAGGTGAGGTTAATAGTTTGATGCAACAGGTGGCGGATGACTATGGGCTTGAGGTGTCTGTGGGCCTGCCGCAGCCCGCGGCCCATGCTGTGCCGACTAAGGAAGCGGAGAAGGTGGATGAGGATGATCTGTCCAGGAGGCTTGCGGAGCTCAAGGCTAGAGGCTGATGTGCTCATGTTGGTAATCCGATTTTTCGGTATTTGGTTTGTAGAATTATGAGCTGCTGCTATGATTCTGTGTTGAGAAGCATTTTACAAACTTGCTATTTGTGTATAATTTGACGAATTAATGAGCTTTGTTGCATATGTGTGTTTGATCATTTCATTAGCAAGATGTTTGAATCTCTATGATTTCGTTTGAATTGGATATGGGATTTCGTATGTTTACTATCGGATTGTGTAGGTGGGGTTTGTTTTCTATTGGAGGCTTAGTGGAGCTAGGAAATTGGTAATGTGTCTGTATAGCAAATCTTACTTGCGTGCTTTAGTTTGACTAACAACATTTTCTTGTAAATCACAAGTGTTGGTTGAAATTTGATGGTTTCACTTGATGAGAGGATTTCTATATATTATATCTATTGTTTGTTATCCATGGTAACAATGTTTGCAGTTATTGTGTGGTACACTGTGATTTATGTTGATTCGGATTTGGAATGAATTGGTTTTAGACTTGTTGAGCAAGGATGTTGTTTCCTGTTTTTTAAAATGATGTCTATGATTCTTTCAATTAGTCCACCAACCTTGCTGATCTGTTAGACGAAGCTGGCCGTTCTAGCTACATGCTGGTTACTGTGTCCTATGTCTGTCTAGATTTGTGATATGAATATAGTGTGGGTCAAAAGGACTTTCATTTTATGGCTTCACTGCTTCACACATTGATTGTGGGATCATTCATCAGATTGTAGATTTGTGCGCGCTTGTGTTTGTTTTGGTTGATTCTTGACCCAGACATTCTATTGTAGATTTTTTTGTGATGTTATTATATTTTTTTTTTTAGATCTTTGTAATGTCAGTGGTATATACCAAGTCCATAATAATGTGTCTCAACTGGTGAAGGTAATATTGTAGTTATCTGTGAAAGTGAGCAACTAGGCAGCCAATAAGCATTGCTCATGGCTAGTACCAGTATTACAGAACAATATTTAAAGATGGATCACCTTGTGTAGGATGGGGATTGATGGTTTGCCTAAAATTCTTATGGGGATTTGTGTAGGGTTGTGTTAGTCAAGTTTCTAAAACCTGACGATGTCTTTGATGGGAATGCAATCCATGACTACTTGATGGACTGTTTATAACTTGGATTGGTTTTGCCTGGTCCTGCATCTTACTATATTGCATTCATACTTGCATCTACATGTCGTGGAAGGCAGCGATTCCTTGTGTTCCATCTTTGGTGATTGTTTATAACTTGGATTGGTTTTGCCTGGTCCTGCATCTTACTGTATTGCATTCATACTTGCATCTACATGTCGTGGAAGGCAGTGATTCCTTGTGTTCCATCTTTGGTGATTGTTTTTGTTCAAGAGTTACGGATTCATGTTGAAGATTGAAATTTATAGAGGTGTTGGGTTGTTTAAATGTTGATGATCTGATTGGTTTCGTTTACTTTTGAGCTGATGAGCTCTGCATCATATATGTTTCACATTAGGCAATCTTTATTATGGCAACTAGCCTCAGCTCAGAGTATGCTAGCTTTCGGAGCTAAAAACCTAAAAACGGAGAACTATTCTGTTGCTAGCTTTTGAATACTCTTTGAGCTAAAATGGAATGGTTCATATCAAAGATCTGAAACATTGAAACCCCATGAACAATAATTTCCCTTCATCAATAGTGGAAATAGAGGGGTTGCTTCCTCAAATCTTTAATGGTACTAACTGCTAGGAAAGAATAATGAAATGTGTATTATAGGAAATCTGGCTGAGTTGGAGCAGAAAATGTTTTCATAAATTGTGTTTTTTGCTTCTGAAGAAATCAGAAACTAATTAACAAGAAATAGTCAGGCCTGGAATTCCTGATCTGATTCTTCATGGAAAACTAGACAAAACTTGCTGAGAGTTTTCTGGTAATCTCATTGATTGATCCAATTTACAAAGCTAAACAAAAAAAGAGGGTGGAGTGTCTAAAGTTGAAACAGAGGAACAAACCATATAACACAAACGGTATTCTATCTGGAAATTCTTCCGTCATATCTTACACAGTATGTTTGTCACAGAGTAAACGATAACTAAGGTAGGAGTGGAACAACTTCCGACTCTCCGAGTAACCCTTTGTTTCAGAAAAGAAAAAGAAACAAAAAACCCTCCCACGGACATTAGGGGTGGACACGGGTCACTTCGGTTCGGGTTTGGACAAAACCCATGACCCAACCCAAATTTAAAATTCGGTTCGGTTCGGTTCGGTTCGGTTTTTTAATTTTTGAGTCCGTGACCCATACCCGGCCTAACCCGCACGGTTCGGTTCGGTTCGGTTTTTTTTTTTCTGTTTTACCCACTTTTCAAGTTCGAATAAAAAATATAAATTTCATAGTTTATAAGTCAAAAATTTCAAAGTACAAAGTTCAGCCATAATTCAACAATTTCAAGTCCATCAAAATAAAGTCAAAGTCCAAAGTTTAATATTTAAACATAACTAAATAAGGAAGAGAAAAATAGAACAATATGAGAGTCCATGACATGATTGGCAATTTGGCATCATCACAATTCTCAACTCTCCTTCAAGCTCACATGAATGAGTTTGATCTTGGAGATAGCATACCACTTGATCCACTCTCGGCAAGATCGTCTCTAATGCCATGCTGCAAGCTCTTCACCAACTCATCTACATGCATAGTTGCATATAATTAGAAAAATAGAAATAAAATATAATCATGCATAACACAAAACCAAATCACATTAAGCAATTCAAATATTCAATAAGAAAAAAACAAAACTATTACATATTTCCGCATCTTCACAAATCTCCATCTCCTCAATAGTAGGCACATGGTGCAAAGCAATATGTTCACCCCTAAGCCAACTTTGAGTACATATCAATGCTTCCACCATTTTAAGACCTACAATGTGGATTAATTACTCTCCCACTAGTGCTAAAACAAGACTCGGAAGATATAGTTGAAACCGGAATAGCTAGAATGTCTCTTGCAATGCGGGCCAATGTAGGGTATTTAGACATCCCAAACACTCTCCACCAAGTCAACAATTCAAACCTTCCATGAGTTCCATCATCTCCTTCAATGGGATCACTAATATATCTATCCACATCATTATAAATCATCTAGGCCTTCTTTGCCTTTCTCTTCAACTTCCTTTGAAACTCGGTAAGACTTTTTTCCAAAGGGACCACTTCAATAGTTTGATTAGAATCTTGAGAAACACTAATACTTTGCCCCAATTTTGCCTCTTCCACATACACCTTAAAGAGATCATACAATAAAACGACGTCGTTTTGAATTCGGGTAAGTTTGGGTCAGTTCGGTTTGGTTCGGGTTTTGCCAGACTGAAACCGAAACCCAACCCGAACTACTTCGGTTCGGTTCGGTTTTTTTTTTTTCAGTTCGGTTTTTTTCAATTTTCGGTTTTTTTTTTCGGTTACGGTTCAGTTTCGGGCTCTGTTTTTTTCGGTTTTCGGGTCCGCGTGTCCACCCCTAATGGACATGTTCAACCCGTCTTTATATTGCACCCGTAGAGTTTTCTTTTGGGGGCGTGGGAATGGTGGGATATGTGAAACCCAATTGCATCTAGGTACCAACAACTTCTTCCCTTCATGCCAACAATTTGATCTCCATCTTCAACTGTGAAAATAAAATGTGTGCGTCTTTCAACACCAAATGGACCAAATGTTGCTCTCGAATTTGAGTTACCGTATCACCACCGGCTCACCAACCATCCAGGTCGCCCCAAAATAGTGTCCACTAAGAGCATCTGCACCGCAGTCCCACAAGCAAGCAATACAGCAGCACAATTGCTATATTGATGGAGGAAATTAATGCAGCGCCACAAATTCTGATGGTGAAGAGACATGAGATCCACGTGAAGACCATCAGAAATCCAAGAAGACCAGCAATTGGTGCTTGCCGGTGTGATGGCCATCACCTGGCGGGACCAAACATTTTTCATTTTAAAAGGTTGACAGCACAAGTTTCTGGGCTATTCTTGGACTGCCATGTACCCAGTAGTCCAATTTTGGTGATAAAAAACATTATTTTGGTGATAAAAAAACAAGGCTGATAGAGCTGCATGTGTGAATAAAAATTGATTCAAAAAAACAATTTATAATTAATAGTAACTGATGGAGGTAATTAAATGAGTTTTTTACCCAAAACTACAATTTTGTATTAGTATTTACCAGTAGCAAAATTGTTTTTTCAAATTACCACTAGCAAATTTCTATCCAAAACTAACAGAATCAGTTAACTCTTAAATTACAAAATTACCCTCATTCAGCCTCATGTTACTGATCCTCAGAACTCAACCTAATGCCACTGACCCTCAGAACTCCGCTGTCCTCCGCCGCGCTTCAATAATACTGACCCTCAGAAGCTCCGCTGTCCTCCGCCGTGCTTCAATACTACTCACCCTCAGAAGCTCCGCCGTCCTCCACCGCCCTCTGCCGCCCTTTTAATGCCACTGAGGCTTAGAAAAATCCACATCTGATAAAGATTTTAACCATAACCAGCACACAAGCAAAATCCCAACACACAAGTAAAAATCCCAACACACAAACAGAGAGAGAGAGAGAGAGAGAGAGAGAGAGAGCTAATATCGGCTCTGGTTCGATCTCTGAAACATTTCTGGGATTCAGATCGGTGGCGGCGGAGGAGGAGAAGAGGCAGCGGCGGCTCTGATCGATGGCATTGAGGCGGAGGAGCGTGGAAGATTTCTGGCGGTTTGGTAGATTGGGGGAAGGTGGGGCTAGGGTTAGGGTTTCGAAGGGGGATTGAGCGAGGTGGTGAGGTGGGGGAGTCAGGGGCTGGGCGGCGACAGTCGTGGAGGATGGAGGCGGCGATGGAACAGCAGTCGAGGAGGTGGTTGTCGACGGGGGAGAAGGCGGTGAGGGAGAGGGCGGAGAGAGAGGAGAGGGAGGAGGGGACGAAGCGGCGGCCGACGTGGAGACTGAACCTCGCTCCGGCCTTGCGTCTCAAGCTTCGCTCCTGCCTCGCCCCTCGCGCCTGCCTCCCACCTCGCTCCGGCCCTGCTCCGGCCTCGCGCTGTAAAGCCCTCGATCTGCCCTCGCTTGGCTCGCCGCTGCTCACAGCACACCGCTCGCCGCTGCTCACAGCACGCCGCTCGCGGCCCAGCCTTGCGGCTTGCCGTCTCACCTCGCCCCTCACCGCCTCCCCTCGCATCTCAGATTAATTAGGGTTAGGTTTTTTGAGAAAATGTGTGGATATATATATATATATATATATATATATATATGTGTGTGTGTGTGGTATGGATTGTAAATTATACATTTTCAGGGTTATTTATGTCATTAAACAGTAAATGGGTTAACAGCCCACCATTACTGTTAATTCCTGCTGATGATATAAAAAAAATCTGATCTTACTATTGGTAAATATCACCATCAAATTGTAGTTTTGGGTAATTATGTACAATTAAATTGATGGATTTATGGATTGATGGAGAAGTATGGGTGCATATGCTCTACACTCACTAGAAACTCACCATCTTTATCGTAAGTCACACGAATTGAATCGATACATAAACCAGAAGTGACGGTGACTTATCGCACGCCATGGTAGATACCATCATCCATGTAGAGAAATGTCTTTCAACTCTTCCATCAAGCATATAATATCGTTGCTACTTGAAAGATTTAGCTAGATAATCAACAAAGAGACGTGTAGATTTTCTCTGATGATCGATTTTCAAACGGACGTTATTGTGGAACCTACTATATGTGGGGGAATTTTCTCAATCGATTCAGAAATGGTTTCTTTTTCTAAGAATAGATCAAGACTTGAGGTTCTCCTTGACTTCAATAGTAGAAAGAAGAACTCATCTTCTTTCTTTTTTGATTACCTTCCTCGCGTATGTATAAGACCGAATCCATTCGATTTCTAAAAAGGATTACTAATCCTTAACTTTTCGAGGAATCCTTCATCAGTGGTTGTGAATGACTGATTTTTCTCAATCTTTTCGAACTTATTAATTTCATCATCGGACACTTCAATTGTCTTTGAGAATTTTGGTATAGATCCGAGATATATACAATATTATTCAAATTAAGCGAAATTACATGCAATAGTCGAATTGAGATGACGTGGATCTACTTAAAAAAAAAATTGAATAATAGTCGAATTACTAAAAGACTAATCACAAGCTTATACACGTACATTCAACAGCTGTAAGAGGTTTAGTTACTTTAACCAAGGATTCGTAAGCTTTCCAGAAACCCTTCCGAACCCTCAAGAAGAGTCGTCTATGGGGAGCACGACGAGATGTATGAAACCCCACTGCATCAAGGTACCAACCATTTCTTCCCTTGAACCCAACAATATGTTCTCCATCTTTTACCCTGAAAGTAAAGGGTGTGCCAATTTGTACTCCAAATGGTCCAAATGTTCTTCTATTGCTCTCAAATTTGAGTGACCGTAACACCACCGGAGCGCCCATTATCCAGGTCACACCACAATAGTGTCCACTGACACTCACCATGAACTCATTTGGGTATTTCAACTTTACCTGTAATCCATCACAAATGATATTCATAATGTGATCAGTAACTATGTTACATACTTAGATAGACCAAATCTATGAACTAGAGATATATATGTACCAGTGACCAAAATATACAACCTAAACATGAATCTTACCTGAACCGTATTTAGAGGCTTATGGAGATCCCTGCCCCGGTCATCACCTCCATGCGTTTCGGCTTTAACAAGCTTACCATCTTTATCATAAGCCACACACAGCGAGTCGATGCATTGACCATAGACTAGGGTGATTTCTCTGACGCCATCAAAGATTCCATCATCCCAAGGACCTCCTCCGGTCGTTCCTCCATAAAATTCCGGCGGTTTTGATATATGAAACCCGATTGCATCTAGGTACCATCCATTTCTTCCCTTAAAGCCAACAATTTTTTCACCATCTTCAACTTTAAAAGTAAAGGACGTCCCAACTTGAACTCCAAATGGTCCAAATGTTCTTCTATTGCTCTCAAATGTGAGAGACCTTAAAATCACCGGGGCGCCCACTATCCAGTTCACCCCACAATAGTATCCACTGATACTCACCAGAAACTCATCAGGGTACTCCAGCTTTATCTGCAATGCATAGATAACTAATTAACTATATATGTTACATATCCTTCTGTACTTGGCCTAGAAATGACAAAAACATCTGCAATCTGATCAAGAACTATACTACATATCCTATTGTTTTTGGCAAAATCTTCAGTGCATACACCCTATTTCTCTGAGTTGGGGTTTAGATATGTGTACCAGCACATATGAAGCTCACCTCAGCATTACTTAGGGGATTGTTGAAAGCACTGCCCCTGTCATCACCTCCTCGCCTTTCGCCTTTAACAAGCTCACCATTTTTATAGTACGATACACACATCGAGTCGATGCATTTACCATAAATGAGGTTGATCTCTCTGATGCCGTCAAAAATTCCATCATCCCAGGGACCTCCACCAGTTGTTCCTCCATAAAGTTCCGGCGCTACTGAGCTGTTCGTCTTCCCTCCTGATTGCTTCTTATTGCTACCTTCCTCATCATGATCTCCTTGCATACAAGTTATACATGAGATGTTGAGGGTTGGGGTGATAAACATGGTCGCTTGCTGATTGACTTGGATTGAAGCGATCGATTAGAAGTTTTTAGGCAAAAACAAAGGAAGATAGAATGAAGATGGAATGGATTTGGAATTTGAAGGGAATGCATTCAATTTCATCAAAGCAATCTTCCATCATAGCAGGTACATATGATGTGACTTGACTTATTACGCGCATTAGGTGGGATATTTAGTAAATATCACGTGAATAATTACGAGATAGTTGATTAATTAATAATATCAATTTGGGATTGACCTTACTAGTTCGATACTTTGATTGAAAAACAAGCAAAGAAAGACTAGCTAATTAGATAAAGAATTAAGAAGCATCAATTTCGAAAGAGAATAACTGAGTGGAGCCAGCTGCATCTACGTGTTCCCGCACCATCAAGGCATCAATATATTAAAACCCAAAGAGTGATCGCATTTTTATCTGTGACTCTCGTCAAATGATACTTCGATTTTAAAACGAAACCATTTTACATGATTATCCTCTAGTAGACTAGCTAGTTATAGATGAACGTTCAAATTGAGTCGATTGTTCCTTCATTTCTGTACCTGAGCGCCATGTTCTTCCTATCTTTGCTTTTCACTCTAACCTTGGCAGTTGGCACCAGCAGTAGTAGGTAATAGAAGACGACTGATCGTAACCGAAACGGCAAGCAGTGATCGACGCACTGACGCAGTAGACCTTTCCTTCCAAAGTTAAGGAGCCCTCATCGATCATGCTCTATTTCTAATGGTTTAAGTTCCTTCAACCGATATCATAACGCAATCGACGTTGTACTGAATGGCTACTGTTGGTAAAAAATGTATAAAGTAAAACTGAAAGCTATATTCGCAGTATCCAACAATATATATATGATGCATGGATTCTTAATTTATTGATTACAATATAACATATTATCACAATTCACAAGAACTAGCGAACTACTTGAGAGTTTCTCATACATGCATCCAGCTTTTGTAAGCTTTGAGGATTTTTTTTATGATTATCGAACTCATTTGGCAAGCACAGTAGGAACCATGATATGTTATCAACTCGATCTCTTACTCTCAGGGTGCAGTAGGCTTTTCAACTTCTTTGGTTGCCGAAGGTTTTGAAACCGTGCTGGCAAGCCTGCGGAAACTTTTCTGTACTCTCCGAAAGAGCTGCACTTTGGGAGCATGGTATACGTGAAACCCAATTGCATCTAGGTACCAACCCCTCCTTCCCTTTAAGCCAACAATTTTGCCCCCATCCACTGTGAAATTAAAGGGTGTGCCTTCTTCAACTCCAAACGGTCCAAATGTTCTTCTATTGCTCTCGAATTTGAGTGACCGGATCACCGGGCTGCCACCATACACCACCGGACAATAGTGTCCGCTCACAGTCACTAGGAACTCATCGGGGTACTGCAACTTTATCTACAATAAGCAAGGAAAAATATTGAACATTTTAAGACATCATGATTCATGACTTTCAATTCAAGTTACGGGCGCATACAAAATGTAAGGGTCCCCCTTATACGATTTAGGGTTTTATAGTGAACTCTTGGTTATGTAACATGTAAGTAGTAAGAGCACAGGTTAAAGATCAGAGTAGCATAAAACCATGACTTTTGACGATGAGTTTTGAAATTGACCTCGGCTGTTCGATTGCCTCCAAGACCACCATGCTTTTCTGATGTAACAGGCTTACCGTTCTTATCATATACCACAACAATGGAATCTATGCAATGGCCATAGACAAGTGTGATTTCTCTCACCCCATTATAGAGCCCATCATCCCAAGCGTTTCCGCCATTGCCTCCCCATGGTCCCTTTATAATGGTCTTCCTCTTCCCAACTGAATTGTCCTTCCCACTTTCCTGCATATAACAAGTTTCACCAATTTTTCTTTGTTCAATATCTTACACACTAGAAAACGCATTATTGAGAGAAGTATATGTACTTTGAAGTATTAAAAGTGCAAAATTTGCAGGCATACAAGAGCATTAATCACTCAAAATTCACCAGGTCGCAAGAAAAAGTTCCTTACCATAACGATCGATGAACTTATGGAATAAATTTGAAGTTTGATAGATAAGAAACAAGATGATCAACTAGTCAAGATGTGTTTCAAGATTGCAAATTTATATGGAGGTGTATTAAGAATTATAAGAGTGTATATATGGGAAGTGATGGTGGAATGTGATGCCAAATGCAGTATCTGATTCTATTTCTGGCCCGATCGAGGAACCAAAAATTTTGCTTTTGCTTTGTGGCTATCAGTAGCACTAGCAAATTAGAAAAGGACACCAACTCATAGAACAATCTACTTCTGGTGACATTTTGAGATGCTTCAGTTTGGGTATATGTTAATATTTTAGTACATGAAATGACCACGGCAGTGGAGACCAATACTGGCTTTATATCACTAACTGAAATAAATTTATGCTGATTCATAGTTAAATTGTTCCCTAGACTGACTGAACACATTAAGTAAACAACTCTCACAATATATTGCTGGCATTCTGCGTAGACTTATACTCTAATCTAGGATGTTGCGGTATTCTTCTATAAATATCCTCAGTTTACAACGTTTCGAAGAACAGGGCATAAGCCAAACCACACAAGACACCATAAGCCAGAAGTCATAGGATTTCGGCTATTGGTTTACTTCTGTTAGACCATCTTGCAAGAATCTAAACAAGAAGTTAGCAGTGTATACCTATCATAATGCAAACACCTGTGGAAGAATACACTAAGGTTCAATAAAAAGAATAAAAAAAAACATAAATAAATGAATACACTTTATGTGCTTTTGGATATAGCACTGATGTTCAACTGAGAACCACAGGGAAATTTTATTTGATCAACCTAATGAAGATTAAAGAAAAAGGAACAAAATAAAACCGTCTCACATATGAATTCACCGATTGTAAGAATTTTGGAGAAAATGAAATTACAATTCCAAAGATATCCACTGCCGTAAAAAGGATGAAAATAAATCCCGAGAACAACCTAATTCAAAGGGACATCAAGATTACTGAAGAAGATGCCTTCCTCCCATGCTTATCCTATTTTCTTATCCACTAAACTAAAACAAGTGATCTCATACAGGTCAGTTGGACAAGCCTTCGACTTCAACCAAGCAATCCAGCCGGACTTGCCTTTGGCCCGCTTCAAGTTCACTTTCTTGCCAAACTTCAGAGAGTGCCGCCAACATTTATTATTTGAATGCTTAGATGTGCAGCAGGTTAGCTCCTTCTTACTCCCCAAGATCTTCTCATGTACCAACTGCAGTTTAAGTGACAGCAAGAGAAAGTGTAGATTCCATGAAATCGCATAAAGCAAAGTTTTATTGGGTAGCAAAGTTTCATACAACTTAGTGTTACTCAAAAGAGCGATAATCCAAAACAGAATGCACAGTAATAAGGTAATATAATAATGATGACACAGTTTGCAGTGCACGGAGACTATGTACCTTGGGGAATTCACTGCTAGAAGATGATACTATAGATAAGGTCTCTGGGTGCCATTTTTGCAACGAACTATTTAATAGTTCTTCAGTACCAACGGAAGACTGGATTATTTCAAGCTTGAGACCACGGACCGGAGGAAGTGAAATATCTCTAAGATCTTCGTAGATGATAATATTCTGGATTGACCAAAGTAAGCATGAAAAAAAATTATGAGAACTGCAGTAATTTAACACAGATGATATAAGTTTAATAAGAGTGTTACCTTGATAGTACGGACAACCAGTTTAAAGCCTCTATTATGATCAAACTTGGCAAGAAAATCTCGCAACTGTTTAAACCAAATGGGCTCGTCTTTATTGTGATCAATTTTGAGCTGACCAGCAGAAGCTGATCCAACAGAAAGCTTGGCCTCCTTCAAACATATAGGATTCAGAAAAGAAAAGGGCATTTTATCACCTTGATACTCGAATGAAAGAAGATTTGGTGTATCAATCTCAGCACCCTGAATATTGTCGCAACCCCTCAAGACTAAACTGTTTAGTTGATGACTTGCAATTCTAATATCTTTCAATTTGAGGCATTTACTTAGATGCAGCTTCTCGAGGAGAGGAAAAACAAAAAACAGGTCACGAAACTGATTGTCTGTCATTTTCTTGTCCTCTAGTGTCAATCTTTTCAGAGACTCACAACCTTTGAGGTTGAATTTGCAAGACGTCCGATTCTTCCCACAATACCAAAATGTCTGGAGATTTGCAGCTTTAACTTCAATCTTCTTCAGTCCACGGCAGTGGTGTACTTCAAGCCTATCAAGCTTAAGGAGACTTGAAATCTGCAGAAACTTCAACCCCGCGCAACATATGAGTCTCAAATCCTCAATTAAAGGGCAGCTGGAAATAATATTCTTAATTCTCGGTTCATCAATATTACAATTCCGCAAATATAGCTTTTGCAGATGGGGAAGCTTTATAGCACAGCTAGTTTCCAGTTTACAGCCCTGTAGCCTTAATCCAGTTAGTGTATCTGAAGCAAATGCATTCCTGGGAAAATTGTAAACATTATTTCCTCTTGTGTGAATATGGAGACCTAGCTCTTTTATGTTATTTTCAATTGCAAGTCCAACCCACCGTTCCATACCACGCGCCACTTCTTGATCATAGGAGGACAAATGTAACTCAAATTTACGTACATTTAAAATTTTCTCAAGGTGGCTCCCAAGAGACCGATCAACAAAGTCCTTAAACATCTCCTTCTTGCTCTTATTTTGGGCACCCTCTGGATTCTGAAACTTGCGTTGATCAAATGTCAAAACAGAGAAAGAAGTCCATACATCCCTCCATCTCTTAGACAACACACTCGTCCGAGCAGCACCTTTTGTACAACGAATAAGAGAAAGGATGTAATGAATGACAAATTCAGGCAACTGTGTGATACGATCAGTGGACTCAACACTTTTCTCAGTGCCATTTACAACGCCACCAGTATGCTTCTTCCTAAGCTTCCTCCTCTTGCCAGTGACATTAGATTTTTCTCTCTTTCGCTTTCTTCGAAATCCAGCTTCTTGTGTGATAAATTTGTCTGAGCTCTCTGAAATTTCAGTGGTTTGTTTCTTTTGGTGCTCAATATTCTGGTCAATAGTCTTGCATTCCTTCTTATTTCTCTTTCGTTCAATTCCAGGTACTTGTGTAATCAAATCAATAGCATCGGTTTCATCCTGTTGTGTGCTAGACATGTTTTTCCTCTTCATTGTATCTTCAAAAGGTAAATAGTAGGTCAAGATAAAAGATATCCAATTTAAAAACACTGTTAACTAAGAAAACAGACCAATAAAATTTCACAATCAAAATTAAACAGATGCAAAACGAAAAACCCCAACTCTAGAAATAAACCTAGATATGGTTCTGGCATCACATTGCAAGGCTAAATCCAAACCAAAGTCCCACCTTCTAGACTAGTACTATGCCAATCAAATAGCAAATTACAGAAACAGGCCACATTTATAGTTCACGTTGCATAGCTAATGTCGGAAGAACTAATACCCTATCTCACATACCATACACATATTCTGATCTAATGACACTCAAGTACCGGAATTCCACAGATATATCAGAGACTTCCTATCCACAATAACTGCCACAATCCCGAAACTAAAAACCCTAGTCTAATACATAGCACAACACCAAAGATACATTAAAATCTTAATTCTCATGGCCAAAACCTCAATAAAGTTCAGCACTATCTTACATACTCGTGTAAACCCATATTGGGTGTATGATCACCATAGCTAAAAATCTTAAAGATTAAAAAAAGGATCTTTTTCTAACACAAGATTTCATTGCATTAGAAATCAAATGGGTGCTGGGTTTTTGGGTCTAACAAATAAGAGAACCGATATCGCAGTTCGATATTCATATATTTCATTCTACCCAAAAAGTTTCAGATCAAAGCATCAATCTTGGAAATCAAAATTGAAACTAAAACGACAAATTACCGATACCCAATTCAATATGATGAAATTAAAGAGATTTCTGAATTCAAGATTGTAAGAATTACCTAGAGTTGGGTCCCCAGAAGAAGGGGCTGTATCAACGACAAGTCAAAACTCATAAACTGTGGCTCTGTTTTTTTTACGGCCGTCTTATATAAAACGTCATGGAAGGGTCGGCTGTTTTTACTTTGGGCATAATTACAGTTTTGGTATCGCATTTTGTGAAAATTGCAGTTAAGCCCCTGTAGGTTACTTTTGTGACAAGCTACTTACTTCTATTCTTTAGATGACAACGATGGTGACTCTACGAGAAACAATAGCATGACGCCACTCTGCTTACGTCATTGGAGTTATCGTGCCAAAATTGAAAATACAAATGAAAGGTAGAGGGAAGCCTCAAATCATATTAAAAGTATCTTTGATTAAGAATAAAATCAAAGAACTAGAAATGTTTAATGTCGTCAACTCATGCATTCATGCTTATTGATCTTTAAGGAAATTTTAACGCCGTAGAGTTGATGACACATGCTATTCCAAAAATATATATATATATATTATAAAAAATCAAATTTTAAATTGAAAATTAAAAATTAAAAAGAAAACAAATTAATAGCGGACGAGTATATAAATTGAGGATATGATTTATTTAACTATACAGATAAATTATGACTTTATTAGTAAAAGATTAATAACCATAAAATCTATGATATATTAAATTTAATTTGATTTTTTTTTTTTTAGTTATTCCGTAGTAGGTTTTTCAATGTGTTTGATTGTTACATGCATGCCAAACTCTACAAATCTAAAAATACATGCACAATTATTCAACATCAAGTCATCAAGTCTATTGTATATAAAATCATCGCTTGTTAAGTAAGTAAGTTATAAGTTTGACTCGCAATGAATTTGTTGTAGTATTTTAATTATACAGCTGATAAAAAAAAATCATCTAGTCTATTGTAGAGTACCCCATAGCTTGCTGGAGGCTTGTACGTTCTTATGGTTATTTGGAAGTCTTGAAATAAGGTATGGTTTGAAAAACAAAAAGCTACATCTTATGTGTGTATTTCGATCTATTAAAGCTTGGCTTCAATTTCTTGCTCTTTATGCCCATGGTGGCTGCAATGGTGTCTTAGATGTTCAATTACTTGTTAATTTTCGTGTGAGTGACACACCTCAAAGACCCGAAGAGGAAATGGCTTGTTATGTGGCATCCTCCTATTCTCTCCATGCATTACTTATGGACTCGCTCAGTTTCCCTAACTTTCATCATTTTCCAAAGGGCACAACTATCGGATCTGAATTTGAGTAAGTGTTGATATAATATGATTATTGCAGCCAAGTGGTACATCAAAATGCAAAGTTATCATATTGTTAAAGATATAGCAAGAACATTTTCAAGTGCACGAGGTCATGAATCATGATCAAGCTGGTGGCTTCCTTGACTATGTAGTCTCTTTAATAAAGAACTTTGTCCACTAGCTTTGGCTAGTTTAATTTTTTTTCCTTTTAGTTGGTGATTAATGTGGTTTGTTTTGTTTTATTTTATTTTCATAAAGAAGATTTTGGTTTAGTACTTTGGTCTTTCTCTTTTCTCATGTTTTCAAACAAATAACTTTAAGCTGTAATTAATTTTTGTGAGTCGAACTCATAACATCTGAATTATAAAAGAGCTTTCTATTTTTTTTTTAGGGGCAATTATAAAAAAGGGCTATAGAAAGTCCATAATTAGAAAAAAGGCCTAAATTTTAAAGGCCTTATAAAAAAGGGCACCAGTTAACAAATAACCAAAAAATATCACATAATTACAATATGCCACTGTAATTCTTTTAATTAAAACGAAAACGAAACTTCAATCCCTCCCTCCCTCCACCCATCTGTATAATACCGGCCACCGGTACCCCCTCTCTCTTAAATTAAAACAATCTCTCTCTCTCTCTCTCTCTCTCTCTCTCTCTCTCTCTCTCTCTCTCCTTCTCCGGCAGCCATGAGGAAAATCCTCCACATTCAGGACGGCCAAATCGGCTCCAAGTTCTGGGAGGTCATATGCGACGAGCACGGCATCGACTCCACCAGACGCTACAAGGGCGACGGCTCCTCTGATCTCCAGCTCGAGAGGATCAACGTCTACTACAATGAGGCCTCCAGTGGAAGGTACGTCCCAAGCGCCGTCCTCATGGATTTCGAATCTGGCACCATGGACAGCATCAGATCCGGGTCGTTTGGCCAGACCATCGCGTTGACGACGCTCCTGACGCGCTGGCGGAAGGGCGGGACTCTGGTCTCGGAGATGAAGCTTGAGCGGTAGTAGACGAAGGCGCCGATCTGGTCGTACTCGATGGTCATCTTGTTGTTGGGCTTGAAGACGTCGAAGGAGGAGACGTTGAGGCCGGCGACGGAGAAGGACTCGACGCCGAAGTCGGGGATCTTGGGGTTGAGGATGAGCCAGACCATAAGGAGGAGGGAGCCAGTGATGACGAAGCGGAGGAGAAGAACGAGTCTGCCGCTGCTTTGGATTGTGGTGGAGACTAAAGGGACGTCTGAGATTTTAAGGAAGAGTGGAGTCAGGTATAGGCATTTGGTGTGTGTGAACAACTCGACGAGCGCCAAGGACTGAGGAGTGTATCAGAGGAACACGGCGTTGGAGCACATTGAGCGCCATAAGCTTGATGGCATTATTTACTTTGGGGACGATGACAACATATACTCGCTCGACTTGTTTGATAGCTTGAGAGAAATTAAGTATGTGTTCTAAAGTTGAGCTTCTTATCGTTCAATTATGCTTCTGCTTATCATTGTGTTTCAGGTTTTCCATATGCTTGTTTTAGAGTGATTGTTCTGTTTAGATTAACTCTGCTGTCGAAGTTATACTTGTGGGTCTATTTTGAGTGCTGTTTTGTTTTCCATTATGCTGCAAAGTTTAATCATAAGAATGCAGTTTTTGGCTACTAGTTCCCTTCACTAAACGGCATGTGTATTGCATTACTTGATTGCATTACATTACATAGAGATTTAGATATATTGTTTGACTTGGGTTCTTCACATATTATAAACATTACAGATTGCCAATATTGTGGAATATAAAGTTTGGTCCAAATTTTGATATCTAACTGAATTAAATTGTTTTAGCTACATAGGTGTGAATTAAATCCCATGTATTAGAAAGAGATTGAATGCAACCACAATTACCTGTCTATTTGAGAAACTGTCAAATCTTTGTTTTGCGGCTGTTTTTTTTTTATGGAATGTGGATGTAAATGGAGATTTGCTTGTCAATTGTGATATGCATCAGTATTTGCTTAGAGTTCTTATCTGATGAGTGGTGTGTGTACTGTGTAATATATATGTTGTTGTCGTCATCTTTGTGCTGAGATGATATGGTTTCTTTCAGATTTGTGTTATTAGTCTCTGTGTTGGAGGCTTGGAGCCTGACAAAAGATGGCCCTGTTTGGAAGGCAAGGATTATATCGTTCATTGCCTTGCTTAAGATGTGGGGATTGGGGAAACATTCTGCAGAGGGCTGATGATCAATACCCTGATTCAGTGACTTTTTTTTTTATGAAAAGAGAGGCAAAGTAAGCATCAGTATACTTTTTTGTGTCAAAGCCTATTACACTTGTAGTGTCGAGAAGTTTTGGTTCAACTTATTGTGAAGTTGATCCATCCTGAATCCAGTAACATCATCAAGCTATAAGATGATAATTTGCAGTCACTAACGTTATTACAACTAGCTGTTTTTGCTGAACCCTGAAGTTGTCATGGTATTGAAAAACAGTGTTGGACATTCTAGTGGTATGATGAATTGATGATGCATGTTAAAGAGAAAACTGCTGCGTAACCTTTATATCCGTTAACCTTTGACACGAAGTGACTGTTGTGTAGCCTATTCATTGAACTGATTCAAACACTCACCTACTAACCTAAAACCCTAGAAACTGTAAGAGTAATAAGTCAAGTGCTTGTGTTGAAAGACCATTGACGATTATTTAAATTAGTATGCAAGTGTTGTGGACTTGGACGGAAGCATATGAAGCTATTGGTTATGTAATTACTTCAATGACTATAAAATAGTTGATTATGAGTAACAATTTCAGTAACTATCTGAGTAATTATTCAAGTACAATTCTAGTTTGTATCTGAGTAACTATCTAAGTAATAAGTAACTATTGAAATAACTATTATTTGAGTAACTATCAAAGTAACTATCTGAGTAACTATTAAAGTAACTATCGGAGAAACTATCGAAATAACTAGTTACTATCAGAGTAATTATCCCAGTAATTATATTACTAACTATCTAAATAATTATCATTTTAGTAACTATCTCAGTAACCATATTACTAACTATTTAAGTAACTATCATATTAGTAATTATCTTACTAACTATGTTATTAACTATCTCAGAAACTATCGGAGTACCTATTAAAGTAACTATCGAAGTAACTATCTCAGTAACTATCAGAGTAACTACCAAAGTAACTATTAAAGTAACTATCGGAGTAATTATCGAAATAACTAGTTACTATCGGAGTAACTATTCCAGTAACTATCTTACTAATTATCTAAGTAACTATTATCTTAGTAACTATCTTACTAACTATCTCAGTAACCATATTACTAACTATCATTTAAGTAATTATTTTACTAACTATGTTACTAACTATCTAAGTAACTATCTCAGTTTCTATCGGAGTAACTATCAAAGTAACTATTAAAGTAACTATTCCAGTAACTATCAGAGTAACTATCTCAGTAACTATCGAAGTAACTATTAAAGTAACTATCGAAGTAACTATCTTACTATCATCTTAGTAACTATCTTACTAACTATTAAACTAATTGTCTTACTAACTATCAAACTAACTATAATTTTAGAAACTATGTTACTAACTATCTAAGTAACTATCATTAGACTAATTATCTTACTAACTATCTAAGTAACTATTATATTAGTAACTATCTAAGTAACTATCATTTTAGTAACTGTCTAACTAACTATCATTTTAATAACTATCTTAGTAACTATGATACTAACTATATAAGTAACTATCAAACTAACTATAATCTTAGAAACTACGTTACTAACTATCTAAGTAACTATCATTAAACTAATTATCTTACTAACTATCTAAGTAACTATCATCTTAGTAACTATTTTACTAACTATATATCTTACTAACTATCTAATTAGCTATCATCTTAGTAACTATCTTATTAACTATCATCTTACTAACTATCGTACTAATAATCTAAGTAACTATCATACTAATTATCTAAGTAATTATCTCAGTAACTATCTTACTAACTATTTATATAGTTACTAACTATCTTAGTAACTATCTTTCTAGCTATCTAAGTAACTATCAACTTACTAACAATTTAAGTAACTATCATCTTAGTAACTATCATCTTAGTAACTATCTTATGAACTATCTAAGTAACTATCATCTTACTAACTATCTAAGTAACTATCATCATACTAACTATCTAAGTAACTATCATCTTAGTAACTATTTTACTAACTATATATCTTACTAACTATCTAATTAACTATCATCTTAGTAACTATCTTATTAACTATCATCTTACTAACTATCGTACTAATAATCTAAGTAACTATCATACTAATTATCTAAGTAATTATCTCAGTAACTATCTTACTAACTATTTATATAGTTACTAACTATCTTAGTAACTATCTTTCTAGCTATCTAAGTAACTATCAACTTACTAACAATTTAAGTAACTATCATCTTAGTAACTATCTTATGAACTATCTAAGTAACTATCATCTTACTAACTATCTAAGTAACTATCATCATACTAACTATCTAAGTAACTATCATCTTAGTAACTATTTTACTAACTGTTTAAGTAACTATCATCTTAGTAACTATTGTACTAACTATCGGAGTTAGTTTGATAGTTACTCATATAGTTATTTCGATAGTTACTAACTATTATCTTAGTAACTGTCTTACTAACTATCATCTCAGTAACTATCTTACTAACTATCTAAGTAATTTTCATCTTACTAACTATCTTACTAACTATCTAAGTAACTATCATATTAGTAACTATCTTAGTAACTATCATTTTAGTAACTATCTTGGTAACTATTTTACTAACTATTATCTAAGTAACTATCATCTTAGTAACTATCATATCTTAATAATTATCTTACTAACTATCCAAGTAATAAGTAACTTTATAAGTAACTATCCCCCAGTTACAAGTAACTATCTGAAGTAACTATCGGAGTAACTACTGAAGTAACTATCCAAGTAACTACCGAAGTAACTATCTAAGTAACTACCGAAATAACTATCCAAGTAACTACCATAATAACTACTTAAGTAACTACCAGAGTAACTACCGAAGTAACTATCTAAGTAACTACCGAAACAACTATCCAAGTAACTACCGAACTAACTATCCAAGTAACTACCGAATTAACTTTCCAAGTAACAAGTAACTATCAGAGTAACTACCGAAGTAATTATCCAAATAACTATCAAAGTAACTACCGAAGTAACTATCAAAGTAACTACCGAAGTAACTATCTAAATAACTATCTAAGTAATAAGTAACTATACATGTAACAATTTGAGTAACTATCCAAGTAACTATCGGAATAACTACCGAAAAAACTATCAGAATAACTACCGAAGTAACTATCAGAGTAACTATTTAAGTAACTACCGAAGTAACTATCTAAGTAATAAGTAACTATATAAGTAACTATCCAAGTAATAAGTAACTATACAAGTAACTATTTGAGTAACTATCCAAGTAACTATCTAAGTAATTACCAAAATAACTATCCAAATAATAAGTAACTATGCACTTAACTATCTAAGTAACAATTCTCGTGGTAATTGTTAATTTGCTCATAGATTTGTGATAGTTTGTTGCTCTATATCTCCAACTACAGTAATAGAATTATATACTCAATTACTCATAAAGCTATAAACAGAAGGACCATTTCAACATAATTAGGAGCAGCTTGTAGATCTATACATTCATCTTTCCATAGCAGCACATAGTGATACTATTGAAAAGATCCAACTTCTGTGTAACGGGCATGTTGGTGCAGGTGAGATGCATCATGCTCTCGACGCAAATGACGTTCTGCATTTTGTTGGCGATGTCAAGAGTCAGATCGGCGGTGGAGCCACCGGCGCCCCAAGTGATGTCGCAGAAGGCCGGATTGTGAGCCACCATCCGATCCATCCTTTCAAGTAGGTTCTCCACCCCATCCTCCGTCTTCGGCGGGAAGAACTCGAACGAGAACACCACCTTCTTCTCATCCGCCAATGCCTCGTTGATTTTGTCTATAACCTTCATTCTTCTTCTCTCTTTTTTCACTCTCTGCTATCTCTCTGTATATATCTAACAAGATGAGACTTCTGGCCCTACAATCCTAGATCTCTACTATCTCCACTCACTCACCCCCGCCAGCTCAGATCCAAAACAATCAATCAAGCCCGTAACAATTTGTTGGTGCCATCTCCCTCCTTTTTTCTATGCATTTTATACATCCTCGTATCATCCTCGTATCATTCCAAGTTCCCTATATATATACTCCCCCGCCACTCCTCCACTTTCTCCCTCTTCCACTGCTACCACTCCACCTGCCGTCTCTTCCCCCGACCCGACCCGAACCCGTGTAACCACACCCGCCTCCACAGCCCCTGCTGCTACCGATACACCTACTCCGACGGCTCCTGCCGGCTTCTTCTCCAAAGAAACCACAACACTCAACACCAACTCTGACTTTTCATTTGAGAGAGAGAGAGAGAGGATAAAACTTTTACGGAGAGATGATTGGATCATGTTAAAAAAGAAAAGAAAAAAACAAAAAAAGGGTATTATAGTCACAAACAAAACTAAAAACAGTCCTTTTTTATAATTTACTGAAATTAAATAGAAGTTTTTATAATAAATATATTAAAACAATGTCCTTATTTATAAAGTGAAAAAGAATGAGCCTTTTTTCTAATTTTCAAAGGTGGATAGCCCTTTTTTCTAATATTTTTTTGCCTTCATTAATAAATCTATATAGAAGAATGGGTGTGGACTTCCAGATGTGATAACCATTTTTCGTTTAAGATTTGGGGTTTATGAAAGAGTTTTCCATTATTTTTCTGTAATTTTTTCGCCTTCATTAATAAATTTATATAGAAAAATAGGTGTAGAATTTCGGTTGTGATAACAATTTTTATTTAAACTTAGGGTTTATAAAAGGATTTTTCATTATTTATTTGTAATTTTTCGTTATTATTAATACTTTAGATAGAAAAATAAGTGTGGTCTTCTGGTTGTGAATTGTGATAACCATCTAAAAATTGGAGTGAATACTTATATCTCAAATCGGCTTTTATAGAAGAATCAATATCGCATAACCCTCTATTTATTGTAAACAAAATTTTCCATATATAATAGACGGCCGCCCTGTGTGCGGCAGCCTTTGGCCTTGGCTGAAAATCTGAAATTATCAACTCATTTCCTTTTTTTTGTTTTGTTTTTTTTTTTATCAGCCCACTTTTCAACTTTGACACATTCAAGTAATTTGTTCTCTATGTATGCTACTCTAGTAGCTTTCATACCCAACTCCTATACTTTTGAGTCATCATCAAAGCTCATCACTTTGCAGAGTTCATGGAGCTCGTGTGGGTCTCTCTGATTCTAGTTCTTACTCTGCTCGGGGGTCCTACACCTACACTCTCAGATTCCTCTTTGAGTTCAAATTGGTTGTCAGAAATCCCCAGAAAGTTGCTAACTTTGGCCCAGAAGCCTGAACTGTTTGAGTGGATGGTGGCTATCAGAAGGAAGATACATGAAAACCCAGAACTGGGTTATGAGGAATTTGAGACCAGTAAGCTGATCAGAGCAGAGCTGGACAAGATGGGTATTTCATATAAGTACCCAATTGCGGTTACTGGGGTTATAGGCTCCATTGGGACTGGAAAGCCTCCTTTTGTTGCAATCAGAGCTGACATGGATGCTCTGGCTATGCAGGTTTGATGCTAATAAAATTTGTGAATAGAAATATAGTTCATGATGTTTAGTTGAGTGAGACAGTTGGGTTCTTTATAATTGGATTGATGTGGTTTGTGTTGTGTAGGAAATGGTGGAGTGGGAGCACAAGAGTAAAGTCCCTGGGAAAATGCATGGTTGTGGGCATGATGCTCATGTTGCAATGCTTCTGGGTGCTGCAAAGATCCTTAAAGAGCATGAGAAAGATTTACAGGTTCATTTCTTTATACTATTGTCTATGGTTCATTCTTGTTCTCAAATCGTGATATTTGCTGTTGTGTACTAGTAACTGCCACACAAGTTGAGAGCCTGTTAGTATCTACAGTGTATGATGAGTATGCCATATTATGATTTAGTTTGGGGGATAGTAATTGTTACGGTCACATGTTTTAAATATATTTTCATCGTCTTGAAATACTGGTAGATGTTAGAATGTTAAGGTGACTTTAGATATAATCTTCTTTATTAAGCCGACTTGCAAAGTAGTAGGCAAGAGATCATATGTGTCTTCAATTCGTTTTCTGCTTAAACCATATATTAACTGCATGCTTAGGGAGAACAAAATGCCACACTCCCTACCATGGTAAGATTAGTAGCTTATTGATATCTGCAGCCTATGATATGGATACATGCGTCCACTTTTGTATGGTAATTGTTACAATAATCTGACGTTAAATAATAGATTGTTCTTTTGAAAGGCTGCATGGTTGCCAGCATGTTTTCAGGTTTAATACTGTGTTAAATACATAGATGTCTTATGTATCCAATTATTGTTGTTTCATTAGGGTACGATTGTTCTTGTATTTCAACCAGCAGAAGAAGGAGGAATTGGAGCTAAGAAATTATTAGATGCCGGAGCATTAGAGAATGTTACTGCTATTTTTGGGTTGCATGTTGCCCACCATATTCCTTTAGCTGAAGTAGCCTCTAGACCTGGTCCCTTTTTTGCTGGGAGTGGCTTTTTTGAAGCAATAATAAGCGGAAAAGGAGGTCATGCTGCCCTTCCTCATCATGCCATTGATCCAATATTGGCTGTTTCAAATGTGGTTACCAGCTTACAACACATTGTCTCACGTGAAGTCGACCCACTTGACTCTCAGGTAAATATCCCCTTTGTTCTGTGTCCAAAACTATGGCTTGCTTTAGCCTATGTACTGCAAAATTTGTTATGTTTTTATGTATTATTGATCAGACAGAGTATCATTTCTTTGCATCATTGGTTTCTTGTTTAGTTTCGGTTTGCAGGTAGTTTTCTCTAAGTTAATACAAGTCCTGACTGACATGTAAAACGCACTGCTTGCTTCTTTCACTGAATGAATAGTAGGTTGTTCTTTTGGGTACATACACTCCCATTTTGTTCACCTCTGTATAATTCTGAAACTACTGCATTAGAATTCCCATTTTGATCAAACTATGCCTTCAAATTACTGCCCATTTAAGTTATGCCCATTTTCAGTATACATTGAAGTTTTTGCTGCGTGTTAGTTAATTTGCAGAAAACCATGGCTTTTCCTTAACCTTTGCCCTTTGCCCTTTGTCCTTTGCCCTTTGCCAATACTCTCAAGTCAACTAAGTACTTGGCTACTATTTTCAGGTAGTGACAGTTGGAAAAGTTCAAGGAGGTGAAGCATTCAATGTCATTCCAGATTCTGTAACAATTGGTGGCACTTTCCGCGCCTTTTCAAAGGAGACCTTATTGCAACTCAAACAGCGCATAGAGAAGGTACTTTCAAGATTCTGTATTTATATCCATACTGTGTCGAGGGGCAGTTTTAGTTTCATCATTAAGTGCTTTTTTATTTAAATAAATTCAATATTTACTAGGAACTTGTAATAATCAAACCCCAAAAGTTACTATTAGTTTCCCTGTTTTCTGCTGTTGCAAGAATCTGATCTGCTTCAATTTATAGATTATAATAGGGCAGGCTGCTGTACAAAGATGCAATGCAACAGTCAATTTCTTTGAAGATGAGAAACCTTTGTTCCCCCCGACAGTAAACCATAAGGAATTGCACACGCACTTTCAGAATGTTGCAGGAGATATGCTTGGCACACATAAAGTCAAAGACCATCAGCCATTAATGGGATCCGAGGATTTCGCATATTACCAAGAGGAAATACCTGGATTTTTCTTCTTCCTTGGAATGAAGGATGACAGGCTTGGATATCTGCATACACCCCACTCACCTTATTTCCGGATCAACGAGGATGCACTTCCTTACGGGGCTGCACTTCATGCTTCTTTGGCTGTTAGGTATTTGATTGAAACCCAACAGGTGGTTCCTTTGCCAGAACATCAAACTCGTGATGAGTTATGATCAGCTTACTGGTGAATGCAAAGTTAATGCTACAAAGTCTTCATGGAGTCTGCAATTTCAAGTTTATGGTTCCACACACATTGTTCATTCGCATACGTCATTTGACATGAATTGTTTAATGCCAGTATTTTAATGAAGCCGATTGAAAAGAATCAATTAAGTTTACATTCTTCGATGAATGACAGAGTAGTGACGCCTGCAGCTTCAACTGCTTGATTTTGTATATTTGGGAGGTATAGTTTTTCGGAGTTCTTCTGTAATAATACATCAGAGATTTTATTTCAATGAGAAAAAAAAAAAACAGTTTATCTCGGAGCTTTATGCTGTACTTGCATTCGGATTATAAGCTTTAATCCATAATTTTTATGTTCTACAAGCTTCTTTTAACTTCAGTTTACAGTAGACAAGGATAAAGTACATCATTTTTTCAGTAGAAGGGATCCATTTGTCTCTGGTAATTTTTTTATGAGCAAGAAAAATAATTTTTGCAAGGCTTTTTGGAATCCAGAATTTGCTCTGCAGGAGAATGTTACTTTCCTTTTTCAGCTTCAGAAAAATCATGATGGCTGGTGAGCTTAGAGCAAGAAGAGGTGGGTTCAGTCTTCATAGATACTAGAATCTTCTATTTATCAACAACTGTTAGAACTTAGAATAAGGAAGACTTATCTGGTGGGTTAAATGACATGGATGGATCAAACTGAGATCAATAATTGAGGCCATCCAGTACTTCCAAAGTTTGTTTGCTAAAAGAGAATCCGGTGATCTTTTTGAGGCCATCCCAAATTTTTGGTTTTCTGTCTGCTGAAGATATGAAGGACTCAGGCTGCGATGTGTGTATTCTAAATATCAAAAATAGCTTCTTTTTTTCGCTATTTTGAAGACTACAGGCACTGATGGCATTTCTGCTAATTTCTTCTAAAGACGATTGAATGTGATTCAATGTGTGGGTCTTTGGCTTCTGTTGTAGACCTTTTTCTCCGCTTTCATTGTGTTTATCCTTTGAATCAACAGACATGCTGCAATGGGATTCATTGGAGTGCTCCATGGGAAGCTGGGATTGTAGTACGCTGCCGACTTTCACTAACACCATAATAAAGTGGGGGACTTATCTGATGGTTTTTTCCTAAAAGTAAATGAGACCTCCTTCCCGACCTAATTAACATTGCTAAAGAAATGTGAAATTACCATATGCTTTCCCACAAAAGGCTACCCCACCCCCCAAAATATGTATCTCAGTTTTGCTGATGATCGAGTTGATCTGATTTGCTGAATGAAAGACTCATTAGAATGGCTTTTGGTCAAGCTGATAGCTTCCATAAATATAGTGTTTCTGCTCCAAATGTGGAGCAGTCACTTGGTTTGAACTTAAAACTGATACCTGTGCATCTCGCATTGGTTCATTCAGTCTTGGGAACCATCCTGGTGTTATTCTTTTGCATTCCCGGATTAGCCACGACACTTTCTAAGGTGCATTATGAAGGTTCAAACTTGCTTCTGGGAAGAGGAGTTATATGTACATGCAGGCTAACTCTTCTCAGAGGAAACATATATTCTGAAAACATTTGGATGACAAGTTAAATGCCCTCTTCAACAAATGGCACAACTGAATATGAGAACGCAGTCATAAGAGATTATGCAACGTTAATGTAAGTTCAATTAGACTCTGATATCTGTGAATGGCTCCAAGTTGTTGTGACATATCAGGAGTATACGCAGCCTGGCAAAACAACTGGGTCATTTAGGCTATGAAAAGTCAGTAACTCTATTTGTTGTTCAAAACGATCACCTAATACATTCTGGCTCTCTTCAGAATATACAATCCTTACAGCCGCCGGCATTCTTCAATGAAATACAAATACTTCCTCATCACTTTTGATCTTTATTTCCATGAACATTGTTCAGTGAAAATAATGCAAGTTAGGTCACAGATGACAGAGAAATGGGTTTGGTCCATATATATGATCTTGCTTGAGCATCTCCATGCCATATTCTGCAGTTGATACATAGTAAAACATCTTATTTGAATGAATTAGAATCATTCCCACAGTTATATGTTAATCTCTGGAAATTATTGCAGCTGCTCTTTTCCCTGGACTTGGGAAGTCAGATTCTCAGTGCCTCATAAAGAACTCAACAAAGTTTTTAACGATCAAGTTTTTTAGTTTCTCGTCTGTTACAAACTTACAATGGAGGCAATAAGAAAATTTTGATACACTAAAAGTGAAGGAGCTAGAATCAAAGCATACTGGCCTCAAGTACGACTACAGAAACTACAAAAACTTCAGAAAGAGACCAAAAATGGGAGATTTGCACATTTATTAAGTCAATGACTCAGACGGCTTTTCATTTAATCAGAATCCCAACCATATAATCATTATTGTAGCAGAAAAATTTTCTAGGATGCTAAATCTTTTGTCCTAATTTTCTATACATACAATATGCTTCGACAATGAGGTCTCAAAAATCCTAATAATTTTGGGTAGAAAGGTACCAACTCAGCAGACAAGTCCGTTGTTAACTCAAAAACTACAAACATGCTCCCATCTGCAGTTCTCCGTAAACACCATCAAGAAGCCAATCTTATGTCAATATCCAAAAACTTTAGAAGCTAAGTCTAACAGAGGCTCCAAAGCGCTTGGTGCAAACTTTCTAGCAAAAAGGAAACAGAGCGAGGTCGGCTGGTTGTTGTAGATACATTGTTCGCTAGTAGCAATTTTCTTAAAGAACTCCTCGGTAATATCATTTTTACCGAATGTAGCTGGATGAGCACCACCTCTGGACCAGTCAACATAAGTAAGTGTCCTATTTGCCAAAAGATGTGGAAGCTCGATGGTAAGCATCGTCTGAAAGTAGTGCTCATCTACATAACATGCAGGTTTGCAAAAGTCTCTGAATACAGGGTAGTAAGTTACGTCTTGAACAATATAATGTGCAAGTTCCCGATTGATCTCAAACCACTGGGACCCTTTACGCCAATTACTGAGATTGACCAAAGGGGCCATCTGTTCACTATAGCGCCCTCTCCCATAAGGTCCAATTTCGTCAAATGAACCCATAAAGCTATACCTTGATCTCGATAAGTAATGATAGATAATGCTGAGGTTGCTCAGAGGAATACATGACTCAGATAGGAGGACAAACCATTCATTTGAGATGTCAAGCAATGCATTAGCTAGAAGTCTTCTCTCTGCTTCACACATATTCATCTCTCCCCACTCTGCCAGCTGATTTAAAACATGTGGTCAGAGATTTTGATAAACTAACAAAAAAGTAGGTTTCAACACACATAATACAAATGTAACTAAAAATGTTCCAGTGCACATGAACAAAATGTACTCCATGTAACATTCTTAAAGTGTCATTTACTGTGTAATGATAGTTTATACATCTCTATTATTTAAAAACACATGTTCCAGTGGTGAAAATTTCTACACATACAAAAGAGGAATGGCAGATAACAGTTAGGCTTATAATGTTGGCTAATCAGGTTATTCTCTCTGTATCTACCAACCAAAGGTACCAATTTGTCACCATTTATCCATGAAATTCTCAATTATCAGTAGATATTCAATTGCAATTCAGAAACACTGATCAAGGTGGAAGCAAATAATAATCTATTATTAGCAAAATTGGGCTGAAGATGTTCCAGACTGCCAGCATAACATGGATAGAATTGGTGGACAAATATTCATGTGGAGATTATTTTTAAAATGAAGAAAGAAAATTTGGTAGTTAAGAAAGTTTTTGATAAAATAAATAATGGTCATGCTTCATCCTAACAGCAGACACATTTCCAATATAAATTTTAGATGACATGTCCAAAAGCTTACTGTAATATCAGCAAACAACATTCATGAGGCAGTACTCAGCCTAAGAGCTAGTATTACTGAGAGATTTGATAAGTTATTCCGGTATATTCTACAAAATCAATGAAGAATAAACTTTACGCACCCTTTCCTGCCTTTCTGTAGTTCTTTTAATTTTTGAAAATTATCACTGACCCCTCAACTAAATTATTAAACCACTGATAGATGACTATCTCACTACATCCGCACCAAATGTATGATATAGGATTTAGAAGGTAACTACTAAAGCAGCTGCAAATCAACCATCCGAGGCCAATTTATGATGGATCTTAAGTTGATCCTTAGCACAACAATGAATACCATGTGTTCCATCCTAAAAAGAAAACTTCTGGAGATTACAAACCATTAATGTCAATTCATATTTACTGTCGTATCCTAGAATCCAACACACTGATTCTCAATCGACAAACATATATCTAGTTTATAGCATTGGTATACCCGAAAACAGATCGTTTCCATCCTTCGATTATATTTCTTAGAAAGGGTATTACTGTTAACAAATGCTTATAGTCTAGACTGTAGAAAGTACTATCATGCATCGGGAGCAATAAGCAGTAGCAAATAAAAGATAGTAAGTAACTCGAGATACCTTGCTTGGAATTTGTCTCTTGTAAAACACTGATGTAGCTGAGAAGTTGGGAGAATAAGACGGCAACGAATGGACGTAGATCGAGTAAAGCCCCTCGTGCCCTTTGAAAAACCGCTCCCAAAGAGGCTCCATAGGCAATGGTCCCTTGGTCAAGAACATGAAGGCAATCTTGGGAACTCTTTTGAACGGATATTCCTTCACTTGAGGAGCCAATGAGGCCAGCCACAGCAACTCGGTGTCATTCATGGAATGCAACAGACTCGATGGAGGTCTAATCCAGCTCTCCAGCGTGTTTGGCTCCGCAAAACATGATGACCTCATTGTAGATTGTTCTATTGGAGCCATATGTTGAACCCCAAAATACCGGATTGTATGCATACTCAAAATCGAAACTCCAAGCCCCAGAACCACAAACATCAACAGGAACTGAATCAGCCTCAAAGGGAAGGCCCTGGTTTTCAATATGCCACCAGGGTCCTTGCCTTCCTCCAATCCCCCCACCCTTGATTGCATCTTAAACTCAAATCCTAATCAAATTCAACTGCCAAAAACAACAACAAAAACACAGATCAAATTCAAACTTCTGGGTGATCTAATCTCTAAAATCATTAACACCTTTTAAAATAACAACAACTATATTAATTGTTTGGTCTAAGCATACTAGGTGTTTGATGAAATGCCTCAATGAGAACCCTAATCAGATCAAGATCATGAACACGTCAAAAAGGTGACAAACATGAATCAATTTCCAAAAGGGTACTCGCAAAAAACAAATCTTGGATCAAAATCAAACCTTCTCAAAATTCCAGCTTTCGTGGCATGGAAATGGGCAAAGCATGCAACATGGTTTATATGAGAAACAAAGAAAAAACGAAGAATGGGGGCGAAGAGAGAGAGGGCAATACCATGTGGGGTTTATTGCGTAGAGGAGAGGACTAAATCAATGTCAGATACGTTTGGGGCAGATCAGCGGGTTCTCTCACACTTTTTATCACCTTGAAACAATCTTGTGTGTTGTTTTGGGCCGGCTTTAAATGAAGGTGCGGAATTTATGCCTTTGTGATTTGGTTTTTAAATGAGAGAGAGAGAGAGAGAGGGGTTTATGGGGCTTTCATTCCTCTCTTCTGGCTTTTATTCTCTCGTGGTGTGTTTGAAACTTAAAAAACCCATGATGATGGTGACGAGGAAAAGTAGAACTGAAGCATTGGAGAGAGAGAGAGTGACAAAAGAGACGGAAGAGAAGAGGGGAGAAGGTGGTGGAAAAAATAAGGCGGTGTGTTCTGCTTTGGTATGGGGGAAGTGATTTTGTTTTTTCGTTTCTCTCCTGTAGAGTTGGGGAGAGGAGCAAAGGAAAATACGGGTTTTTTTTTGTGTGGGTTTTTCTCTATGCACGTGTTGTGGCTTTACCTAGTCTCTGTTCCAAATGGAAAAAAAAGAAGATCTTGGGTCAGGAGGTCGACTCCAATATTATTCCGAGCAACTAATGGAAAAAAAATGGTCACATTTTAAAAAATGTCTTTTGTAGTCCTAGACGAATGGAAAATGACCGTCTAATTGGAAAATGATACCTTTTACTTTTAAGATGGGAGATTCTATATATCATAAGAAATCTTTGTCAAATTAATTCAACTTTCTCAATTTCGATAACATTTTAAGATTTTAATCGTTCAAATTTTAGTTCTATATAAATAGATTAAATCTACAAACTTCGTTAAGGTTATAAAATAAATCAAATCAACAGACAAACTAAACTTGTCAAACGTAAACCATTCAAGTTTATGATTGATAAATCACAAATATGAATTGTTAATGTGATCCCCTCACTTTTTTTTTTCACCCACAAAAATTTCATAATACCCTTTTTGTAAGTTTATGAGTAGTTAGAGGAATGGTTAGAATAATACTAGTGAAGTCACGGATAAAATTTTATCGTAATAATATAAAGTGAATTGGAGTATAATTTTTTTTTTTCTTTTGATTGAATATTGGTGTACAGTTATAAGATTAGGACGGATAAAAATTAAATTGGCTAAATAAAAAGATTTCTTATTTAAAGTGTTAATATATTAAAGGCTTGACTCTAATAAAAGTCTAAAACTTATTGATGGGACTTCACCCAAAGCTTGAAAATAGCAAATAAACTCAAATTGGAGCGACCATCGTCTTTGCTTCATCAATAGCCAAAGCAATAGACTCCTGACTCCTCCTCTACGACTAATGGAAGAACTGGATACGCGTTAGGATGTTCCTCATAAAGTAAACGAACTTAAACGTTACTCAGGCGTTAACCTATCAGATCTGCAAACCTGGACAGACTCATACAAACGTTACTCAAATGTTAAATGCTTCTTATTTACATTAAGTGGAACTCACTCTCTAGTAAGGACAGTTTGAGACAGATTAACGATTATGAATGTTGACAGTAGCCGCAGAGGGGCTACAGCAAGCCCACAGACCCGCGGCAAGTACACCAGAGCCCGGCCCAGGACTCAGGATCGGAGCACCAGCACCAGGCCTCGGGGCCCAGCGGTCTATCCTGCCTCCAAGGGTCCTGGGGCCAGGGGCGCCTGCCTGCCAAAGAGGGCACCAGAATATCCAAACAGAAGGGAACCAGTCCCACATCGAAGGGCAAGGCCAGCCCTCACCCTCAACCACCTATATACGGGCCTCGACTACCACCATAAAGAGGTAACTTGTCTCCCTCCCTGCTTACATACGTGCCCAGGTTATATATATTCCAACTATACTAACTTAAGCATCGGAGAGGTGAAGGCCGGCCCGCCCGGTGTTCCCCTTAGTAAGCAGGATTGCAGGAGATCGAGTCGGATTCATCAAGTATCTACCAAGACCCCCGGGTTTAGGCAGAAACAATTGGCGCCGTCTGTGGGAACTCGTTCAAAAAGTCAGTGTCGCTGTGCCGGAAAGCAGGGCCCTGGGGACCCATTAAAGAGATCGCTAAAACCACAGTCCGGAAGCCATGGAAAGAAGAAAGATAGAGACAAGCACGGAAGGATCGAAAGGACGAATTCAGTTCCCCGACCGGGCCCCACACGCAGGGGCCGCGATCGGTGCGAGGTTCGTTCTTTCCCCCGACCGCAAAGAAAGTCCGGAAGCGCGAATTCAGTTCCCCGGCCCGGCCCGTAGCATAAAGGCCGAGGTCGGTGCGAGGTTCGCACTTCCTCCTATTCAGAACAAGGCTCACGATCGTCAAGTCTCAGAGAATCCCGACCCAGTGGGAGCAGGGGAAATAAGAAAGATGAAGGCAGAAATTGAGCGATTGCGAAAGGAGGGCGATCAGGATCTGTTAAAAGCAGAGGCCCGAAGTCGGGAACTGAAGGCAGTAACCACCGCCCTGTTAGCGACCCTAGAGCGAGAAGGCCAGCTGGGTACTCCTCGGGCGGCCTCGCACACGGCGAGCAAGGCTAGCGAATTCCCGCATCTCGAGATAGGGCTGCCTACGGGCAGGAGGAAGACCGTCCATATGCCCGTACCCCTCTTCTCAGAGGCTCTGAAAGATTCCGGCCCAGTCAAGCTCCCGTACCGCGCAGATCAGGCTTCAGATGAGCGGGATAGCTCCACCGCGCGAACGATCGAGGCACTTTCCGCTTCGGTATCGGACATAAAAAGCCGCATGGAGACCAGCGAGCGGAAGGCGGGACGACCGCAGGACGGCGCGCGGTTTACCGAGCGCACTGGACCCTTCCCACGCCGGATCCGGGAAACGGGGGGATCTGGCGACCAGAGGCCTCTGAAGTTGACATACTCGGGAACAAGCTGCCCGTACCGGCACTTGGATAGCTTCAAGTCGAAGACAAGTGCTAGGGCCTATTCGGATGCCGTGAGCTGCAACATGTTCCGAGAAACGCTCGTAGGGGAGGCACTGGGTTGGTTCTACGAGCTACCGATGGACTCGGTCGAAACTTTCGCACAGTTGGCCGATAGGTTCGTCGGCCGGTTCGTCCTTAAAGCCACGACAGCCCGGCCATCGACGGTCCTCTTCGATTGCATGCAGGCTAGCCACGAACCATTACGCGCCTTCGTTAACCGGTGGCAGGTCGCCACGTCCGGGGTAAGAAACTTGGATAAGAGGATTGCGGGGATGGCCTTCAAGCAAGGATTAAGAGCTGGGGAACTTTCATACGACTTACAAGAGCAGGGGCCGCTGGCGTACGACGAGCTGATGACCGTGGCCGTTAGGCATGCTCAGGCAGAACAAGAGACATATGGGAACAAGGCGCCCAAGCGGATCTCAGATGGCATACCGCCATCCACTCACGGAGGCAAAGCCGGGCGGCTACATATCAGCCGGGTACCTGTAGCCGCCAGGGGGATAGAAGCGCGAAAGGAGTGGCAACCCCGGCGAAGCAGCGACAATGATCCCCGACCAGGAAGAGGACCACCTTTTGGGCACCCAGCTCGGATCCAGGTAGCTGTGTCAGCAGAGCGGACACCACGGGCCCCGGTTCCATCGCCAGCAAGAAAACCCTATGAACCGGACCTTCGGATCCCAGATCGGAAGACGGTCGTACAAGACCAAGCCCGCCCCGGCAGCCCCAGGGCGGACCGACCGCGAGCTCGGCCGATAGGGACCATATGCACGCGAACCCCCGGGTGGATCGAGGTACACGGGAGCATTAACATGATCCACGGTGGGGACCATATCGGTCAGCTCACCCGGAGCTCAAAGAAGCGGTGCCTAAGATCAATCCGGGGGAGGGAGATTTACGCCTTCAGAGAACGAAGCGTCCAAGCCGCTAAAACCGGATGGAATTCGGTCACCTTCTATGAGGATGAAGAGCCGGAGGATGTGATCCAACCGCACACCGACCCCTTCCTTATCACGGTCCAAATAGACCACTGGATAACCAGTCGTATGCTGATCGATACCGGAGCCTCTGTCAACGTAATGTTCCGAGACGCGTACCGAGGATTGCAAAGAGGGAGGAACAAGTTATCCCAGGATAACGAGCCGCTGATAAGCTTCTCCGGTGAGGTAGTCCAGCCTCTAGGATCCGATTACCTACCAATCATTTTCGGCAAGGGAGACAGAACGAAAACAGAGCATTTGGAATTCATCATCGTCGACTGCCTGTCGTCGTACAATGGTATAATCGGTCGGCCAGGGTTATGGAGGCTCAAAACGTTCATTGCCGGCCACATGCTGATGTTGAAAATGCCTTCACCAGCCGGAGTTATAACTATACGCGGGGACCAGAGAATCGCCCGTAAGTACTACGCAGAAGCCCTGACCCACGGGAGGAAGCGAGCCGAGGTCTTTACAACCGCTCAGCGAGTACCAGCGCCGGATCTGAGTCTTGACCCCCGTGATGACATCGCTCCAGGTAGAGTTAGGCGATTCACGTTCACCGAGAAACCAGAGCGACCTTCGGCCGTGGAGGAAACCGAAGTCATCTGTATTTCCAAAGACCACCCGGACCGAAGCATAGTGATAGGGACACAACTCGACCCTGTCGTCAGGGAAGAACTCATCGCCTTTCTCCGGGCCCACAGTTCGGTTTTCGCATGGTCCTACGAAGACATGCCGGGCATATCCCCAGAGATAGCCGTTCACCGGCTAAACTCATTACCCAGCGTCCCCCCGACGAGGCAAAAGAGGAGGTCTTTCAGCCCGGCAAAGTATGAGGCGATTAGAGAAGAAGTGCAGAAACTCATGGGCATAGGTTTCATCCGGGAAGTCCAGTACCCGCGCTGGCTCGCCAACGTGGTCATGGTACCGAAGAAGGCAGCCGGTCAGTGGCGTATGTGCGTGGACTTCACTAATCTAAACCGGGCATGCCCAAAGGACAGCTTCCCGCTCCCTCGGATTGATCAGCTCATTGACTCCACATCCGGCTTCAAGCTGCTCAGCTTCATGGACGCCTACGCCGGGTACAACTAGATACGGATGCACCCGGATGATGAAGAACACACGTCATTCACAACCGACCGAGGCACCTACTGCTATAAGAGGATGCCGTACGGTCTAAAAAACGCCGGCGCCACCTACCAACGGATGGTGAACCAAATGCTGGAACAAGAGATGGGCAAAACCGTGGAAGTTTACGTTGATGACATGTTGGTCAAAAGCTTAACTGCGGGGGCCCACGTCCGGGATTTGGCCGTGGTCATCGGTAAAATGCTCAAATTCGGAATGCGCTTGAACCCGAAGAAGTGTCTTTTCGGGATTTCAGAGGGTCTTTTTCTAGGGCACATCATCAGCCAGCGAGGGATAGAAGCCAACCCGCTGAAGGTCCAGGCAATCCTTGATATGGAAACACCAGGAGAGAGAAACCAGGTCCAGATCTTGACCGGCCGGTTGGCCGCCCTGGCCAGATTCATCTCCCGTTTAACCGATAAGTGCGTCCCGTTCTTTAAACTGCTCAAGGCACAGCAAACCAGGAAGATACTCTGGGCTGCGGAGCATGAGGCAGCGTTCCAGTCCATCAAAGCATACCTGGCTGCAGTTCCTCTCCTATCCAAACCACTGCCGGGAGAAATGTTGTACCTTTACATAGCCGCATCCGCAGCCGCCGTCTCCGCCGCTCTCGTCAGAAAGGAGGGCACGCTCGAACTTCCGGTATACTACGCGGGAAAGGGACTTACAGGAGCCGAGGGCCGGTACCCCGATATAGAGAGATTGGCTCTAGCCTTGATTGTTAGCGCCAGGAAGCTCCGGCACTATTTCCAGGCTCATTCCATCACCTTATATACCAACCACCCCCTGCGGCAGATCCTGCAAAAGCCAGACACCAGCGGGAGGCTCGTGCGATGGGCAGTCGAATTAGGGGAATTCGACATCACCTATGCCCCACGAACAGCCATCAAGGGACAGGCTGCTGCGGACTTCATATGTGAGCTCACCCCAATGGCGGTAGAAGACCATCCCGCCCCGCTCGAGGACGCAGGGGCAGAACAAACCGCCAAGATCGAACCAGACCTGCCAACCGGCTGGAAACTTTACGTGGATGGCTCCGTAACCGCCAAACGGAGTGGGGCCGGGGTCCTGATAATCTCGCCCGACGGCCAATCGTACGAGTATGCACTACGGTTCCTTTTTACCACCTCCAATAACGCTGCCGAGTACGAGGCCCTCATAGCCGGTATGCAACTGGCCAAGGAGCTGGGAATCTCATCCATGGACATATACAGCGACTCTAGCTTGGTAGTCAACCAGATGAACGGGGTGTTCGAGGTTAAAGATCCTCAGCTATCCTCCTACCAGGCTTTGGCCAAAACACTGATCGGGTTCTTCCGCGGCACCAAGATCCAACATATTCCCCGGGATGCAAATAGGCATGCAGACGCCCTTGCGAGGCTAGCAACCGGAAACTACCCCCCAGAGTACCGGAGAGCTAAAATCGAGACCCTCCAAAAGCCAAGTATAAGCAAGACCATCTCCGAAATATTCGCGGTAGAGCAGGTACCACCGAGCTGGATGGACCCAATAGTCAAGTATCTGACCGATAAAACCAGCCCCCAGGATGCGGTGGAAGCCAGGAGGCTGCACCTCCGGTGTGCCCGGTATGGCCTCATTAACGGCCAATTATACCGAAGGGGCCACAGCTTCCCCCAGCTGAGGTGTGTGACTAAGGAGGCAGGAGAAGCAATCATGCGAGAGATCCACGAAGGGGTATGCGGTAATCACTCCGGCGCAAGGTCATTATCCCACAAATCACTCCGAGCGGGATATTTCTGGCCCGATATGGCGGCAGCATCCAGGAAAATATCACGCGGCTGCCACAAATGCCACATGTACGCCTCGGTACCTCGTGCCCCGGCAGTCGCATTATCAATCCTGTTGGCACCTTGGCCTTTCGCACAATGGGGATTAGACATCATCGGCCCTTTCCCCGTGGCAGTAGGACAATACAAGTACGCCATTGTGGCAGTGGATTACCAAACTAAATGGGTCGAGGCAGAACCGTTGATAAAGATCACTGAGGAACGGGTTAAGAAATTCCTGTGGAAAAACATCTACTGTAGGTTTGGGGTGCCGCAGACTATTATCACGGATAATGGGACGCAATTCAACAACGCAGATCTCATCCAGTACACAGCCTCCCTGGGGACCCGGATGCTATTTGCCTCGGTAGCACACCCGCAGACTAACGGCCAGGCAGAAGCGGTCAATAAGATTATCAAAACTCTTCTTAAAAAGAAGCTGGATGCCAAAAAGGGATGCTGGGCCGAGGAACTCCCCGCGGTATTATGGGCCATCCGGACAACAGCAGCAGAGGCAACAGGAGAGACCCCGTTCTGCTTGGCATTCGGGAGTGAAGCAGTGCTCCCTGTGGAGACTGAGATACCCAGCGGCAGGGTCGAGAATTACGACGCCGACACAAACGCCGACGGCTTACTACTCAACCTGGACCTCATCGAGGAGCGGCGCGACCGAGCGCACCTGCGAAACCAAACCTACAAGCAGCGGGTCGCCCGGTACTACGATAGAAGGGTCCGGGAGAGAAAGCTGCAAGTCGGCGACTGGGTCATGAGGAAGGTCCAGAAAAAGCCATTGGCCTTGCAGCCAACATGGGAGGGACCCTACCAGATCACCGCGGCCGTAGGCCCGGCAACATTCCACATCATAGACGCAACGGGCGTCTATTCTACCAGGCCGTGGAATATCGAACACCTACGCTTTTACCCTAAATAGTAGCAATCGTAAAGGAACGAAAGTGTAATTGGCAAGCATTGCAATGTGCAGTTATGACATTAAAGAGACTACACCAATTACAGGATATATGTACAGAACACACCCCTAGCTAGCACTCCCGGAACCCACAACCCCCGACCCGCCACCTTTTAGCTCCCGCTCCTGCTCCCTCATCACGATCAGGGCTATGTCAGCCTCCATCCGCTCGGCGTCGAGCCACCCTTTCTCCCGCCACTCCAGATAGGCGTCACTTATACCCTCCGTACGAGCCTTTTCCAGCATCTCCTCAAAATCTGACGACTCCCGAAACTCGTCAACGGCCTTATCAGCCACTTCAGCAAGTTCGGATTCCACCAGCCTCTCCCGTCCCCGAACGACCGCCGTCATTTGGGCCTGCAGCTCCAAAACTTTTGCCTCCAACTCAACAATCCTCCCATCACGGGCGGCAAGCAGTCGGCTGGCTTCCTCTCTCTCCCGCACGAGTTCCGCGCTCAGCCGGCCGCCTTCCTCCCTTTCCTTCGCAAGCTCGGCTTCCGCCACACCCACCTTAACACCCAGCTCCTCCACCCGCTTCTCCAGGATAGCGGCAGCCTCCATTCTGGGGCCGGCGACATAAAACCTCTGAGCCAGCTGCCAAAAAAGAAAGCAAAAGGAGCATCAGCTCATGTCACATCACGGAAGAGGACTCACAGAAACACATTTACCTGTAGAGCCAGTCCCACGGGCTCCGCCATACTCTCACCCGGATTTTCAGTCCAGGACCCCTCCCGGTCGAGCCCCAAGGTTTCGATTATACCAGCCACAAGCCTGCTAAATCCACCACCAGAGCTACGAACGGATTCCGGTTCCTGAGTCCTACGACCACCCGCCTCCACAGTCGGGACTATGGCTCGCCCCGTCGGCCCAGCTGAGCTTGACGCCCCCGCATCAAATACCCTCGCTCTCTTTGCCGGACTTTCACTGTAGCTGCTTCGACGGTTCTCGGGCAAAACCACCGATTCCCTCTCCCGCGAGGTACGCACTGCCATTTGCCGCGCCACAGGGTCTGGCCCCGGGAGGCCCTCCGCCCGCACTTCCCGAATGCGGAGTGGAGAATTGTTCTCACCGCCCGGCCGCCTCCCATAATGCGCGTCCGAGAACACTAGCGGCACCGGCCTCGCATGCTCCGTACGCTTCTGGGTAGCCACGTCAAGAACGACTTTTGCGGCCTCCTCCCCTATCTCCATCAACCGCGCTGCTATCAGCTCCTCATCCGGCTCGATAGTCTCCTCAACTTTAAGCGCGGGCCGAGGACCGTTAGTAGGTTTTCTCCCCATCCCCAGCACCTCCAGCACGTTCCACCGAGTGAAATTATAGGTGCTCCGGCTATCATGGTCCCAGCCATAAAACAAACGGAATAACCGTTGCTTCTCCAGGTTCTCCAATTCATAGGTCTGGTCCCCGATCGGTTGATATGCCCCGGGCACTTGATAACCCCTCCAGGTCCGCTGCCACTTACCACCGGCCAGCACCACCGACCTCCTCCAGCCATCCAAAACCGTCGCCGGCAGATGTGTAATGGCAGCACCATGCTCCCGCGTGGCAAAATTCACGCAACCACGGCACTGGCCCTTTCTGCAGTAAGAAATCCGGTACAGCGCCCGAAATTCATTAACTGTGGGCCAGTCCATATAGCTCAAACAGAACAGGCACCCAAGCCCAAGCAACTGCCTCCACTGATTGCTCGGAAGCTGGGCTGGGGAAAGATTCAGCGAGCTTAGCATGTACTGGACAAATCCCGGCAACGGCAGCGATAGACCGTTGCGGAACTGGTCATCAAAAACGGCGACCCAGCCCGGCTCCGGATTACAGGCCAGCTCGCCGGGATGCAAGCCTCGAAGTTTAACGGAAGAGTTGATATCCCACCTCGACCGAAACTCCCTAATCTCCCTCTCGTCCATACTTCTGACTGCTTCGTCGCAGACAATCGTCCCATCACCATCCCGCAGCTCGTGCCTCCTAGGCCCACGAACGCCACTGCCATAATGCGCAGACCTCCCAGACGCCATTAAACCTCAAAACAAAAGTTCAGTTCTACCGAAAGATGGAAGAGGAGAGCAGAAAGCAAAGTGCGGCAGGAAGAAAGCAGATGAGACGATAAATAGGGCAACAACAAAGGTCAGGCAACCCCAGCCGTCGATCCCCTCCATCTCAGTCCGCCCCCTGCCGACACGTGTCCACGGCATCAATAAAAGACCCCATGCCATCATAAACTGATGGAACTGATGGGCTCCCCCTTCATTGCATGTCAGCCACATGCCCCACCCACAAACAACAGTTAGTAAACAAGGAGCACGCAACGAGGCGTCCCCTCTCCTCGCTCCACAAAGGTCGAATCAACCCAACACCATGACGTGTCACGATTACTTACACCGGCTGAATGCCAGTTCACTGGAGGACTTACCCCGATATGGCAGCCCGCCCGATCGAGATCCGCCCAGCACTATGGCATTCCACCGGGCATGTGACATTCAACCAGCTCCAAAATATTCTACCGAATGTCATTCCCTACGCCTACGGGCAGGGACGAGCCAGCAACAACGCAAGGCTTCCAAACGCATGGGCTTTATAAACCCGGGCGAGCTTACATCTAACCAATGTACTCTTGTCCAGCAGGATAAAAACCCTGCATCACACTGAACTGTGATACCCTTGGGGATACATGGCGAGACTCGTTATCTCAACGCCACTCCACTGGGCAGATTGTCTCTCTAACACAGAGCAAGTCTCCCCGCAGGCTAACAAACCTGCACATTACCTCAACGCTTAAACAACAAAAGCAGAGAAGAGCTAGCAAGTGTTAAAACAACGCCTCAGCGCGACCATAACACCCTTCGGGCACCTGTTGGCCTATTCCACGCACCAACAGGCCTCCCCGAAGGCTAGTCTGCAAGTCCATCCGGGACTCGTTCCGATACGGCAGGACGCCCGTCGAGCTCCCATGAACTCCGCCCCGCACCAATATGGTTCATCCGGGACTCGTTTCGATACTTTAGGAACGCCCAGTCAAAGATCCAGATACTCACCTCGGTCACGCCCAATCTTTAACGCGGACTTGGGGGACTGAGCACCGGTAGGTTGGTAACCCCGCGGGTCTGCGGGACAAGAGCAAGACAGATAAGTCCCCATTCAAGATTGCACTTGACCGGGAACTTGGGGGACTTGTTGACAGTAGCCGCAGAGGGGCTACAGCAAGCCCACAGACCCGCGGCAAGTACACCAGAGCCCGGCCCAGGACTCAGGATCGGAGCACCAGCACCAGGCCTCGGGGCCCAGCGGTCTATCCTGCCTCCAAGGGTCCTGGGGCCAGGGGCGCCTGCCTGCCAAAGAGGGCACCAGAATATCCAAACAGAAGGGAACCAGTCCCACATCGAAGGGCAAGGCCAGCCCTCACCCTCAACCACCTATATACGGGCCTCGACTACCACCATAAAGAGGTAACTTGTCTCCCTCCCTGCTTACATACGTGCCCAGGTTATATATATTCCAACTATACTAACTTAAGCATCGGAGAGGTGAAGGCCGGCCCGCCCGGTGTTCCCCTTAGTAAGCAGGATTGCAGGAGATCGAGTCGGATTCATCAAGTATCTACCAAGACCCCCGGGTTTAGGCAGAAACAATGAACAATGTCAGGGATGTCAGCAAATGATATGCATAGCATTTTGGGTACCTCTTTCTTTGGATGATACGGCAAACTGTTAAACAACAACGTTTGACAGGAATTGGCTGGCCCCAAACCATTCTTCCTTTGTTTCTTCTCCCAGCTTCATTATAATTTTGTAACGATCTCTGAGGTACTTAAGTCATAGATTACAAAGATGTTTAGTCTAAAAATCAACTATCAACTACAACAATCCAATTGTCTGACTACAAGTCTTGTGACTTGCTCAAAATTTAGACCCTCCCGCGTCTGTTCACTTTCAGCCCTAGAGTTCGGTCCCTTCTCACCTTTCCCTTTATTGACAAGAGGGCGCTTGACCTGTCTTAAGCTTTACAGCTTCGGATGGTCATTCCCTTACATTGCAATCGTTTCTCAATATTCATCAGCTACTCTAGGCTTCGCAGAAGTGGACCATTGCAATGGTTTTAAAACATCATCGTCTCCAAATAAGTCATGTCGTCTAAGAAACCCCAATCATTGAGGGTGGTTCTTCAAACTTGCTAAAAATTTCATTGGGCTTACGGCGATGGAAAATTGGAACTGATTCTTCAGTTGCCCTAATGTACATAGAAATCATTCTTCAGCTGCCCAAATAAACACCGTACCAATCTAATCCTCCCTCCTAACTTATTCAAACTACAGGTTTTTGGACCTTAAATACACAGCATAACCTGATCCTTCTTTCCATGAGACATTCAAAGTCAAAAGATCAACCAAGTAGTTTTAGCATATCAAACAGGATATCACCAAAATTTATCACAATTTTGACTGCATTCCAAATTCCTAAGACGAGTTCCCTCTTACTTTGGCAAGTGTTTGGTACCCCTGGAAAATGACCAACTCATTACCATGATCTAAGATACCAAGCTCAACTATAGCATTTCACCAAACTTATGCACTGAAAACACTACTCATCATGCTTATAAGAAATCAGAACCAAAAGAGTCCCTGCCGAACCCAAAAAGAAAAAGAAAAATTAAAGGAGATAGAAATGCAAGCAGCCACACACTCACAACTGCAACCAACTCAAATGGTACTCCCTATGTAGGGAGAGAGCTCCAATTCAAGTGTTTTCCTTTTCTATACGGAACCTCACATTACCAACAATCATATAACACAATAGATGCTATGACAATTAACAATAGATTCTACTCCTTTCCTACAAAAAGCACCTTAAGTTACCAACAACCTCATAACACATCAGACATGTTCACAGTCATGAAGTACATGTCTAAGAGATTCTCCATATTTAAGAATTACCGTAACCAGATAAAACATCAGACATGTTACTCGCTGTAAAAACTGTCCAACATACGTTACTAGTCCTACAGCCGACAACATCAAGGCTTTTGGTCCATCAATACCAGAACCCCTTAGGCACGGCTTCAACTCTGGTACCACCATGGTCACTGTTGAACAAAAACTGTATCCATACAACAACGATATTTAACAATCCTTGGGACACGAGAAGGACGACGACAAGCTATACCTAAAGGCTAAAGGAAGGAAGACAAGAAAAACAGTTGAGATACAGATCAGAATTGACCGACAGTACACATTATGTAACAGGACAGTTTGTATTACTATCGAAATTAATGACCAGAATCAAAAGAGGAAACAGCGCCAGTAGCGCCACTGCAACATATGAGAGCAATCATCCTAAGATGTCCTGATAGCAAACAGTACTACTCTCTTCTAGTACAAGAAATATCTGTAAAATGACCGACTCGTAGGTTCATTTTGGCACAGAAGATGCCACATTTATTATAGCAACAAAATCAGTGAAGCATGAGATAGAACTTGGACCGAGGCAGAAAAGCTCACAAGCAATATAAGCAAAAGTAGCACATATTCATAAAATATCCAAATATTAAGAACATTGCTCTAAGACAAATCCAGTAAAACCATCCTTTTGGCTGCAAAAAGAAATAAAAAACGACACCTATTGCATCATGAGAAACCAGTAAAAAAGTGGTCACAGATCCACCACTCTACTTCTCCGACGAGTTAGGGCCTCTCTTCTTTCCGAATCCAACAACTGCAAAACCAAAACAGCAACCATAAATCAAATGAGGACTTGAAACAGAAAATTAGGTATAGGGGAGCGATAATCTCACCGGCGGTGACGAATCTCCTGTTGTACTGCATCCTCTTGTGAGCGCGGCCTCTGGGCTTCTTCTTCTTGTCCTGCTTGGCCACCTTGGGAGTCTGACCCCTCACCTTTCCGGCACGAGCCAATGAACCGTGAACCTTACCTGCACCAAACTCACCGTCACAGACCAATCAGACACCGCCACATATACACAAACACCAACAGTAAACACGCGTTTCAATTACCCATGGCTGATCGTAGTCGCTGCTCAGAAGCTCGAAAACGCGATGGAGGCTCTTCTACGATTTAGGGTTTCAACCCGAACACTGCGCACTTTATATACTCCTTGAATAGAGCAACCGGCGTCGTTTTTTAACTTTTGAAATGCCGAAAATGTCCATAAACAAACGGTGCGTTTCGTGTATAGTTTGTGAAATGCCGAAAATGTCCTCTATCCTTCTTTCTTCTTTTTCCCTCCGAACAGAATTGGAGCTCCGAAAATGGCGACGATGCCGAGCCAGGGCCTGAGGCACGTGACGAGCGTCCGCCCGTGGCTGCGGAACTTCCGAAGCGCGACGACGCTGGCGGCTGTTTCGTCATCTCCGTCCACGGAAGATTCGGAGCGGGCCGAGTCGGAGCCCAAGCCCAAGCCCAAGTCGTATTTCCCGAAGCGAGGGCAGAGTTTGGAGCTGGTGTGTGAGTCTTTGGCTTTCAAAGGGAAGGGTCTGTGTAAAGTATCGGAGACCGGGTTCGTCGTCATGTGCGACCGGGCTTTGCCCGGTGAGCGCTTCATTGGGCGCGTCACTCGCAAGAAAGGGACCTACGCTGAGGTATCACTAATCGCATCTCTTATAATTTTTTATAAGAAAAATTGAATCTTAGGATTAGGGAATGTGGTTCTAGTAGTATCTGGATTGTTCTTAGTTTTTGGTGGATTTCAAATAGGGAAAGTAACTAGTTTGAGACGAATTAAGAGTTGCTAATTTGTTCTAGAAGTTTAATATATGGAGAATTTTGATAGGAATGATAGGTGATTAGATTGTTCTAGCTTAGTGATGTAGAATTGAGAGTTTGTTAGAAGTGAAGAAGAAATATAGAATAGACTTATGTGTGGAGTGATGTTGGTTTTGTGGAGACTCTGTTCGTATAGTAGAGATATATGGGGTAGAGTTAACGATTGGAAAAGAAGACGAGAACTTGGCTACAGAAACAGCATTATGAAAAAGCAAAGTTTCTATGCTATAAGTTTATTTAGTTTTATACTGGGTGTTATTCCCCATTCTATAGTATTTGAAGACTATTTTGTATTCTTCTCTAAGAAACACATTTATTTTGGTTAAAATGTGCAGGTGACGAAGGTAGAGACATTATCTCCTCACTGGGATTTCGTGGAAGCTCCTTGTGAGTATGCTTCTTACTGTGGAGGATGTAAAACACAAAATTTGTCCTATGAGGCTCAAATCAGAGCTAAAGAGCACCAAGTTCATGAATTGATGATAAATTTTGGAAAGGTTTCTCCTACGGAGCTGGAAAGCATCATGAAGCCCATCGTTCCCTGTGACATCCAGTTCCGCTACAGGAATAAGGCTAGTGTATAACTTTATTTTTTTTATTAATTCAGATGATCATTCAGCTGCATGCAACAGCCATAACGGTTAAAAAAGTTCATAAAATTTGCTGCTAAATAGTCTTCCGTTTTGCTTTGTATGCCCCTTTTACTAATTTTCACTTGTTTGACTATCGAGCTAATGAATTAGTTTCATCCGGTTTTACATGTGTGGAATCTAATTAGAGGTTAGACTTAAAGTTTTATTGCTCTGTAACAGCTTATAGTATTTTGCTTCGCCAACTATTATCAGTACTTATAAATCTATTCAATTCAAATTTTAGACCAAACATAAAATTGATGCTATGCATTTTAAAGGTGTGTACCAACATGGTGTGCTTATTTCTATTTCTCCATGACAACTTCAATACTCACAGCATTCAAATACCTATTCTAATGCTGCATATACACTTGTACTTGTTCTCAGCTTGGTCACGTAAAGAATCTCAAGTCCAGTCTACTTTTCGATTTTAGATAAGTGTATCAATCGATATATTTTTTCTGATATTGCAGATGGAGTTCTCATTTGGTTCTCAAAAGTGGTTACCTAAAGAATCATTACATGAGAGAGAAGATGGAGTTGATGATTATGCTTTGGGTCTGCATGCTCCTGGTTTTTTTGATAAGGTTCTACATGTTGACAAGTGCTTATTGCAAAGTGAGCCTGCTGATATGGTAATTCCTGTGTAATTTCTGATGCCTTTTATACTTTGAAATGCAGAATCTATACTGAATTTACCATTGCAAATCAGGGACCTATTTTCAGCCTTCTTCAGTTTTGATAATGTCACTCTGCTACTGTTTATTGCAGAAATATAAAATGGTTAAACTGAAAAGAAAGGATATTGTTATCTGGCTGGAGGACTTCTTGTCCTCAATGTTCTGTGGCTTATCTAATACAATCTCAGTTTCCTTTCTTCTTCTTTTTTAATTTTTTTATTTTATTTATTTTTTTAAATATAAGTCGAATTATATGTCCACTCTGTATGGCATATATTTGTTAGGAAAAAGATCGAGTTTAACCAAAATGTTGCACTTGAGTCTATTCTATTATAAAAAATATGAAAAAAAAAATACAAGATAACAACTTTTCTCTGGGTTTAGATGCATCTCCTTCTAGGGGAGTGAAACTCCATGCTTTTCTTTTTTGGTATCTTAAATTTGTGGTTTAGTAGTGTGGATTGTAATATTGTGATGCTAAGGTACAAAAAAAGGAAATATGGACTGTGGATTGTTAATGGGGTCCCCTTCATCCATTGGTAAACGTAATTAAAATCCTCAAATTTCAACCAAATGGATTGCAGCATGTAACTTTGTTGGTGATTGTACAACTTTGCTTCTTTGTCTACATTTATCTCATGCATAGATTTCAGATTTGTATTATATCAAATAAAATTGATATATATCATCAGTTTCAGAAATTGTACCTTCTGTCCCATTGACTTGTTTTGCTGGTGTATAGGTTCTTGCCGCCGTACAACAATGTTGGAGAGACCCACAATTAGGTCTCTCTCCTTTTGATGTTCACTCTCATGCCGGATTCCTTAAGCATCTAATGCTAAGAACCGGAAGGTACTGTTATGCATTTGCAACTTATGAGTCTTGTGTGTGGGTGTTGGAAATTTGTAGTCCTCATATCATAGAACAAGTTGCTCATTGAAATGAACCTGTATGCAACTTATATATCTTCTTCCGTAATTCAAATACAACTTTTATGGCTAATGTGATGAGGATAGGGGAATGCTAAAAGAATGATAAGTAGTTTATATGAGTCTATGTCTTCTCTTGTTGCTTTATGAGATAAATTGAGCTTTCATTCTTGTTCCAGCAATGTGAAGACTGGTCTTCCTGAAATTATGGTCAATTTTGTGACCTCATCTTACAAGCCAGAGCTACTTCAGCCTCTTCTTCAACGGATAACAGCTATCCCCGAAGTGGTTCGTATGGTCCATTTCCAATATAATTGGTACTGTGATATATATATACATAACATATGACTTAATAAATTAAAAACTATATAATCTGTCCCACCTTCCAATATTTCTTGAACTGATCTCAATGTTTGAATTGCTCTGTGCCTTCTGGGTTGCGTGAACCAAACCCATAATGCAGTGTTTAAAGTTCTCTCAAAGAATTTGCATTACTTGTGTGAATGCATGAGTTTGATGCCAATTGAAATATACACATGTGTTCTTCATGAGTCCTCTAGTTCGACACTCATGTGACATTTTATTTAAATTTCCTCCTTTTCCACCTGATGGATACTTGTTTGAATGTCTGTTGCATAGTGAAATTAATGTCAGCTGCAGTACTCAGTTTTTGAAAATTCCTTCCCTAATCCACCTAATAGAAACTTGTTTTAATGTCAGCTGCAGTAGAAGATAGTTGTATGGCTCGTTTGTCAGGAAAGTCAGTGAACACCTCATATCAAATAGTATTATAAGCATCCAACATATTGCATATCCCCCCGTCTAAGGTGGACAGTGTAATAGAGAATCTGTTTAACATTTCTACTCTTCTTTGTCCTTAAATCCATGTGTGACCATGTCTTGCAATGTTGATTTTTGTCGGCTGTACTTGTCTCCTTGTATGCTTCTGAAGATTCTGTTGATGGGAACCCCTAAATCTTTATCTCTCAGCTTTAGTTATAACTTCAAATGAGTTACCTAAAAGATTTTTTTTTTTTTTAACATTTCTTTGCTAGTTTCTCTATATTCAGAGGTTTAATGAAAATATATTGCGTTCACATTCTGTTTTCGCATATTTTACTTTAATGAGATATCTACTTATCATCTGATGAAAGAATAGTTATGCTCTAGTCTCTACTCCTAAATTATTTGTCCCCCTTATACTTGGTCTCATATGTCTTCCTTTTTCTGTTCTTCTATGGCTGATATAGGTAAGCATCATGAACAATGTAAATACTTCTGTTGGTAACACGTCAGTTGGGGAGGTCGAATACACTTTGTATGGCAAATCTAGCATAACAGAGACCTTAAGAGGGCTCACCTTTCAAATATCAGCCAACTCATTCTTCCAAACAAATACTCACCAGGTATGAAATGTGAAAGAAATCCTTTCCTTATCTCAACACGTTAATTTGTGGTATTGCTTCCGTTCTGTTAGTTATTTAATATCTTTTATGGTAATGCTATCTATGAAATTAAACTCCAAAATTGTGTAAATGCATAGGCAGAGATTTTATATAAACTCATAGAAGATTGTGCTGGTCTCAGAGGAGAGGGCTCAGAGATTGTTCTTGACCTGTTTTGTGGGACTGGCACCATAGGTCTGACACTTGCCAGAAGGTATTTCTAAGCTGTTCATTTGTTTTAGATGCCTTACAAAATCTAATATGTATGCTTTTCTGATTAATTGCAGGGCTAAACATGTTTATGGCTTTGAAATAGTTCCTCAAGCCATTGCAGATGCTTGTCTGAATGCTGAGCTGAATGGTATCCAAAACGCCACATTTGTCCAAGGGGATCTTAACAAAATTGATGAAAGTTTTGAGAACAATTTTCCTAAGCCTGACATTGTTATTTCAGGTAATCTTTTCGTTAGATTCCTTATTTGTCTAGCTTCATATCATTTAATTTTTTATTTTTTATTTAACCTAGGTTTAGCACTTTTAGCAGCTTGAAGATAGAACTAGCGATCTGATCTTCTTCTTTTTTTTTTTTGGATTCTTGCTTTTAATTTGATGAAACCATGGTTAACAATGTCCTTACGCAAGCTCTTTTCTTATTGGTACGATGCATACTCGTGCTCTTGTTGAGTACATTCATGTGCTTTTAGATATACATGAATGTTACTTTCTGCAAGTGCAAGAGGTGTTTATCTACATTTGAAATAAGTGGAAGAGGTGTTTCCTGTTGTTGGAAGAAATACAATTTCTTCATATAACTTTTTAGATATGATGGTTGCCTGTTGGAATGGAATGTGTATTGGGTGGAAGGCTTTGGGGGAAGGGTGAAAAATAGAACTTTGTGGGTTGCTAGTTGTGAGCTCTTATCCTTTGGGTCATTGGGACCTAATAGGATAATTGATGAAAATTTTAAAGGTCTGGGGTGGAAAACTTAAAGTTCAAGTTAAAAGTTGTTCTTTGGTCCTCTGTGATATATACCTGGATTTGCCAGCTGCAGTGATGTAATTTTGTTTGCACTTGGCTTGTTTTCACGAAGAAACAATTTGGTTCTGAGTTCTGACCTTCATTTTGGCATGGTGAATCATACAGATCCCAACCGTCCAGGAATGCACATGAAGTTGATTAAATTTCTTCTAAAGCTGAAGGCTTCACGCATTGTATATGTATCATGTAACCCTGCCACATGTGCGCGAGACCTTGATTATCTCTGCAATGGTGTGGTATGTATCTGCTTTTTACCTCGAGTCCTTGACATCTTTCTGTGACACTAGATTTTTTGACCCGCCATAACTATTGTGCAGGTAGAGAAAAATATTAAAGGCTGTTACAAGCTAAAGAGTGTGCAACCAGTAGACATGTTTCCGCACACTCCTCATATTGAGTGTGTTTGCCTCTTGGAGCTTTGTTGACCCTAGTTGTGGGTATGGTTTTTCATGCCAACGTTGTTCGTCCTTTTACTATATCTGGCTTTATTTTTGTTATCAAAAGAGTAGTTCCATCATCTTTTCTCCTTGTAGTTTAGATGCTTCTATAAATTAGCGAATTCAAAGTTTCAAACTCTAGCATGTTGCTCGAACGCTAGTGATTGTTGAAAAGTAGGGAAGAAGCAATCCATGCCAAGTTGTTTTGAGCGTTGCCATTTCTGCAGTTGTGAAAGGGTTGATCGTTACAAGTTGAGAGAGATCCGAATCGCCTTTAGCGACTTTGAATTCATGCAATACAACATACTTGAATTCATGTGCTTAGCTTCTTTCATTATAACTCAACGAGAACCAATGCGTGGTGCGTTTTAGATTTTGCCTATCAAATTATAATTCAATGAATTCATACCAAAGAGGGTACTTTGGCTAGGCAAAACCAAGGTTGCAGAAATTATAGGTTGACTTCATATAGGAGTTTTAATCATGCACCAATTTAAATACAGCAAGCAATTCATCACAGAGAAAAGAAGGTATACTAATATAGTAAGCTATTAGCAGTAGTGTACAGAATAGATCAATACACGGGTTTATATTTCATATGGCCCTTCTGGTAAATTGATAGAGCATTTTTAACAGACTCTATTTTGACTTTTTAGCTATTTTAGAGAGTTTGTTTAGTTTTTTGTTATATCAAAATTAAAAGCTCCATCAAACTCTTAAGTGACTAGTCATTTTAACTCTTACCTATCTCGCTCTTAAATATAGAGAGAGCGATATGTGACTCTCTATGATTGAATACATTCATTTTAAATGATTCTATATAATATATACATATATTTAAGGGGTATCTAGTTAGTTATCGAGTGAAGTATGTACGACCATTCAATTATCGTTTTACGATCACTCAATTACCGGGACCTAGAAAAAGTATGAAAACCCTAACTCTGTTAGGTTTGGGAGCGCGCCATCATCGGCGCCTCTGCACCATCCTCCTTCTTCGGGGGAACACTGTTTCTGTTCCATCTTCGACGCGGATTGAATCCAGCCTTATCTAAGCTGCACCAAAACCCAGAGAGTGGTTTAATCCTACAACAATTTCTTCTTCTCAGATCTTGGAAAGAGAGGAAGGTTGCTTGATTTTCAGGCTCTGGTCATCATGGCAGGCTACAGTGATGATGGTAGTTTCGATGAGACCAGAGCGAGATCGAATCAAGGTTCTAAATCGGGCAGAGCTTGCCATGGTGTTGAGTACCAACCCAAATGGACACAGGGATGGTCTGATCGAAGGAGTGTTCAGGGGTGGGCTAGTCTACGGATTTATGTTCCAATCCATCTCTGCAAGGCCTACACTGTTAAGCCCGGGTGAAGATGATATCGGCGACAAGCTTCGGTTGTTGCAGGCTGACGACGGTGTAGGTGCGATTGGTGGTATCGACGAGTGCGCTTGGTTCATTTCGAGATTGCTTCTGACCATGGCTATGGTGTGGGTAGGTGGAATCGCCATGGAGTTTTGATGGTTGAAGGGATTCCTGCTCTATATATCTCAAATCGAAGAAGGTGGTTTTTTGGCGAAGGTGGTCGGGGCCGGATTGATGGCAGTGACTCTGAATATTGTTTTTGGGCTAGGGTTTAGTGCCGGCTTAATTTGGGCCTTTACTCAGGTGTGAATTTGGTTAGACTAGGTATTTATGGCCCAGAGCATCTTGGCGGGACAGAAGGCTCAGCCTTCTTCTCTTGCTAATTGAATTGTTTTTGAATCTAGTCACAGTGTTTAGAGTATTTGGTTGTTATCCTTTAATCTTGCTTCTAAGTATTCTAAACACAGAATTTCATTGTGCTTTATCGAGAGAAAATGTAGGTGTATTTTTGGCTCTTTGGCCTAGTATAGGTTGGTGAGTCATAAGAGATAGCTCTTATTGTCCACTACCAGAAAAAAGAGCATTACCGACGAAAAAAAAAAAAACGGCCGACGACATACTTTTTTCGTCGGCTATTCCCAAGAATGGCCGACGATTTTTTATTTCGTCGCTAAAAATAAAAAATCGTCGGCTATTCCCCAAGAATGGCCGACGATTTTTTCTTTCTTCACTAAAAAATATTTTTCGTCGGCTATACCCCTAGAATGACCGACGATTTGGATTTTCGTCGGCCTTTCTCTTAAAGTATAGCCGACGAAAACTTTAGAAAGTTTGGCCGACGAAATTGGAATTTTCGTCGGCTATAAGTCTTTATATTTTCATATCTTGACAGAAGCTGCTCATTTAAAAAAAAACGAAAAAAAACGGGAGAAAGAGTGAAAAATCTGTGGGTATTGTTGAAATCCGTCCTCTCTTACATTGTGGAGCTATATATAGGTACGTATATGTGTATATATGTTGATTTTGAGTTTTAGTTGAGTTGATTTTGAGTTTTAGTGATTTTGATATAGTAAGTGATTTTTTGTTTTGTTGTTGTTTTAGTGTTAGAATGTATGTATATATGTTGATTTTGAGTTGTAGTTGAGTTGATTTTCAGTTAGAGTATAATTATGTGTTTTAATTTGATGTTATTTTAATTAGTGTTAAAATATATATAAATATGTTAATTAATGGTTGTTGATAGTGTAATGAACTTAAATAATGGTTGTTAATTAATGGTATATATATATATATATGAGTTGATGTTGATAATAATATATATTGTAATATATATGTGTTAATTAATTTCTTATTAATTAAAGTTATACATATATATTATTATCAGGCTATATATGGATCGAGATAAGAGTTGGATTTCGCTTCCAAGGCATTTTTCCCATTTCTCCTCCGTTTTTCTGCTTTGCGATCCGCAGCGCCTCAGACAGATCCGCACCGCCCCTCTCCTCCTCAAATCGACGACGAATTCTCCTCCTCCTCCTCCATCCGGCCGAATTCTCCTCCTCCTCCTCCTCCTCAAGCCGCCGGCCTCCTCCTCCTCCGATCCTCCTCCGATCCGATCCTGTTATTTTTTTTTTTCAATTTAATTTAATTTAATAAATTATTATATATTTAATTTTAATAATATAAATTGTTATATATTTGTTATATATTTGTTAATAAATTTAATTTTAACAAATTGTTATATATTTGTTATATATTTTATTTTAATTATATAAATTGTTATATAATAAATTGTTATATATTTGTTATATATTTAATTTTAATTATATAAATTGTTATATATTTGTTATATATTTGTTAATAAATTTAATTGTTATATATTTGTTATAATTTAGGTATATAAATTGTTATATATTTAATTTTAATTATATAAATTGTTATATAAATTGTTAAATTAATTATATATATAAATTGGTAGTCTAATTATATATATATATATATGTTAATAAAGAAATATAGTTATATTTGTATATAAATAGTTATATTTAGGTTAATGGTTAGTATTATTTAAAATTAGTTAAAATTTAAATATTAATTTGTTAGTATGTTTTGAAATATGTTAGTGTTATTGGTTATTATATTAATTAGAATTTGTTATTTAATGTAATATAATTTAATATTAATTAATGTATTAATGCCACGAGTGCTGCAGATGGCCGATGCATTCAGACAGTTCTTCGGAGGCCGTCGTTCCAAATCGAGAGGTTCTGGAAGTTCCGCCGGTTCCGCAGATTCTGACAGGACCCTTAGCCAGCCTGAGAGGAGTGTGGATTCCTCCCAGCCGCGGAGGGCTGTGGATTCATCCCAGCCGCGGAGGAGTATGAGTTCTCGGCACCAGACCCTTCTCCAGGCGGGGCGGCCGTCGAGCAGTTCACTTCAGCCTGTCGGGCCAGATGCTCCGAGGTTCAGTCGGCAGCTATTTCAGGACGAGATAGCTGCAGACGTTCCTCAGGTTCGTATGCCTGAGGTTCATCAGGAGCCGATGACGAGTCCGACGACATCTGCTGGTGACTCGACTGACGGTCCTACTCTCCCAAACCAGCTGTACCTCCCGTACAACATTCATGCGATACCGGAGGTCGACTATCGTGGTGTGCCCATATGGCCTGATATGCCTCAGTACGTGAGTGCTGCGGAGGCATACCAGCATCAGCCATTTGAGAACCCTGCCCTCCTGATTTCGGCGAGGAGAAAAGGAAAGTCGACAGACGGGTCATCGAGTTCAGGTAACATTCGATTTTATTAATTAAATGTTTTATTAAAATTAACGCATTAATATTTAATTTTATTAACCAATCGTTGTTTATGTGATAGGGACAGCCGCTAGCAGTTCAACAAGGAACACGAGAGGTGTCATATGTTTTGACACGCTCAGGAGAACTGTTGAGCTGAGGGGGAGGATCCAGATCAACGAACCTCCTAATCAGGAGGTTCAGGGGAAGAAAAAACGCGACTACTCGGGTTGCGTGGGGGCACTGATTAGGGACAGAGTCCCTATGTTGTGGACCCGGTGGGCTGATGTGCCCGAAAAGATAAAGAGGGAGGTGAACAACGCCGCGTCGGTGAGTAATTTCAAAAATTTAATTTATTTATCGTAATATTTAATAATTTTCGGTATTATTACAATTGTAAAATTAATGTTGGAATTATTTTTCAGACATTCTTCGAGATTGCCGAACACAAGCGGGATTGGGCGGACACCATGCAGAACTCGAGGTACGTTGGGAATTCCTCATCTTATAATTATTAATATTTTATGATATTAATAATATTTCTAATGCACTTTTGTTTTTTTCGTAGGTTTAAAGAGTGGAAGAACGAGCTCCGTTCCCACTATAACGAATACGACAACCTTGGTCGTATGGGTACTCCCAGGGAGTTCATGTTCAGGGAGTACGAGTGGCGTTGGTTGAAGACAGTAGACTTCAACAACCCAGTTATGTAGGTAAATACTAAACTTCACTACAAATGTTTATTTTGTTAAAATTTTAATTATTAGTTTAATTATTTTATAATTATTACACTAATATTTTTTGATGCATTTTTCTAACATTTTATTATTTGTTTGAAGCAACGTTCTCGGATAAACTCTGAGAACCGCCGCCGGAACACAACCCCCCATCATGCTGATTCTAGGCCGTTTGCACAATATCAGGAGGAGGCGCTTAGAGATCATCCTGATAGCAACCCGTACGTGGAGACGTTCAAGATCGCTTATCCACAAACGACAGAACAGCTCATAAGTCGTTCATTACGATTTTAAAATTTTAATTATTAATTTTACTTAATTATATATTTGTTAGAATATTAATTTTTTTTTTCCCGTCCAATTAGGAGAGGGTTAACCGGGCCGAAGAAGAGGTGTTCCAGCAAGTAGTTCGGGAGACACAACCGAACATTTCAGAGGCAGATCTGGAAGAAGCCCTGCGCCAGGTCGACCGGTCCGATGTCCAAACGGCAGCGAGGATGTTCGACGCAGCCTTCCCGAACCGCTCAAACAACTACTACTGCCGGGGTTTGGGAAGTTCTGGACTAGGGCTCCTGAAGACCACTAAGGGAGGTCAAAAGAAGGGAGGCGGGGAGAGCCAACAGGTGAGGGGGGAAGTGCGGAGATTGGCAGAAGAAAATGCCAGGTTGGCGGCCGAGTTCCAGAGATCACAGGAGGAACAACGCAGATCACAGGAGCTACACCGCAGAACACAAGAGCACCACCGGAGAACACAACAGTATTATTTAGATCTGTCCAGTTGGCTTGCTGAATGCGAGAGAATTCGGCAACACAACTACGCCGGCCAACAAAACTGGTGGTATGAGATGTTCACCGCACAACAACAAAGCCTTGAACCCCCGCCCCCGTTTCAGCCGTTAGTTGAACCTCCAATGTCTCAACCTCCCGAGTTCGGTTAGCAAAATGACGAGCATGATGGAGAGCAGGATGCTGGGGATGACCTGGTGGACTTTAGTGGTTTAGGTGATGATTAGGGTTATATTTTATGTATATTGGAACAAATTAAATAATAAGTCATTTAGACGTGTTTCTTGTTGGTGCAAATGCATGGACTGTCTTTGTGATTTGCAGGTTGCTTTGAATGGTAATTTAGAAAATAATTTAATTTTTTTTTCACCAAATGTAAGAATAGCCGACGATTTTGGCATTATTTCGTCGGCTATAAGCACTATAGCCGACGATTTTTACCAATTTTCGTCGGCTATAACTTTCATAGCCGACGAAAATTACCTTATTTCGTCGGCTATAACTAATTAATGCCTATTAAAATATTAATATATTTCGACGGAATAACCGACGAAATAGATGAAATCGTCGGCTATAGTTCAGAACAAATAGCTGACGAATTTCGTCGGCTATAGTTTACGATATCGTCGGCCATACTTGAAGATACCGGACGAATTTCGTCGGATATTTTGCCAAGGTTTGGTCGACGAAATGATGTTTCGTCGGTAAAGTCGTCGGCCATACTCGCATATAGCCGACGATTTCCGTTTTTTCGTCGGCCATTGGTATAGCCGACGGCGTTTTTCCGACGAATTATAAGCAGAAGGTATAGCCGACGAAATTTCGGCATAGTCGACGAAATTTCGGCATAGTCGACGAAATTTTTTTCGTCGGCTATGCCCTCGGATCTGGTAGTGGTCGGCCCTAAATGGGTGTGTTATCTTTATACTGTTTACTTAATAATAAATTTCTTGACTTCCGATTCAAAAAAAAAATAAATGTATTTAAGGTAAATTTTTAAAAACCTAATTAATATGTAAGTTCAAAATAATTAAAATAGAGAGAACTGATACGGACATATTTTTAAACTGGCTAGCCAAAATGACATTTTAACTATGTTGGCTAAAATTTGAATAAAAAATAACTAGCATATAAAGTTACTCTTACCAAGTTTATATTTACCAAACAAAACAAATGAACGATTTTCCTTCCTAGATTCTTCAAATCCGTGAATTCATAGTCAATGAGTGAGTAAATGGAAAGTAATAACCGTGGTAATAGAATATAGAGGGAGGCAGAATTCTGAGAACATAAGTTTTGGAGCGGTTTCACATGCATAACGCACTGATCATAACCTACAAGCATCCATCTCCGATAAATTCTTCAACTCTAACGTAAATCCAGGTGCACAGGTAACTCCAAAAAGAATACGGATGTATGTGCATGCATAGGAGATCAATATCAACTGTCCATTTGATTGTATGTATATACAAGTACACATTTGGTCATCTAATTCAACACATTCTCCTTAAGTTGGCTTTCTAATCGATGGAGAACTTTCTATCCCATGGCAATTGTTACAGAAAAGTTAAAGGATTAACTTTTATCCTAGTAGTGACAATTTTGATATTGAGCAAGGACGTCGTTGATTGTAGAAGAGTTGAAACCGTGGAGCACAGTAATTCAATTATCAAAACCATAAAGCTAGAAGTAAGTGTGATCTAAATCTTCGTTACCCGATTTTTGCCTTAATTCCAATCTATCTTAGCTTATTTTCATTTTGTTTTTGAGATCGAACAATAAGTTCCATTGTGACGCCGGACACTAGTCTCGATCTGATCTTTAATACTGTTTGATCAACAGAGCGATGGAGGTGATGTGATAGATTGCATTGACATCTACAAGCAGCCTGCTCTTAGTCATCCCCTTCTCAAAAATCATACTATACAGGTTAGTTTGCTCTGATTTCTAATAGCTAATCATTGTTTGAAAGTCCTGGTCGGACTAGAAATAAAACCAGATGCGCATACGTTCATGTGCCCTATGCTAATCGACTATATTGTGGAATGTTGATCACTGCCTCGTTATCAAAAATCAAATACTATACGTATGTGTGTAATCAGCAACACACAGTCACGCTTTGAATGTGATATTTGGTTTTTATTTTTTCTTCTTCGTATACCAACCTCAATCAGTATGCATGCCATGAGCCTCCAAGAATTAATGATGTTGGTTTTTGTTTGGTTTATAATTAGGAGCAGAATTAAGCAGTTTCGATTTTCAAAGTCTAACTGATGAGATGTTTTGTTGTTATGTAATAGGTGAATCCGCCTCCGTATCCAAATGGAACTTATGAAACAGAAAGTTCTGAACAAAATGACGAGCAGGTACTGCAATCTTGGTTATTGAAGGAAGAGTGCCCAGAAGGAACAATCCCCATACTTCGAACTCAGGCTTTCAATAGTTCAACTCCCAAATCTAGCCCGCCGTTCAATAACAGCGACGTTGTAGAATTCACACCTGCAGCTGGTCATGAGGTTATACCCATCCACTACTTTTCAGCCATCTGAATTTTAATTGTCGGATCTGTACGTATTACTTGTTGTGAATTACTAACTTAATTTAAGCAACCAAAAATTTCAGTACGCCACAGCTAATCTTATAGGCGGCCAATATTACGGAGCACACGCATCGTTGAACGTATGGAGCCCTTTATCAGAGTTTGAGGAGAATAGTATATCCCAGATATGGATTGCAGGAGGTCATGGTCAAGCTAGAAGTACTGTTGAAACTGGCTGGAAAGTATGAAGTTTTATTTTATTTATGTTTGTTTTTGAGTTTCTATGGAAATTGAAATTGAAGAATTGGTAATTAATAGTTAGCTACAATAAGATAATGAAAGTGTTCCTGACTAGTTTGATCCATTTCGTAATTCCAGATTAATTCGATCGGCTGATAAGCAAACGAGGTTCTTCATATTCTGGACAGTAAGTACCTTTCCTTCAAGTTACAAGTTCCAATTTGGAGTAGGTTGTAACTTATAATGGACATCGATTTGTGTTTGAAAGGGCCATAATTACAAAGATGGTTGCTACAATCTTGAGTGTCCTGGTTTCGTCCAAGTAAACAGAAAGTTTGCCCTAGGTTTACCCATAAAACCTGTTTCAATCTACAACGGGAATCAAGTTGAAATATTCATAAGCATATACAAGGTAAATCCTAAAGAAAATGCATGTAGCTGTTTAATTAACAGAATTTGTAGAATAATATTACTACTCAGAAATTAAATATAACATTTTGTTTTCATGTTTCAGCACCAATCTACTGGACAGTGGTGGCTTAAGTTGCAAGATCAAGTATTAGGATACTGGCCAGACAAAATCTTACCTAGTTTGAGAGGCAGTGCCGATACGGTTACCTGGGGTGGTGAGATATACAATTCAGAACCTCAAGGTCGTCACACCGCAACTCAAATGGGGAGTGGTCATTTCCCCACTGAAGGCTATGGCAAAGCAAGCTATATTCGAAATATCCAGTACTTGGCCAACTCTGGAAAGTTTTTAGATGCACAAGGGCTTATCCCCTATGTCACAAAGCCTCCATGCTACAATCTTAATATGCAAAATAAAGCCAAGGATTTTGGAACCCATTTCTACTATGGGGGATCTGGATATTCAGCAAGATGCCCTAAATAGAAGGAGATCAATGTTATTATTCATTGGGTGATGCAAGGCTGTGTTGATGTCTAATATGCATCAAATTTATCATTGAACACTAATAGAAAATCTCGATAAGGCGTAAAATTTGTGGCCTTAATTTTAAGTGTACGTCATGCCATATAAATTTTTTTGGAATGTTTTTCGAGTAGGAACTATTTTTCATAATTTTACTCATGTAGTAATATTACTATCAATCAATCCTAGTGGCCTCAATAAATCTTTCCAAGTAGGAACTATTTTTCACCAATCCTATAATTGAGGTCACTAGCTAGCTAGGATTGATGAAAAATAGTTAAATCACAAATTGTTTTATGTGATAATAGAGGATGAAGCTTTCGGACAAGATATCTCGATAAGAATTGAGTCTTTGTACCTAGAAGTGTTGAGCAAACCACACTACCAGAAAAATAAGTTGTGCCGACGAAAAAAAAAACAACGGCCGACGAAATGATTTTTCGTCGGCTATTCCCAGGAATGGTCGACGAAAATTTTTTTTCGTCGGTAAAAAAAAAAAATCGTCGGCCATTCCTATAGAATGGCCGACGATTTTTATTTCGTCGGTAAAAAGTAAAAATCGTCGGCTATACTCCAATAATGGCCGACGATTTTTATTTTCGTCGGCTATACTCCAATAATGGCCGACGAATTAATATTTTCGTCGGCTATAAAACTTTTGGAGTATGGCCGACGAATTTTACAATTTCGTCGGCTATAAGTCTTTATATTTTCAGATCTACCCAGCAGCTGCTCATTTGCAAAAAACGGGAGAAAGAGTGAAAAATCAGTAGATATTGTTGAAATCCGTCCTCTCTTACATTGTGAAGCTATATATAGGTACGTACATGTGTATATATGTTGATTTTGGGTTTTAGTTGCATGAGTTGATTTTGAGTTTTAATATATGTTTTGATGTTATTTTAATCCTAAAGAGTAATCGGTTTTGATGTTATTTTAATTAGTGTTAAAAAAATAATGATGATGTTAGTGACAGTTCGGGTAGCATAAGTCCTCTTTCTCGTGCTTCGATAAAAGGAAAACAGAATATCTGACGGTTTCTGGAGCTTTTATCAAAACAGAATGATGATCAGAAGGTCATCCAGGCTACTAAATTGGTCATACCGAAAGATCCTTTTTTCGCAGTTATCTTGCAACCATTCAACTTCATTAACTGTTATCTGGTGAGGATTAAGTAGTTAATGAAGTCGAATGGTTACAAGATAACTGCGAAAAAAGGATCTTTCGGTTTGAACATTTTAGTAGCCTGGATCACCTTCTGATCATCATTCTGTTTTGATAAAAACTCCAGAGAGCTTGGCATTCTGTTTTCCTTTCATCGAAGCACGAGAAAGAGAACTTATGCTACCCGAAGTGTCACTAACATCATCATTATTTTTTTATTTTTTTCATAGAATAGCCGACGAACAATGCATCATTTCGTCGGCTATAATAATAATGGCCGACGAAAATTAATTATTTCGTCGGCCATAAGTTCTTTTAAAATAAATATTACATTTATGGCCGACGAAAATTAATTAGTTCGTCGGTAAAAATTAAAAATCGTCGGCCAAAGAAAAAATTTCGTCGGCCATACACATAGAATGGCCGACGATTTAAAGTTTTTCGTCGGCTATAAACCTATGGCCGACGAAATAGCTTTATTTCGTCGGCTATACTATATCATGGCCGACGACATAGCTTTATTCGTCGGCTATAATTCTATAATGGCCGACGATTTAAAGTTTTCGTCGGCTATATAACTTTGGGAAGAATGGCCGACGAAGTGGGCAATTTCGTCGGCTATAAGTCTTTATATTTTCAGATCTGGACAGAAGCTGCTCATTTCAAAAAAAAAACGGGAGAAAGAGTGAAAAATCTGTGGGTATTATTGAAATCCGTCCTCTCTTACATTGTGGAGCTATATATAGGTATGTATATATATATATATGTGTATATATATATATATATGTTGATTTTGAGTTTTAGTGATTTTGATATAGTAAGTGATTTTTTGTTTTGTTGTTGTATTTTAGTGTTAGAATGTATGTATATATGTTGATTTTGAGTTGTAGTTGAGTTGATTTTCAGTTAGAGTATAATTATGTGTTTTAATTTAATAATGTTATTTTAATTAGTGTTAAAATATATATAAATATGTTAATTAAATGCGATTAGATGCGTCGCATCGATCTGAAACTATTCTCTGTTGAAGGTCAGGCCAAAAAACGTCATTTAGACGGCCCAATTTCCGTTTTACAGCGTTTAGAGGTTTGACTTTGCAGTTTGACCGTCCCGATCGAGCCTTTAACGTTGTCCGATAACCTTGGATTTTTTTTCATACATGTATTTCATCTTAACGGTGATATCTGACGGTTGAAATAGATTTTCCAAACTTTTAGATTCAAAATCGTAATATATGCACTAATGTTCCTTAACTTGTTTACTAAGTGTTTAAGTAAATGTATAGTTTCAAATACCTACTATACGTAGACCCTTCAAATGCAAATGTGTCGTGAAATAAGACATGACCGAAATATTGAAATACGGCTACGGTTGAAAAATGGGAAGATTCCGACAAAATCTGTGTGCCGAATGTTGCAGGTTGCTGTTTTTCACTCCCGTTTTCCTATGGGTAGCCTGACGGTCGGTAAATATTTTGGGGGAAATTTTTATACGATTAGATGCGTCGCATCGATCTGAAACTATTCTCTGTTGAAGGTCAGGCAAAAAAACGTAATTTAGACGGGCCAATTTCCGTTTTACAGCGTTTAGAGGTTTGACTTTGCGGTTTGACCGTCCCGATCGAGCCTTCAACGTTGTCAGATGTAGTTGGATTTTTTTTCATACATGTATATAACCTTAACGGTGATATCTGACGGTTGGAATAGATTTTCCAAACTTTGAGATTCAAAATCGGAATATATGCACTAATGTTCCTTAACTTGTTTACTAAGTGTTTAAGTGAATGTATAGTTTCAAATACCTACTATACGTAGACCCTTCAAATGCAAATGTGTCGTGAAATAAGACATGACCGAAATATTGAAATACGGCTACGGTTGAAAAATGGGAAGATTCCGACAAAATCTGTGTGCCGAATGTTGCGGTTTGCTGTTTTTTACTCCCGTTTTCCTATGGGTAGCCTGACGGGCGGTAAATATTTTGGGGGAAATTTTTATACGATTAGATGCGTCGCATCGATCTGAAACTATTCTCTGTTGAAGGTCAGGCCAAAAAACGTCATTTAGACGGCCCAATTTCCGTTTTACAGCGTTTAGAGGTTTGACTTTGTAGTTTGACCAAAAGTATAGCCGACGAAGTTATATTTCGTCTGCTAAAGTCTGGTGATCCGCGCCTTCCCATTATCCACCGTTGGATGGGGGAGATCGGACGGATTCTGAGGGACGAAGACTATAGCCGACGAATTATGTAATTTCGTCGGCTATGCCATACCATGGCCGACGAAAAATGATTTCGTCGGCTATGACATAGTATGCCCGACGAAATCACTGTATTCGTCGGCTATACTATATCATGGCCGACGAAATAGCTTTATTTCGTCGGCTATATTATATCATGGCCGACGAAATAAAGCGATTTCGTCGGCTATACTATCGGGTATAAGTAAAATGCAGCCGAACCCTAGCCTCCATTTGCCCGATTTTCCCTAAACAATCTTCCTCCTCGAATCCGGCCCTCCTTCATCCGTCGATCCTCATCCCTATTCCGGCGGCCCGGCGCCTCCTCCTCCTCCTCCTTGGTTCGGCAGCCCGGCGACTCCGATCCTCCTCCTTGGTTCGATCCGCCGCCCCTCCTCCTCCTCCTCCTCCCTGTTCCGGCAGCCCCGGCCGACCCTCCTCCTCCTCCTCTCTGTTCCGGCCGCCTCCCCCTCCTCCTCCTCCCCGATTCGGTACCGGCCGGCCCCCCTTTTTTTTTTTTTTTGTTATTTAATTATTAATAAATTAAATTATGGTTAATAAATTATATATAATTGTTAATTTAGATATAATTGTTAATTTAGATATAATTGTTAATTTAGGTATAATTTATGTATTTATATGTTAATTTGTGTATAATTTATGTATTTATGTTAATTTATGTATTTATGTTAATTTAGGTATAATTTATGTTTTTATATTATTTTAGATATAATTTATGTATTTATGTTAATTTAGTTATAATTTATGTATTTATGTTAATTTAGGTAGAATTTATGTATTTATGTTAATTTAGGTATAATTTATGTATTTATGTTAATTTAGTTATAATTTAGGTTTTTATATTAATGTATGTAATTTTTAGGTTTTTATGTTAATTTAGGTAATTTTTGTAAAATTTATTTTAATTGTATATAATTTAGGTGTAATTGTATAATTTATATGTTTAAATTGGTTATTATATAAATCGGTAAATATTAAAATATGTTAGTATTATTGGGTATTATATTAATTAGAATTTGTTATTTAATATAATATAATTTAATATTAATTAATGTATTAATGCGTCTGGCTTTAGATGGCCGATGCATTTAGGCAGTTGTTCGGAGGTCGTCGTTCTAGATCTAGAGGTTCTGGAAATGCCGCCGGTTCTGGAAATGCCGCGGGTTCCCCAGACTCCGAGAGGACGGCTAGCCAGCCTGAGAGGACCACCAGCCAGCCGCGGAGGAGTGTGGATGCAGCCCAGCCGCGGCGGAGTGTGAGTGCTCGGCACCAAACCCTTCTCCAGGCGGGGCGGCCGTCGAGCACTTCACTTCCGAATGTCAGTCCCTCTGTGGCGCCGAGGTTTAGTCGGCAGCTGTTTCACGAGGAGATAGCTGCCGACGTTCCTCAGGTTCGTATGCCTGAGGTTCATCGGGAGCCGATGCCGATGCCGAGTCCGACTCAGTCTGCTGGTGACTCGACTGAGGGGCCTACTCTCCCAAACCAGCTCTTCCTCCCATACAACATTCCTGCGATACCCGAGGTCGACTATCAGGGTCGGCCCCAGTGGCCTGATATGCCTCAGTTCGTGAGTGCTGCGGAGGCATACCAGCAGCAGCCATGGGAGAGCCCTGACCTCCTGATTTCGGCGAGGAGAAAAGGAAAGTCGACGGCAACCGAATCATCGGGTTCAGGTAACATTCGATTTTATTAATTAAATATTTTATTAAAATTAACGCACTAATATTTAATTTTATTAACCAATCGTTGTTTATGTGATAGGGACAGGCGCTAGCAGTTCAACCCAGAGGAATACCAGAGGTGTCATCAGTTTTGAGACGCTCAGGAGAACGGTTGAACGGAGCGGGAGGATCCAGATTGACGAAGCTCCTAATCAGGAGGTTGGGGCGAAAAAGAAACGCGACTACTCGGGTTGCGTGGGTGCACTCATTAGGGACAGAGTCCCTATGTTGTGGGCTCGGTGGGCTGATGTGCCCGAAGAAATCAAGATGGAGTTGAACAACGCCGCGTCGGTGAGTAAATAAAAAAATTTAATTTAGTTATCGTAATATTTAAAAATTTTCGGTATTTTTATAATTATAAAACTAATAAAATATTATCTTTCAGACATACTCGCACCAAACCTATCAAAGTCGGCTCGATCACGCCAAAAAAGTTTGAAAAATCTCTTCTCAGGGGGTTCAGTGAAGGAGGCAATGGGAAGGTTAATAAGCAAATTTTTCATATACGAAAATATACCTGCATCAAAAGCCGCATCTCCTCACTTTAAAAATATGGTGATTGGATGTCAAAGAGCCGGTGAAGGAGTGCAACCCCCCACCCCCCATGAGATCAGGCACAAGTACTTGGAGAAGGAGTTTAAAGACATCACTGATTATGTTGATAGATTGAAAGCTCAATGGGAAACTTATGGATGCACAATCATGTGTGATGGGTGGACAGGGTCAACAAGATTGTCTATCATCAATTTCATGGTGTACTCTAAAGGTACGACTGTTTTTCTCAAGTCTGTTGATTCTTCTACTGAGAAAAAGGATTATGCATATATATACGAATTTTTGAAGAACATCATCCAGGAGGTAGGAGAGCACAATGTTGTTCAAGTGGTGAGTGACAATGCAGCAAATTATGTGAAAGCTGGTAAGAAGTTGATGAAGCATCATAATGTTTATTGGAATTCTTGTGCGGCTCATTGCATTGATCTCATGTTTGAAGAAATGAGAAAAAAGCAGAATGTTCGTGATGTGATTTACAAGGGTAAAGCTATTTCAAATTACCTTAATAATCATAATATTTCATTGGCAAAGATGCGTGAATTCTGCAAAGGGGAGATCGTTCGTGCTGCACTTACTCGATTTGCCACTAACTTCATTTCATTAGAGAGCTTACTAAAGAGGAAATCGGGGCAAAGCAGTTGTTCACAAGTGATTGGTGGAGCGATAGCAACTTCAGTCGTACAAACCACGGTCGTACTGTTGAAAGTTATGTACTTGATCCAATCTTTTGGAGTCAAGCACAAAATGTGTGTAAACTATCTGAGCCTCTTTACAAAGTATTGCGCGTCGTTGATACAGAAGTATATCCAACTATGGGTGCAGTTTATGAGTTGATGCGTCTACTTAGAGAACAGTTGGCAAAAAAACATGGTGCAAAATGGGTGGTGAAGATTATTGATGATAGGTGGTTTAAAACTTTACGACATGATTTGCACGACACATGTATATTTTTATCTTAATATCAAATTTTATTGACATTTATTTTTTATCCTTATAATGTATACTAAAAATAATTTTATAATTATTCCTTACAGGTTATTATTTCAATCCTTGCTATAACTACAGAAGAAGAGTTGGAGATGATCCTGAGCTAATTCAAGCTGTGCATAATGTATTTCAAAAGTTGGACCCTAATTGCCCCACAATAGGAAATTTCGGAAAAGAGGTTCGGCTTATGACGTTTTTTTTTAATTTGTCATTTATTCTTTACAATTATGACAAAGGATGTGTATAATTAATTTATTCACAAACATTCAGCTCATATATTTTAAGGATTCAAAGCTTTCATTTTCCACGCCAACCGCAATTGCCTCTAGAGGAAACATGTCTCCTGGTATGTTTATATAATTTGTTCGTGAAATTACAAATATAATTTAATTTAAAAAAATTAATATTTTGTTCTTTTATTGTTTACAGTTGATTGGTGGGTGATGTATGAAACAAGCGCACCTACTGTGAGGAAACTGGCCATAAAAGTCTTATCTCAAACAGCTTTAGCATCAGCTTGTGAGCGAAACTGGAGCATATTTGCTCTAATTCACACAAAACAAAGAAACCGCTTGGGATATGAAAGGCTGGAAAAATTGGTATTTTGTTACTATAATATGAAGCTTCAACTCCGTGATAAAGAAGCCGACCAAGATAACATTGATGTCCAGGATCCATTGGATGTGTTTGATATTGGTACAGAATTTGATGATGAAGAGAGAGATCAACTTTATTAATGGATTAGACCGCTACATTTGGATGATGAAGATCAAAATCCATCGTTGAGAATTGCTGCAGCAGCTCGTGATGAAGGGATAGATGTCGAGTGAATTATTCAGGAAGAGGTTATTGGAGATAATGATGGGAACGATTCATTTGAAGCTGCCATGAACAGAGATAATATTCTATCCAATCCAAAGTCTAGATGTCCACATGCTTCCCATTCTTCTTTGGCGAGGCACAGTTCATCTGATACGAGATCAGGAAGCTCATCAAGCAATAGAGGGGGAGATACATGAATAAATGACATAAGACATGTTGGTAGTGGTAGTGGAAATAATGATTACAATGGAAGGCAGCAAATGTATTTTACTGAGGAACAACATTATACACATGCAACTCAAGATGACGACCATTGTGACAGAAGAGCAGGTCATAGATACAGTGGAGGTGCCACAAAAGGTAACTTTAATCCAAGACAAATGGGTGATATGAGTTTATGAAGAATTGCAGAAGATTCTTTGTCAGCTAATTTTGGCTCAATAGGTATGGATCACGGCATGGTCAGAACTTTACAATACCGTATCCATCATGTTACTTGCCTTATGGTATGTCATCCAGTGATAGCTCATGGTCACAGACACAAATTAACTCAGATGCTGATCATTATGGAGCAACGCGTGGTCCATACTATGAGTCTCAGAATCCTCAAAGATCGCCACTTGACCCATATGGTTGGCATGTAAGTCAATATATGCAAAATTTTAAAGGAGAGCAATCATTCAACGAATATTCTTCGCAGTTTACTCATGACTCTATACAAGACGATGAAGAAGGCAGTGCGAATTTCGAACCTCATCGGTCTTCTGTATGGTTTTAAAAACTTCATGTAGTTGCTTTTGTGAAATATTATGTACAAATTATATTAAAGGGTGTGATGGTCTAGCCTCCTTTTAGGTTTCAATCATAAATTATATATATTAAATCATATTTCAAAAAATATCAGCTCTATTTCACGTAGTAATTCATATAACATTTCAATAAATTGATATCTATTTGAGTTTATTAATATTTTCTTCTCACATGTGATCGATAACATAGCATAAAACAACCTTAGAAAGTTTCAATATAAATTTCCATGTATTTCTTATAGTTTCCGTCATTTTTGTTACAATTTCTAATGGATCGATATTTTATCGATATTTCCGTCGAAATATCCGTATTTTGAAACGTCGATATTTCCTCGATATCCGATATTTTACTCCTTGCCTAAGATGCACCTAGGCGACACACTTTGTTGATTCTTCGTTGCTTCAGATGCAACTAGGCGACGGCTTTTGCTATGCCTGTCGCCGAAGAATAATTTATTTATTTAATTTTTTTTTAAAATAGTTTTATATTGATCTTAAACGACGGGCATATAAATGTTTGTCACCTAAGATGCACCTAGGCGACGCACTTTGTCGATTCTTCGTCACTTCATATACATCTAGGCGACAGATTTGGCTATGCCGGTCGCCTAAGCATAATTTATTTATTTAATTTTTTCCAAAAATAGTTTTATATTGATCTTAAACGACGGACATACAAATTTGAGTCACCTAAGATTCACCTAGGCGACGTACGTTGTAGTTTCCTTGTCGCTTACGACGCATCTAGGCGACAGATTTGGCTATGCCTGTTGCCGAAGAATAATTTATTTATTTAATTTTTTCTAAAAATAGTTTTATATTGATCTTAAATGACGGGCATATAAATGTTTGTCACCTGAGATGCACCTAGGCGACGCACTTTGTCGATTCTTCGTTGCTTCATATACATCTAGGCGACGGATTTGGCTATGTCTGTCGCCTAAGCATAATTTATTTATTTAATTTTTTTCTAAAAATAGTTTTATATTGATCTTAAACGACGGACATACAAATTTTTGTCACCTAAGATTCACCTAGGCGACGCATGCACGTTGTAGTTTCTTTGTCGCTTACGACGTATATAGGCGACGGATTTGGGTATGCTTGTCGCCTAAGAATAATTTATTTATTTAATTTTTCATTTATATTGATCTTAAACGACGTCATACAAATGTTAGTCACCTAAAATTCACCTAGGCGACGCACTTTGTTGTTTCTGTGTCACTTACGATGCATCTAGGCGACGCAATTTCCTATGCATGTTGCCTAAGCATAATTTATTTTTTTAATCTTTCAGAAAATAGTTTTATATTGATCTTAAATGACGGACAGAGAAATGTTAGTCACCTAAGATTCACCTAGGCGACACACTTTTAGTTTCCTTGTCGCGTAAGATGCATCTAGGCGACGGATTTGCCTATGCCTATCGCCTAAGAATAATTTATTTATTTAATTTTTTCAAAAAATAGTTTTATATTGATCTTAAACGACAAACATAGAAATGTTAGTCACCTAAGATTCACCTAGGTGACAGACTTTATTGTTTACGCGTCGCTTAAGATATATCTAGGCGACTGATTTTCGTATGCCCGTCGCTTAAGTGTTTTTGTAGAAATCAATACAGATGTTGCTTCAGTATTTTGCCCTTTTACAAAACAAACAACATAACCTGCACAGCCCAAACCAACACATTCCCCAAACAACCACATTCTAAAATTTGAAACCAAAACATTCATTCCAAAATCAATTGTGCTATTACGTAAACTGTTCTTTAAGTACAAACAAAAGGTAATAAACATAGTCTAAAATGTGGTTGCCTCCATGTCGCATAAACTGTTCTTTAAGTACAAACAAAAGGTAATAAACATAGTCTAAAATGTGGTTGCCTCCATGTCGAGAAGTCAAGGATTTTGGGAAGAACTACCTGATAGGCGAAGCGCTACGAGCATCGCAATTTTCTCGTCCATATGCCGTAAGCGCTCTTCTTGGGCTGCTTCTCTCTGGCGGTGGCGCTCTTCTGATTGGCCGATATGCTCTGCCAGTTACGCTTCTTTCTCCCTATAGTCCGTCATCAATTCTTCTCTGACTTCACTAACTCGCTCCTCCACGATGCTATCTACTTCTATACGCCGGGTGCCTCCTCTCTTCTTCGGCTCCCGCTGCATGCACCTTCCCACCCCTCGAACGTCTGTGCCTCTCTTGTCCCCAAGTCGACTGACTATCACATCAATTTGTTCTTCAATGGGGAGAGGCGCTTCGGGGGCAATATCCGGGTATTTCTCCCTCCTTTGCCCTACTAGTTCGTCCACACGTTCTTTCATTGCCTCCTACAATAACACACAATTGAACAAAGTTAATAAGATATACATACGGTGCATTTGTAAAACAAGAAATGGAACAAAAAAAGCAGAAGTCTCACCACGTGCGGACGGCCCAAATGGTCTTTGGCATAGGCATCCTCGAAGGCACGGACGAAAGGGGCTGGATGTCCTTGATTCTCATGTAGCTTCGCCCGGTAACTGAAGGCGGTCGGGCCAGAGTGGTGGTTCATCCTTTTTGGACCCGCTCGGACCTCCTTCATTTTCGCACATAAGGCCTGTAACACAACATTTACAACCATTACATATTGAAAAAAAAAACTAATATAAACCATGAAAAAGATTGAAACAGAGAGAGAGAGAGAGATAGAGTGATTACCGCATGAATAGGGTCCTTGAAGTGCGTGCACAACCATTCCCACGGCGTCGAACGATGGAGAAACTCAAGAGGAAGGTCATCCCCCCACTGCAGCCAATGTCGTCTGCAATCAGATTTCCAATCCTTGTACCGATTGGCTGCCGTTGTCTGAACATAATGCCACAGGCCATCATGATCCGGTGGGAGTTCGTAGTGTGGCTAGATATATACAACATACCCACATTAGTAACAAAACATAACAAAAATAAAAACAGTAAGAAAAATATTTTAACATATTAAATGACTGGGCTTACTGAGAGGTAGTTGGACACAATCGCTCGGTCCAAGGGGCCCAATTCCCTGTAGGTGGCCTTCATCGTAGGGACAACGTCCTTGACACGACTTCCTATGTCCCTAGAAAGGAGTCTTCGGACCACCGGATCCTTCGGGCCGCGATGGTACTCATCATACTCCACCACGATCTTTCCCCCCGTAGTTCGGACCAGCTGCTGGGTCTTTAATCTAACCACCACACCTCTCTTCCTTTTTTGTGGTGTATCTACAAACAAAAGCCGAAAGAAGCTTATAACCATTAAATTAAATCTTTAATTACCGAATCAATTATATGATTTCATATCATCTATATCTATCTTTAATGAAATGACCTACAGTAACCGAAATATATTTGTCGTGACCAAGTCCTAGCAACGAATGCTGCGGGCAGTCGTCGAAGCGCCGGTAGAAGCAGAACAGGTACTGTGGTCGCTAGACGTCGCTGGCGCAACTGCTGGGAGTGGGGGGACGGTTAGATGCAAGGCAGTCAATGGAGCACAAGGAGAACATTCCACCGGATTAGGAGCAGAAGAAGCAGGAGCCGTAATGTGTGGTGCTGAAGAAGTAGGAGTTGAAGGTCCAACATCAGGAGTTGAAGGACCAGCAACTTGAGAAGATGAGAGCCCCGAAGAACCAGCATGTGACGTCGGTAGTGGTGGTGCTTGTAGTGATCGTCTCATCAACTGCTGCCGTAGGTCATGGTCCTCAATCTCCAAGAGCTTCCTCGTCTTTCCGTATCGAGGTTTTGGAGGCATTGCTAATATAAGAGGTATATAAAAAATAAAAAATAAAGCAAGTTATTCATAATCGAACAATTTAATAAGCAAGATTTAATCATTTCGCACATAGGAATGCAGTGGCTTATGAGATGTTAAGTAATTAATTAGGCCATCCAGTGGCTTATGAGATGTAATCATTCTATTACTTTATTTCATTATTCCTAGCCAAATCCAAACCCATGTAAAAAATTTCAATCTTTCTTCAGAGCTCTATATATAATATTCATATATACATATCAGTTTGCAGCAGAAATAAACCTCAAAAGATAGCGACGCTGCACAAATTCAAGTTTGGTGGGATCAGCTTTTTCTTTTAGTTCTCTGGACACCGGTAAACTCAATTACCTGCCATTTACATTTCATACTTCAAGATCAAAATAAAAAACAACTAACTTCATCTCATATACATTCTATTAGATGCTTCTCTTTTAAGCAATGTGGCCCTGTTGTTAATAACTACAAATCCTTTGAACTTATTCTAATCATAAATGGATTATGTTGGTACATGCCAATCAATTCCATTTCAATTGTCTAATAATCCGTCAGAGAGCCAAATCCACACCAAGTAGGGAACCAGTAAATAGAATTTCTTGTCTATTATGTCAAAGCTCATTAGAAGTGAAAATTATCAACATGATTGTAATGTAAATCATCTACCCAAACCCTTTCTCATTCTGCTAAAAACCTCCCAAAATTGAAATCCACATTTCTAATTCATTGTCCCTTCACAAGAAAAACTACAGATGCGAGGAACCAGAGTAAAGGAAAAAGGACAATAAAAACCTTACCACCCCAGCCAAACCCAAACACACGTTGCTAATGCTTCTCAGCCGGAGCAGTCGCCGTCGGAGAGACCAGCCGGCGCCGGTGCAGTCGCCGCTGGAGAGGAGCAACAGCCTGAAGGACCTGTTTGTGTCGTCGCCGCCTTTTGAAGGGTTTGAGAAGATGGAGAAGCGACCGGAGTTTGGGTTGGTAGAAGGAGGAGGAGTTGGAGTTGGAGCTGGAGCTGGACCGGGTTCTCTGAGGCAGAGGATGAGGGAGGGACTCGAACGAGTCTCCACCGAAGGGTAGGGCGGGGGACGTGGCTGCCGTCTGAGGCAGAGGATGAGGGAGGGACTCGAACGAGGTGGAGGCTCGTGGTGGGGGGGGGGGGGGGGGACGCGACGGCTGTCTGAGGCAGCGGATGAGGGAGAGGATGGGGCGGCTGGTGGTGGTGCAGAAGGAATTAGGAGGAATAGGAATTATGCTCGATTTGGGGATTTCAGAAATCAGAGTTTGGTTTATATATATATACACTTAAGCGATGGATTTACCAATGACCGTCGCTTAAAAGTTAGCCTTAAGCGACTATCAAATAAAAACCACGTCGCCTAAGCATTTTTAAATTTTTGGCAAGAATTTTTGGCGCAAAGCCACGCGTCATTTCCAAAATACTTAAGGGACGAAATTTAATTCTTCCGTCGCGTAAAATATATGTTTAAGCGACTAAAGAATACTACCTCCGTCGCTTAAGAAGATTTAAATTAATATACAATTTAAGAAGGTTTTAATTGGTTATTCCAATGATCGAACGGCTAAACGATGTCTATTACGTCTCAATTTTTAACCATGTACCGTACTATACGTACATTTGGGATCCAACGGTCAATTATTCTAAAATGATTAACTTCATAATACCCCCGATCGATGCGGTCAATATTATTTAAACACTTATCTCTGTATGGGGATTCACAATATCGGGAGGTAAACGTTATAAAATTTTTACATGGCTGATTAGGTATCATTTATTTGAGAGTTTAATGTTTGGAAGAGTCGACAAAACGAGGTCATCTGAAGGTACGTAATAGCGTTTTCGTGTAATGTGATTAGTAGAAAATATGGTTGACCGCTTCGATCGAGCATCGAACGTTAACGAAACGAGTTGATTTTTCTACTGTACTCATATTTAATTATAACGATCACATCAGACGGTAAAAATTTGAATTTTTTGAATTGATCCATTAAAAAGACAACATGCTTACTAATGTGGTATAACTTGATTATTAGATTATACTCAAGTGTGTAATTTTCTAAACAACTATATAAAAGAAGTTGAATTTTGAAAAACACTGTGAAATAACATTTCATCGTTATGACGAAATACGGCGATGGTCAAAAAAATCATTGAAATCCGACAAAGTTACAGCCTCGATCGATGCGGTCAACGTTATTTAAACACTTGTCTCTTTATGAGGATCCATAGTATCGGGAAGTAAACGTTTCCAAATTTTTATATGGATGATTATGTATCATCTATTTGAGAGTTTAATGTTTGGAAGAGTCGACGAAATAGTTTTATATGAATTGTAAACGGCGGACTTATAAATATTCGTCACCTAAAATCTACCTAGGCAGTGGCTTTGATCTTTGCTAGTCGCCTAAAATAACACAAGGCGACCGGTTTACCTATGTGTGTCGCCTCAGACGACACAAGGCGACGGGTTTACCTTTGTGTGTCGCCTAAGTTTAACTCATTTCCTTTTTTAAAAAAAAAATTAGTTTTATATGAATTTTAAACGACAGACTTATAAATATTAGTCACCTAAAATCTACCTAGGCGACTGGGTTTGGTCTTTGCTAGTCGCCTAAGTATAAATTATTTCCTTAATTTTTTCCAAAAATAGTTTTATATTGATCTTAAACGAAAGACTTATAAATATTAGGACTTATAGATTTAGGCGACTAGCTTTGGTCTTCGATAGTCGCCTAAGACAACACAAGGCGACGGACTTATTTATGTGTGTCGCCTAAGTTTAATTTTTTTAAAAATAATTATATATTAATTTTAAACGATGGACTTATAAATATTTGTCACCTAAAATCTACCTAGGCGACTGGCTTTGGTTTTGCTAGTCGCCTCAGACCACACAAGGCGATGGATTTACTTATGTGTGTCGCCTGAATGTTATGATTTTGTAAAAAAAATGTTTATAAAATTTGCCTGTTCAATTTGGAGGTCATAGTTATATGTTGATCAATCATGTTACGTTCATATCTTTATTACATATATGAAAGTTTGGTGGGATTTAAAAAATTTCGACAAATTTTTAATACATTGCACGCGCTCTTTCTTCAATACTTGAGCGACGGAAAATATTACATTATTCCCTTCAATACTCTTAATCTGTTTAACATCCATCGCTCTTTGGAGCGGACCTGCGTTGGCAAATATAAGTAAATGTCACATTTGACATCCGACGCTAAGTTTGTCCAAAAGAATTGTTCACCGTGATTGAAAACTCAAGTATTCCCCTAATTGAAAACTCAAGTATCCCAATAAATGGTCAAGTCATTTAAAGCGACATACATTATAAATATTTGTCGCCTAAGTATAAATTATTTCCTTATTTAAAAAAAAAAATAGTTTTATATTGATCTTAAAGAAAGAACTTAAAAATATTAGGACTTAAAGATTTAGGTGACTGACTTTGCTCGTTGGTAGTCGCCTAAGTATAAATTATTTCCTTAATTTTTATATTGATCTTAAACGAAAGACTTATAAATATTAGGACTTATAGATTTAGGCGACTGGCTTTGGTCGTTGCTAGTCGCATAAGACCACACAAGGCGACAAGTTTATATATGTGTGTCGTCGAAGTTTAATTGTTTTTTTTTTAAAAAATAGTTTTATATGAATTTTAAACGACGAACTTATAAATATTAGTCACCTAAAATCTACCAAGGCGACTGGCTTTGGTTTTTGATAGTCGCCTCAGACCACTCAAGGCGACGAGTTTACTTATGTGTGTCGCCTTAATGTTATGAAATTATAAAATTATTTCCTTAATTTTTTTCAAAAATAGTTTGATATTAATCTTAAACGACGGATATACAAATATTAGTCACTTAAGTATAAATTATTTCCTATTTTTTGAAAAAAAAAATAGTTTTATATTTATTTGAAACGACGGATCGACTTATAAATATTAGTCACCTATAATGTACCTAGGCGACCGGCTTTTTTCTTTCTTAGTCGCCTAAGATTAAACAAGGCGACAGATTTACGTATTTGCGTCGCCTAAGTATAAATTATTTTCTTATTTTTTTTTACAAAAAAATGTTTTATATTAATTTTAAATGACAGAGTTATAAATATTAGTTTTATTCGCTTCGCTTAAGTATAAAATATTGCCTTAATATTTTTCAAACAATATTTTTATACTACTCACCATAAGAGCCTTGTTTTGTGATGCTTTTTTACTGAATAAAAAACGGTGTTAACTTGATTATTTTAGGGTTTACATAAAATACTTAATGAAATGATCAATTTTCATCAGATAGGTCTTCCTCATATTCAGCATAATCATCCTCTCTATCACTTTCGTCTTCATCTTCCTCACTTTCGCCTTCATCTTCTTCGTCATCGTCGCTTTCATCCTCGTATTCATTCCCGTCGTCATCATCCTCGTCCTCTTAATCATTGTAACATTGAATGGGAACATCAATGTGTGGAAGAGAACCGAAGTCGATGGTGAAACCAGATATAGGAGTGTAAGTTGGGATTGAGTCTGTGGTAGGTTCTTGATAGGATTCATCAACTTCATTCCTCCTAGGAGGTCTGTTAGTTTCATCCCTTGCAAGTGTGCTAGCACTGTACGTACCTCTGTGTGACATCACATTAACAACTTTCCAAGGTTCACCAGCCTTCAGGTCATCTAGATAAAACACTTGTCTTCCTGTGGCGGCAAGAATATATGATGAATCCTCATACCAGCTGGTAGATGTATCCACTGATAAAAGACCGTGATCTATTTTTATGCTACCATGAACGGTAGGGTCAGTATTGTACCATTTACACTTGAACAAAACAACCCGCATGTCTTCTGAATGTACTAGTTCGACAACGACTTCAAGAATCTCGTAATATGAGATGCCTTCAGTCTCTACCATGACACCACTATTTTGAGTCTTCAATTTATGGTCTCGCTGCCACGTGATAAACTTAACTCCATTCACATAACATTGTGAATAATTATTGTGTGCTTGAGGACGACATGCCAAAATGTGCAGTTCAGGTGTATAATACTCACTTCCTTCTGTTTGCAGCTTCGTGATCTGTAACATTAATATAAACCATTAGTGCAATGTAATATAAATCTTCAACTGTATATAATGTTCAAATTATAGTGATTGTATACTCAATCTTGAAAGTATGGAAGAAAGCTCTGACGTTACTCATCAGTCATCCGTGAATTGATCTTTTTTAGTTCATTATGATGAACCGCAATGAAGTAAGCCGTTTCTGTATAGTGCTCCATTACATTCCAGTGAGCCTCATACAGTTCGTTCCTACTTAAGCGAGCATTTGCTACAAAACCGGCGGGCTTCACGAGTTCGGAAACAACAGAGATATTGAATCGAGGTGCACTGGTGACGTTTGCATCTCCCGTAGCATCATCCATATAAAAACTGCAGTATGTCACACACTTATGTGTAATGTATTGCTCAGCAATACACCCCTCTGGGAAACGTATGTTTCTAACAGTTTTTTTATAGTCCCCGAGTTGCCTGTCAAATATTATAGTTAGTACATTATATATATATATATATATATATATATATATATATATCACTGCATATATATAGAGGATCATGTAGTTAAAATGACAAAATTAACACAATACCTTTCCATGGGAAACATCAAGGTAAAATGTACTGGGCCGGTAAGCAGAACCTGTTCGGGAAGGTGAATCATGAGGTGAACCATGATAGTGAAGAAAGCGGGAGGAAAGATCCTTTCCAATTTACAAAGAATCATTACTATTTCTTCCTTCATGTGACATACGTCTTTTTTCATCAACTCTCTAGTACATTGTTTCTGAAACCATCTGCACAACGCTATTAACAGCTCAACGACGTGATATGGCAGATATGGTCGAATAATGACTGGAAGAAGACGTTGCAGCAGTACATGACAGTCATGCGTCTTCAATCCATAAAACTTTGTATCATTCACATTTACCTTATTCTTCAAACTTCCCGCATAACCATAAGGAAACTGTGCATCTTTAATCCATTCGAAAATCTCGCTCTTTGTCTCAGGAAGAACTGTATACGGTGCTTGAGACACTTTTTCTTTCTTTTTACTTGACCCGGGTTTCACTTTCTTCCACAGCCTCTTCCGTATCCCTAGTTGTTCCAGACCTTCACAAGCTTTTGGATCGTCTTTGGTCTTTCCTTCGAGACCGAAAATGGTTCCACTGATGTTGTCGCACACATTCTTTTCAATGTGCATGACATCTAAGGTATACCTTATTCTCGATGTGGTCCAGTACGGCAGCTCCCAAAATATACTCACGTGAGTCCATCACAGTTTCTCTCTAGTTGCTTTGGGCTTGAACTTCGGATGCAAACTCAGTTCAGGGTAGTCATGAGAGAGGATACTGCTATAAATCTCATCCTCAGACCAAGAGCGTGGTGCTTCTCTTAACTCAACCTTCTCATTAAACTTATCTGCTGCTTGACGCCATGGATGCCTCCGGGGTAGCCATCTGCGGTGACCCTGGTATGCCATTCTCCCTGTCAAGTTGCTTGAATCAATATCTTCCAAACAAATGGGACATGCTTTGTAGCCTTTTGTCTGGATGCCTCCCAACATCTCTAATCCAGGAAAGTCGCTAATGGTCAACATCACTACTGCTCTTGCTCATGTCGCTCATAAGTCTGAACTCCGATACTCCACAACATCTTTAGCTCATCGATCACCGGTCTCATAAACACATTCAAACACTTTTCTGGAGACTTTAGACCGGATATTAACAATACAAGCATGTTAAACTACTTTTTCATACACATTGAAGGAGGTAAATTGTAAGGCATCGCCACAACAGGCCAAGTGCTGTGAGAAAGACCGATTACACCAAAAGAATTGAACCCGTCTGTAGCTAGTCCGAGGCGCACATTCCTAATGGCGTTGGCAAAATCTGGAAAGTCCTTATCAAACTCCTGCCATGCTTCCCCATCTGCCAGGTGTTTAAGAAAATCTGGATCTGAAATCATTTTCCCGTGCCACCGCATTTCCTTTGTTGTGTGCGGCGACATATATAGGCGTTGCAACCTGGGTGTTAGAGGGAAGTAACAAACCTTTCTTACAGGAACTTTTATACCATGTTCAAAATATATCCATCTTGACTCATTGGCATATGAGACAGTTGTCTAGGTCTGCATTCTCTTTGTAAAACAACGCACAACCATGATCGCATGCGTGGATGATCTGATAACCCAGACCCATGTTCTTTAGGATCTTTCTTACAGTTCGGTATAAATCAGGACACTTATTTCCTGGAGGAAGTGCGCTCTTGATCAATGCACAGTTCTCATCAAAACTTTTGTCTGACCATCTATTTAGTGTTTTTATCTTAATTGTTTTAAGGATGATGGTTAAAACAGTCTCTTCACTACCATCATACAACGGAGTCTGAGCTTCTAATAAAAGCATGTTATACTTCTCATAAGCATCTTTGACAATAGGGTCTAAATCATTTACATCATTTAAACCATCAACATTCTTTGCCTCATAAAATCTATCAATATATGGAAAAACATCATACATAATGTCCATAATGGGGTTTATTTAAAGACCCACACTACCACTAGAAGATGTCATCTGCTCAAGGTATTTTTGCCTCTGCTTGTACAATGAAAGACCGCTTGCAACCTCACCGTGATATATCCATGTAGTATAATCATATATCATACCATTTTCCCTCAAGTGCGTATACATCTCATGTACTGTAACCCTTCGCTTTTGCAACAGACAACGCTTGCACGGGCACCTGTGCAATTCCGTGTCACTACTGCTATTCCGTCTGACAAACACACAAAAATCAATTATCCCATGAATGAACTTCGGATCACCTCTAGATAAGCCGATCCAACTCTTGTCCATGTTGCCTGTCATAAAATAAACATATAATATGCATAAGGTTAAAACACAACATTTAGGATACAATCAAAACTTGTCCTAACACTTCTTCTCCTTATGCCTCCGGGTTCGGTCCTATCCCCTTCAGGCGAACATGACTTTGTTGATCCTTTTGCTATTCATGTGGTTTCAGCTACAGTTTTGGAAAATTTCGGCAGCTCTCCCTACAGTCCCTCAAGTGCACAAAATCTAAACAACCTAATTTGCACTCAAGGAACATTGTAGAGAGACACTGTCGAAACTATATCCCAAAACTGTAGCTGAAACCACATGAATAGCAAAAGTATCAACAAAGTCGTGTTCATCTAAAGTGTCCAAAAATGAGACAATTCGAGAATCAACAACTCATCTCGATCAACTAGATGACTTGTTGATTCTCAAACGGGAGTTCTAAGCTGATAAATACCACAATTATATATAATATGAAACTATAAATTTACGCACAGCACCACACGCTCTCACTAAGCCACTTGCATGTTTCAGAAACCCTAACTACCACAATCCACACACAACACAAACCAATTACATCATTAATTAATAATTTCAACATAATCTACCATAAAATTCTAATGTCACTAAATTTCACTATTTCACTAAAATTCAATTTCACTAAATTTCACAATTTCACTAAAATTCAATTTCACAATTTCACAAACTAACCTAATTACAATTGTCACCAAAATCAACACTAACTCTATCATATATTCAAACACCCACACTAAAAACAACACAAAACACATTATAAACCAAATCTAACTCAAGATTTCAAACACTAAATTCAACCAATCAAACTCAAATATGGTGATTACAATGAAGAGAAGAGATTATACTAACCTACAAAGCAATTGGAAGAGAAGACCCAAGCTTTTAGACCCCGAAATTGACGAAATCAGCAGTTTTGGAGATTTTTCGCAGCTGCTACAGTATTTTTCTACGTTTTCTTCTTCTTCTGTGTTCTGTCTAAGCCAAGAGCTTTAGAACAGATTTTAAAACTTTAAGCGACGGACATGTTCTTTGTATGTCGCTTAAGAGAGAGTATTATGCGACTATAAAAAAAATAAGTCGCATAAGAGGTCCTTAAGCGACAGACACGAACCGGCACATAGATACCGGTGCATAAGCTATTCTTAAGCGACGTACATAAGGTGTCGCATAGGTACTGTCACATAAGATCGTCTTAGGCGACAAACCTAGTTTTTTAGGCGACAGAAAGTTTGTTCGTGGCATTAGTCCATTTTAGGCGACGGACGTATTCACTGTCTGTCGCGTAAAATGATATATGGCGTAGTGAGGTTTACCCATAAAACCTGTTTCAGTCTACAACGGGAAACAGGTTGAGATATTCCTAAGCATATACAAGGTAAATCCTAAAAGAAAATACATGTGGCTGTATAATTAAGGGTATCTGTAAAATCTTTCCCCAATATTACGGAGCACGCAGAAATTAAATGTAACATTTCGTTCTAATGTTTCAGCACCGATCGGCTGGACAGTGGTGGCTTAAGGTGCAAGATCAAGCTATAGGATACTGGCCAGACAAAATCTTACCAAGTCTTCAAGACAGTGCCGATATGGTCAGCTGGGATGGTGAGATCTACAATTCAGAATATGACGATCATCACACATCGACTCAGATGGGAAGTGGTCATTTCCCCAGTGAAGGCCATGGCAAAGCAAGCTATTTTCGAAATATCCAGTACTTGGCTAAATCTGGAAAGTTTATAGATCCGAAAGGCCTTTTCACTTATGTCACAAAGCCTCCATGCTACAATCTAATTATGCCAAATAAAGCCAAGAATTATGGAACCTATTTCTATTATGGGGGATCTGGATATTCAGCAAGATGCCCTAAATAGTAATAAACATAATACAATAAAGTAGTATAAGGAAAGGAAACAAGTAAGCTAGCTAGCTGGTGTACGTAGCTAGTAAAAGCCGTATGTACTTTAGTTCATGGTGTATTAGGGTATAAATTCTTATTCATCCACTGAATACACACCTATTATCTTTATATTTTATCTACAAACGCGTTGTTGAATAATCGATCTGTACTATATTTAAAGGTTTGTCGAGATCAAAACAGATTTGTGGGCGAAGGTGTTTGATGAAATGCCTGAAAGGTTGTGGTTTCAGACCTACTTAGTTGCTGCGTATGCCGTAGTTACTGGTTATGCCCAGAACTCAATGTCAAAAGAGGCATTGGATTGTTTCGAGAGAATACAAGGTGTTGGTGTAAGGCTTGATGAGGTTATATACTTATATATATACCTACTTGGGGTTATTTCAGCTTGTGCCCAATTAGGTGTGCATCCAATAGGCCAATTGGGTGGGAGACGTTGCAGTGATATCTGGTTTTGGCCCTTTCAGAGAATGCGCTTGTGGGATCTGCATTGATAAACATGTATTCAAAGTGTGGGAGTTTGGATGATGCATAGTTGCATACAACGTTTTTTTAGGGAATTAATCTTTTCCGCAAAACTTTTATGTGATTAAATTAGCCCACCTCATGTCCGATACTAGATCAGGTAGTGATTAGTACCTATTGATTGAAATTTATTTGATTGACCTTACGATCATCCAAGCCGCACATACAGAAACATCCACAATTCCTTTACATTTTATTATAGATTGCACATGCAGCAGAACTATTGCACATTGAAATAGTCTAAAAGTGTGCATGTATGTTAATTTTTCTCTTTAATTCTTGATGTGTGTATCTACATTTACTTCCTCTCTTCTTGTATTGACATAAATATACGTGCGGCTGATTCAGTTGCTGATCTAAAACTGCGAGGAATAGCCTTGATCACTTGCGTCTGATGATGCTCACTCATTTGCGCATTTTGATCAGCAGGTTCTTCAACTTGAGGAGCCGTAGGAAAAAGGGGAAGCACATTGCCTTTGTTCCTGTCTGAAGGGCTACTTGGTGTACTACCCTGTAACTCATTCACTACAGGAGCTCAATTGTTCCCCATGTAACGTGACATTACTTCCCTCGTTTGGCTGGACATGTTGCATGTGCTGTGATGAGGCAAAGTGAAATTACTTTCCCCGAAAGATAATGGGTTTTCAAACTTTTTTTGACACGGATGATTGATCACTGGCGCGACATAAGGTGGAAAATGAGGCTGAGGCAAAGGCGGTGTACAAATTCCCATCCCTTGTTGATAAGAAAGTGGAACACCATAAGCTGCATTTAAGTAGTTCTTGTTTCCTGGATCACAGCTACCATAAATTGGTGGCATGAAACCTCCAGTTGGAGGGCATGGCCCTGTATAGCAGTATAGGCCGGGCTTGTAAGTGAGTCCCTCAGAAGATGACATTACTGGAACTAACCACATATTTCCTGGAGGAGGTTGGAAACACCATGGGGTGGGTTTTCTGTCGATGGCTTCAGAAGCTAGTGATGTTATCCTTGAGTGTTGACCATAATTTGATTTTTGCGTAACTAGTCCTCTATCGTTGGTATCATTATTGACAAAAGGAAGAGGGAGTTTTCCTAGTGCACTTTCGTCACCCCATTCAATGTTTGAACATGGCTTCTGAGGATGGTATTTGGTATTCACAATTGAAGGAGACGGCTCTTGATCTCGCTCTACTGGCGCAATCTTCGCTACAGATATTTTCATTGCAGGATTTCTCAAAACCGGTCTACATTCGAACAATAGATCTGGTGATCCAGCAATCAGCCTTTGAACCTGTTTCATTTTAAATTTTCACACCCACCTTCTGAAAAGAGTCAAACTGAAAGCTAATTCACATAGGCAGGCATGCATATTTCATAGCAGAAAGACTGTACATGACAATCCGCCAAGGAATATATTACCTTTATTAGCCTATGCAGCTCAAACAGTTGCACTGCAAAGACTCTTTGTTGACTGCAAAGAGAAGAGTAAAGGTTGAATAAGAGCTAAAGTGTAGACAGGAAATTATCAGCACAACTTTGTAAGGATATGAAAACAAAAATGAGGTTATGAATGGAGAATACATTGATTGACAGAGTTAATGATTGACAGATTGAATACACTCCAACTCAACAAGATGTACAGACTTACTTGACAATAGCTTTCCTCGTTTCACAGAACTGTTGTTTACCTAGTATCCTATGACATTATCAGGAGAGATATCCAAAGCTGTACGAGACTCCACCATAGTCATATCTGAGAGATATTCACGTATGTTTGAAGATCCAACACTTATAACACCACAATTTGCTCCACTTCTTTCACTGCTCTTTTTAATCCCATTAGAAGACTTGTCATCACCAGGAAATGACCTCATATCTGATGCCATTCTCCTTTGTGATGAAATTTCTTCAACTAATCCAATTCTAGATTCTAACAAACTGTCATCCTTGAGGGCCTCTCTGGCATGCACTGCAGGCGAATGCTCCGAGTTGAAGTGTGCATTAGGACCATGTAGTTTGTTCAAATCAGTCACTGCACAGCTTCTAATTTCTTGACTCATAGACTTGTGTTTCCGCTTCACAGACTCAAAATGCTCTACTTTATTTGAGGGGGTAGATGAAATAGTTTCACACTCCCTGACTCTAGCTAAAGTGAGAGAGATAGAATTTTCCACAGGGTCGTCATTACTCTGACATGCTTTTGGACTCTCTTCAATGTGGTTTCCCAAATTTTGTCTCGACTTCAGCTCTATGGTGCAACTTTCATTAATTTTCTCAGTATAAACACCTTTGAGTTGTGTAGCTAACCTGATGTAGTTTATCCTTCCCTTTGCTCTGCAGACTGTCTCTACAATGCGGAGTTGTAACTTGGGATGAGATAGGGGACCTAAATTCATCCTCATTCCCAAACTTCTTTGAATGGAAGTTTCTTAAGTTGGAGATAGTATGTGGATCGCAGTTAGCTGAAGATGAATATGGCCATGTGGAAATCAAACATTGAGTATTTGACTTGGAGGATACCCTTTCATATTCTGCCATTGTAGTATACAACTTAGCCCCAGTAGAAGAAAGACTGAATCTTCTTAGAGAGATGAGAAGGCTCTGATGGGCACCAACCTACAGATACAAATCATTACATTAACCATAGAAGACAAGTACTAAAGATATATAGGGATCATCATCACTTTCTGTTTCTTCTCCTCCTCTCATCCTCACAAAAATCACAGTCTTGTTATAATTTCATAAGAAGATCGAACCTGTATACTTCATTAACCAAAAGCTGAGCTACTCGAATGTGGAATATAAATTGGCTCATCAAGAACATCATACTTCAAATAAATGTTTGGAACTAGTTCATACATTAGAAACCAGACACTCGAGTTCTTTATGGGTTCACATTAACTGCATAACTACCCAAGATCAATATTACTAAAAGTAGAAAGTTTTCTGACTAGAAAAGCATAAACAAATAGTACGAACATGAAGAATATATAAGAAGTTGGGGAAATATAACTCTATGTAGAACACTAATACAAACACCAACAATGCGTGGAGATTCAGTCAAGAGATTTAATTTTCACTAGTAGCCAAAATGAACCCACCTCATAGAAACCAAAACTGGAGCAGAATATCAGGTCCAGAAAATCCCAGAAAGTAGAAAGAGATATTTGTGAGGGAAGATAGTTATGAAGGAGAAAGAGGGTCACTTGATAATTCTACTATTGAGGATCTGTATAACTATTAGAGAGGGTGTGGGCATTGTAGGACCAAGTGGACAGAATAGAACCAGAACAAGAACCAGTTTTGAATAGCAACGGGACTGAGTCTATTGCTAACATGGAGAATTGGACGTGCCAAATTGTATTGTGATTCATGGCCACTAGTTCCTTCCCTCAAAGATTTGGCCAATCTTTAACGAAAAATCTGGTGAAAGATTGCGCTTAAAGATCTGCTTATTGAGCAAGTGTTCTAGCGTAAAAGATTTTAGGACGCTGTGGCCACGTGAAGCTTGTTCAATGTCTGGCTATGGCAAAAGTGGGCTCGATTGTTACGAATTTCATGGAACACTTAGATTTGTGATGAGGGACGACCTGCATTTTTACGATTTTTTTAAAATAATCTTGATCATATTATTAGGTTAGTGTTAGAATACTACGTGACAAATGTCTTGTTATAAGCTATTGCATCTTGAAGAATATATATGTTTTTCTAAAAAAAATAAAAATAAATTTATTACTAATTATTAAAAAATTGTGTTATATTAGAATAATCTATTGTGGTCACGACACCTTATCGACTCAAATTCCTAAAAAGATTCATAATTACAAGTATGGGACCACTAAAAACATCTATGAGTTAAGTGCGTACATCTATGAGTTAAGGCGTCTCACGTATCCTGATCCAAATTTACGCTCAAACGTGTAGGTACTTATTGAACTTAATACTAAGAAGCTAAGCTCAAACAACTTCTCGAACAAAGAGTACATATACAGTTAAACCTCTATAACTTAATAATGTTGGGACTGTCAAAATTTATTAATTTAGCGAGGTATTAATTAATCGACAAATTAATAATTTATTAATTTATCAAAATACTTATCGTTTTAGGGTTTTCAACACAAAAATTCATTGTTCAATATATTACTTTTATGAACATTTAGTTAATCAAGCTCTATTTAAATTAAGAAAACTCATAGACCAAAATGTACCACAACAAAACACCAAACACAACATGACTTCTCATCTCAAAGGTGTAAAGAAATCCACCATGACAGATGAAATGCGTAGAGTGATAATGAGAAATGAACAGAGTGATAATGTTGAAAATGATAGTTGTGTCATGGAGCCCCTTTCATGAAAAGAAGCTCTCAAAGCAGTGAAAATATTGAATAATTATTTGTTGCACCATGAAAAACTATTCCAAAAATTATAACCATGCTACGAAGAGTTTGTGATAAGATCCATAGTGACATCAACTTCAAAAAGCAACAAATTACAATTGAGTCATATTTTAAGAAGTCTTCATAAATGAGTAATATATATGTATTAAATAAATTATTATGTGTTTTTTAAGCTGTTATTAATTTATATATTCGATGAGCTCTTAAGGGATTCTCGAAAGTCTATTATCTTATAAATTTAGTGAAATATTAATTTAGCACGTTGTCCTCGAGTCGAGATCGGAAAAAATTATTAACTTAACGAGGTTATTAATTAATCGAGTATTAAATTATCGAGGTTTAACTCTATATCCCACTAAGTATTTCCAGCCCCAAACACCCTTTACCCACCCTTGTAGAAAGCTCACGAATCACCATCGTCGCCTTCTTTGAAGTGTCGGGCAGCAATCAGTCAACCTCTATTTCACACCCAAGAAAAGCAGCAGAGCAATTAACCTGATGACCCTTCCACAAATTGTACTCGTTAGTGAATCCGATCCGAGCATAACGATGTCACCACAATCATCCCGTCTTCTGTCTGCCTCTAGCTTCAAGCTACTGCTCCACAACGTCGACCCATCAACAATGCAGAAACAACCGCCACTCTAAACCACCAAGAACCGTTTCATTTTGGCAATCAGACAATGTTACTTTGGCATTGTCTGATTAACACATTTATTATTGGAGATGAGAGATCACACATAAGAAAAGTGACAAATAAAATACAATTTATAGGTGGGTGGATGATACCCAATTGTACCGATATTGTCCAAACTTAACCACCTTTAAGATGTTGGGTTTTAAGGGATCTCGGCTCTAATACCATTAGTAATCATGATATCTCTTTCCATCTCTTCCAACAAGGATCGTTAAGAAGCGACAGCCAGCCCGGCAACGACAACTTATACAAAAGAAGCAAGACGTTGGCGTTAACATGGGGGTGCAGCCGGGCAAGCCCCAACCAGTGGCGGATCTACAGTCTGAAAGTAAGGTGAGATAAATTAAAGAACAATTCATATATAAAGAAATTGTAAATCAAAAAAGTTACTTGACACTACAAACTACGGCACAATAACATCACATTACAAATACAATAATATGAATTGCATTCTACGATCTTTAATTAATAGACCCGAAACTATCAATCATTGTCTCTGAGTCAATACTGTCTACATAATAATGGCTAAAAAATATAATATAAATCTCTAAGCGCTAGTCGAGCTAAAGGTCAGAGACCAACGCCTATAGAAATAATTCGGGGACTAGTCAGTTTTTAATTTTAATTATTATGAGAAATATAATAGATAATTATTAAAAATCCTATAAACTACAAATAGTCACCATAGAGAATAGAGAACAAAAGAGTAATCATTATTAACTTTAAAAGTTCACAAAAGAGCTTCGAACCCTTCGGTGCTATCTTGAGCGGCGAAACCCATCTAGGGTTAGCACTATGGCGGTGGTGACCTTCTGGTCCCCAGACCAGGCAGCAAGGGAGGAGACGACCAAGGAGATTTGGTAGGTCAACGATGTTGTACGTTTCGGGTTCTCTCTAGCAGCGAAATTGGTATTGTGTGTAATAAGAAAAACCTATTGTCTCTGCTAGAGTTATCTCTAGCTAGAAGCGGCCGACCAAAAACCTATGGCTATGGCCACAAAATTTTTCTCATCCGGCGTAGTTTTACGACGTGATGCAGTATTTTTTTTTCTTCTCTTCGGTTTCGCTGAAGGCAGCTTTGATGGAGGTTTCGAAATTTTATCTCTACGTCTGTCCTTGATTTGTCATTTCTTGGCTGCAATGATTCACCGTGGAATCGACCTATTTGGTTTAGGCCACGAAAAATCCATATTAGTTCTCTGGTGGTGGTGGTTGTTCCTGTCCTATGTTCTTTTTGCCAGCGACGGTTTTGTGGCAGGGGTAGCTGGTGATCTGGGATGGAATTGGCCGGTCGTGGTTCTGGTGGTCGATGACATGTTAGGTAGCGGCGGCTCTTTTGAGGGCGGCGACCTCCGAGAATATGTGGAGTATGTTAGGGTTTCTGTGAGGTTGGGCTTATGAGCTCTTTTATTGGGCTTCACCTGCTTTGACTATTTTTAGAGTTTGACTAGTATTTTGGTGATTGCTTGTCCTATGGTGTAGGATTGGATGAATATGGTCTTTATGGCTCATGGTCAGATCTTTTTTTGAATCAAGGGCAGATTCAACTCATGGGTTGTTACATTTTGGGAAAAAGACCACTTGAACAAAAACAGGGTTTTTTTTTTACCTTGTCCAATGTTTATATCTCAGTCCAATGAATCTTGGGAAAATGTTATAACTACCCTAACTAATGTAATTCAGTCCTATTGAAACAGTACAACTCAAACCCTAACCAATTCATATTAACCTCTCTCTCTCTCTCTCTCTCTCTCTCTCTCTCTCTCTCTCTCTCTCTCTCTCGCTCAACAGTCCTTTCTATTCTCTCACAATCCCACCCGCCGCCGTCCGCCTCCCTCTACTACCTTGGCGACAAGACCTGGATCATCTCCTTCGACCACAACTTTGACCTCTCCAAGCTCCGCTCAAAGATCGTCGACCTCTCCCCGTCAACTCTGGATCGGCCTCCTCCGCCGCCGCCGCGCTGCTTCGCCTAAACTCTGACGACAATGTCTGCCGCCTGTTTTTGAGGCCTTCGAGAAGCTCGAGAGCTGCTGTAAGTCTATCTCCTCCCTCTCCTCCTCCAACCGAACTCAGCCACGTCATGGCTCCTCCTCCGGCTTATCCTCCTCCATCATCTCCGACCTCTCCCAAGGTAGTGGCATGTACTTCACCCGCATCTGCATCGGAACTCCCCCGAAATACCTCTACATGGTTTAGTCCATCAAGGACCTCGTCAACGACGCCAACTTCGACTGCTCCGCCACCGAGTTCTCCCTCTAGGCCATGGACTCTAGCAACGTGGCGCTTGTCGCTTTGCTTCTCAGATCTGAAGGGTTTGAGCACTACCGCTGCAACCGGAGCATCTCCTTGGGATGATTGGTGGTGCTGGATATGTGTTGTTTACAAATGGTGTTTTATTGTCTTGTCTTTGCTGCATTCAGTATCGACATGCGTAAAGTTTCTGTGTTTTTAGCCTCGACTTGAATAATACAACTTTCATATTCACTTATGGGTTACTGGGGGTCAGTAACCTGATTACTGAGGGTCAGTAACATGATTACTGGAATCTGTAAGTGCTTACTGGGGGTTAGTAACCTGATTACTAGGGGTCAGTAATCATCTTACTGGGGGGTCAATAATCATCTTATTGGGGGTCAATAACCTGGATACTTGGAGCTAGTCAGTAATCATCTTACTGAAATCTTGTTTGAAAGTGTTATATGATATGTCTCTTAAGTAGAAGTATGTAAGACCTCATTTATTTAGATTTGGAATCCCTTTTGGAATTGTGATATGTGTTATATGATGTTACTTAGTTTCATTTGAAAAAAAATTAGTAATTGTTTACAAGAAACCAGCAAAGTTGCATACTAGGGGTCATTAATCATCTTACTGAGGGTCAGTAACCTGATTACTGGGGGGTCAGTAATCATCTTACTAGGGGTTAGTAACATACTTAAAAACAGAATCAGTAAAAAAAAAAAATTTCCGGCGAAAAATATTTGGTTACTGGAATCCGGCGACCGGACACCGGCAACCGGCCATGGGACGCCGGCGGAGTTGGGTGACATTTCGGCAAAGTTTCTCTATCTTCCACTTTCTCAGCATGTTATAATTCAAAAATCTGTTAGATAAGACAAAATGACAAAAAAGGAAGAAAAAAATTTAAAATGTACTAGGCCTGAAAAGATTTGTTCAAATGGGCAATATGAGTTATTACCTTATATTGAATAGGGAAATAAAATAAGATGGTCATTGGAATGGGTAATGAGGGGGCAAATTAGCACTAAATGGACATTTTCCCTTACCCTTTATTCCTACTTCCCATGAGTGATTAGAGTCTGTGAAAATAAATGTACTATAAACGATTTTTAGAAGGTAGATGTACTTTTGATAGTTGAATTTCTAAGTGTATCTAGGTTTTTAACTGTCATAGGGAGTAATTTTTATGGTTACCCCTAATGAAGGTTTTATTTATTGTACTATTCGTTGAGTAATATATATTGACTACTGATTCAAAAAAATTATTAACTTAAAAAAAAAAATTAGTGTGGTGGTTAGTTAAGTAACCTATTCCTTTCATCTCTCCACGAACAACACCCACACATAACTTTTCTTCTATACATTCTCACCCTTTCTTTCTCGACGAAACCAATCTCCAACCCAGATTCAGACTCTTAGCGGCTCTCTCTCCTCTCTTTCTCTCTGCAACTCCCAAACACTCCCTCTCTCTCTCTCATCAATTATCTTGAGCTGGGTCGGATTTTACCAGGCAGAAAAAATTAATTAAGACTAGTTCAATTAATTTTTACCCAGCGGCGGCTGGGTCTGTGTCCTCTAAGATCCGCCTCTGGCCCCAACCCACAAAATCAGTCATGAAACATGAAACCTAACCCTAGTGCGACACTAGCTAGAAATATCAGAGCAAGTGCGTGGAACAATTAGTAGTCTTGTATATGTTCAAGATTAAGTTGCACACATATACCCAAATGCTTACAAATACAATTATTACATCAAACTTTACACATGCACTCAATATTTGTGCCAAGTACAAGAATTCCAAAAACAGCAACTAGAGAAAATGGTGTATAACACAAAGAAAATTAAGCCCCATGGAGGAGAAGAAGAGGTAGATCTTTAGATTCTTAGGTCTATAATGCACGGATGCACCCCAATCTCCCTTGCCTGGAATCAGGTCACCATCAACAGTCCATTGATAAGAGCATAATATGCGACATTCTTAATGTGTTTTATCCCCATTTATGCAATTGCTTAACCCTTATTATTGTAATATAGAGTCATTTAGTTAAGTATAGAGTCTTTGGCAGAGTTGTTGATGAAAAGAGCTTAAAACGTGAAAAGTGTGCAATTCTTGAAGAATCCTAATGAAAGCAGGAATCCTTATCGAATCAGGACTTGTTCTTAAGATATTGTGCTACAATTTCTCTTCTTTTATTAATATATTTTTCTCTATTATTTTCAGGAATTAAAGAGGAGATAAATGAAGAATTTTGGAAGTGTTGTAGGAGAAATAGATTGATAAATCTCTCTCTGTTTATTCATTGATAAGGAGGCCTTTATATAGGCATTACATCAAGTATCCCTGGCGAACAGGGATTCCCTATCTAATAGAGTATCTAGACTACAAGTCTTATTAGGACAAGACACACCACGGAAGTTACGGAGTTAACCTTCCTTGAACACTCCCCCTTGTGTCGCGTCCTCAATGGTGCATGAACCGTTGCCTCGTTAAAACCTTTGCCAGCAAACAAAAACCTCTTGGGCAAAAATAAAAGCATGGTCTAAGGAAAAAGAGTACAACGCACCAACTACAAGTATGTGAGACATGCATAACTAGGCTCCCCCTGAAGTCTAGATGAGAACTCCCCCTGATAGTCATTCAGTCTTTGAGTTCGGATAAGCGACACATTCCAATGCGCTTTACATGCTTCATAAATGTAGATTTAGGTAGAGACTTGGTGAACAGATCCGCTGCATTTTCTTCTGAGCTGACTTGCTTCACCTGGATATTCAAAGTCTCTTGCTGCTGCTGATTGTAGAAGAACTTAGGCGAAATGTGTTTAGTATTGTCACCCTTAATGTATCCCAACTTCATCTGCTCAATGCATGCTGCATTATCTTCAAATATGCAAGTTGGTCCCATCGTAGTAGACTCAAGTCCACTAGACTCTCGAATGTGAGATATAACTGAGCGAAGCCAAATACATTCTTTGACTGCTTCATGTAGTGCAATAATCTCAGCATGGTTCGAGGAGGTAGCAACAAGGGTTTGCTTGGTTGATCTCCAAGATATCGCCGTATTCCCAATGGTAAAAACATAACCTGTTTGGGAACGTCCTTTGTGTGGATCTGATAAATATCCAGCATCAGCAAATCCTACCATCACATCATTTGGTGTATCTGAGTAGGAGGGGGTATCGCCAAAGCCGTATCGGGACCACGACTTAGCATCCGCGGGTCCGGATAAGTTGGCGGATATGTCTGCAGGATGGCGGATGGATGAACCAAAGCCAGTCCTGGCGGATATGGCTGGCGGATGGCAATCCGAGCCATGGTTTGTGCTGTTAGATGCAAGAGATCGACTATGTGTCGAATCCTGATGAGTGTATCGATAGTACAAGCCCATGTCAAGGGTTCCTTTAAGGTATCGGAAGATGTTCTTGATTCCAACCCAATGACGTTGTGTTGGCGCAGAGCTAAATCTAGCTAACAAGTTCACAGAGAAAGCGATGTCTGGTCTAGTACACTGAGCTAAGTATAACAAAGCTCCAATCGCACTAAGATATGGATATTCAGCTCCCAAGATCTCTTCGTCATCTTCTTTCGGACGAAAGGGATCTTTGTTGATATCCAGACTTCTAACGACCATGGGAGTGCCTGTAGGATGCATAACTTTGTCCATGTTAAATCGCCTGAGCATCTTTCGGACATATGCAGACTGGTGTATAAAAATTCCACCACTTCGGTGCTCTAGTTCTAAGCCTAGGCAAAACCGAGTCCTTCCCAGATCTTTCATCTCGAATTCGGATTTCAAATAGCTAGCGGTCTCATTGATCTCATTCAGAGTTCCAATGATGTTCATATCATCGACATAGACGGCTATAATGGCAAATCCTGAACTTGTTCTCTTTATGAACACACAAGGGCACAACTCATCATTCTTGTATCCTTTCCCAATCAAGTAATCACTTAACCGTGTGTACCACATCCTACCAGATTGTCGGAGTCCATATAGAGATCGTCTCAACCTGATAGCAAATGAACTTCGTGGTTTTTGCTCACTTGACTTGGGTAACGAAAGTCCTTCTGGCACTTTCATGTACATCTCCGTATCTAGGTCCCCATAAAGATACGCAGTTACAACATCCATAAGCTGCATATTGAGTCTTTCTGAGACTACCAAACTTATTAAGTATCGGAAGGTAATAGTATCCATGACAGGAGAATACGTCTCCTCATAATCAATTCCAGGGCGTTGAGAAAAACCTTGCGCCACGAGTCGAGCTTTATATCGCTGGACTTCGCCATTCTCATTGCGCTTTCTGACAAAGACCCATTTATGTCCAACAGGCTTCACGTTCGGCGGTGTAGGCACAACCGGTCCGAATACTTGCCTTTTCTTTAGAGAGTCTAGTTCAGCCTGGATTGCTTCTTCCCACTTCGGCCAATCCGCCCTACGTTGACATTCATCAACAGTGCGGGGTTCCATATCGTCGTCGTCAATGATTTCTTGAGCAACGGCGTAAGCGAATGCATCATCGATATACATGGAATTTCTTTCCATAAGATTGTGCATGCATAAGTAGTTTAGTGAGATTTCCTTGTTCTCCAACATCAACAGTGAGTCTGAGGCGTCCCCCAGATGATTCAGAGTTGATTCTTGGACATAGGTATAGTCGGAGACAATCTCGTGTGACGGCGTCACAGTATCAATGATGAACGGATCGCTTTGTGCCTGGACACATGCCCTCTTTCTAGGTACATTGTCTTTGGAACCGATTGGTCTCCCCCTCTTTCTAGGAGGATCCGAAGTCGACGCCGGCTCTCCACTTGGAGGTGCCGAGCCTAGGCTGCCGATGGCACCTAGGGCTGCGGGTCCGAGACCGGCGGCGCGTGCTCGCGCATGGCGAGGAATGTTAAGCCTTGCAGGTACATTCGCAGCAGGTATGGTTGATCTTGTCACTTTCGCAACATCAGTAAAGGAGTCGGGCATCGTATCCGCCACCTTTTGTAGTTCTAATATGCGTTGTATTTCAGTCTCACACTGAGACGTACGGGGATCATAATGAGACATAGTGGGAGAGAACCACGTCAATTCCTGACGTTCATTTGGGACGGATGCGGCCCCATCTCCCCCTAACGGCGGGAAGGATGTCTCATCAAAGTGACAATCTGCAAATCTTGCAGTAAACAGATCACCTGTCATAGGCTCTATATAGCGGACAATAGTTGGTGCTTCATATCCAACATAAATAGCTGATCGTCGTTGTGGACCCATCTTGGTACGCAGTGGAGGCGTGATAGGCACATATACGGCACAACCAAAAGTACGCAGATGCGAAATATCAGGCTCGTAACCAGTTACCAACTGGTACGCACTAAATGGTTGGCTATCTGTGGGTCGTAGACGAATAAGCATAGCTGCATGTAATATTGCATATCCCCATGCCGAAACTGGCAAGTTTGTGGCCATGACAAGAGACCTAGCTACAAGCTGTAGTCTCTTGATAGCGGCTTCTGCAAGACCGTTCTGAGAATGAACGTGGGGTACGGGATGTTCAACTTCAATCCCAACTGACATGCAATAGTCATCAAAACACTTTGAGGTAAACTCTCCAGCATTATCCAGTCTGATGGACTTAATCGGATTGTCCGGGTGGTGAGCCCGAAGCTTAATAATCTGAGCTAGGAGTTTAGCGAATGCAGCATTCCTCGTGGACAACAACGCTACGTGTGACCAACGCGTTGATGCATCAACCAGAACCATGAAATATCTAAATGGTCCGCATTCTGGTGTTATAGGTCCACAAATATCACCTTGTATTCGTTGTAGAAACGGAATATTCTGTTTATTATCAATAGCAAAAGATGGTCTTGCTTGAAGTTTTGCTAGTGAACAAGCTTTACAAAACGAACGATGAGCATTAGACATCGCTACAGAAGCATGAGAAGCAGGAGGGGGCCGAACCTTTCCTTGGAACCGAGAGGCGGCTATCGACGGCACGGCCGAACCGAGGCCGAGGCGCCCTCTGTGCTTTTGTGATCGGAAAAATGGATGACCGTGGGAGCATTTCAAAATACGGATCATCAGATCACGACCCGGATGACCGAGTCTATCATGCCAAAGCTTATAAGCATCAGAATCACATAATATAACAACATGAGATTCGTTGGCTCGAATGGTTGTGAAATACATGCCATTGCGAACTCGCTTACACTTCTCCACAATGCGAGTGCGCATAGATTGAGTGGAGGTGATCAACAGATATTCAGTTCCATCTTCAACATAAGTGCTGAGGTGATAGTCATTGTCACGCACATCCTTGAAAGCTAGCAAGGTTCTTGGCGCCTTAGGCGCATATAGGGCGTCCTCTACCCGAATCTCAGTGCCATTTGGCAGTAAGAATTGAGCAGTGCCACGACCCTTAATTACGGGTCCAGTTCCTGTCATCGTAGATAACGACGATTCTCTTGGCGTAAAATCCGAAAACAATTGCCGATTTCTCAGAATCGTGTGAGTTGTTGCACAATCCAACAAACACTCAATCTCGCCTTGATACATCTACAAAAACAATGTAAATTGAATCAATAGTCTACTTTAGACTTTGGCGAACACTTTAAAGTAAGTGTACTGAAACAATATATCATCACAAAATGAAGTGCATTAAGGCCAATAACATAGCCATGGCAACGACAAAACTTGAGAGAAAGATATAAGCCGCATTTTAATCACCGAGTATCACCATTGATAATCATAGCCTAGTTCAGAGATTGAGACCGGACACCGTCGTAGGTGGCATGGCCGAGCCAAGACCGGGGCCAAGGCAAAGGCCGGAGCCAAGCCAAAGCCGAAGCTGTGGTAAGGCCAAAGCGACCCAGAGGCCGAGCCGAAGCAAGGCGAGTGGTGAGAGTCGGTCAGGCATTGAGGCAATGCGATGCGACGGTTGAGCTAAATCCGAAGCATGGCGAGTCCGAAGACACTTCGTTGCCGAGCCATTGATGCAAAAGTTGCATTTGTTCGATAGGCTATCGATTGTTGGTTTCAAAAACCGGATTCGGTGCTGAGCCAAGCTGGCGATTGGCCATGGCGAGTGAGGCCTAGCGAGTCGCGGCCAAGCGCTTATGGGCTTTGGCGAGCGAGGCATGGCGGATCGCAGCCAAGTTGGCGGATCGCTGATCGCGGATCGCGGATTAGTTGGCGAATAGCCATGGCGAGCGAGTCCTGGCGGATCGCGACCAAGTTGGCGGATAGCGGATCGCGGATCACGGATCGCGGATCTCGGATCGCGGATCGTGCATCGCGGCTCGCGGATGGCGTATCGCGGCTCGCGGATCTCTCCTTTTGTCTTTGTGATTTTTCGGATATGAGTTAACATCACCAGAATTTTGGTGAACTCAAAATGATTATGCCATTGAGAATTGGACGCATTGAACCAATTTTGCTTTCAGGGATGTAAAAATCTCAAATCATTCGTAGAATAAGATAGATTTTATTGATGACAACTCAAAAATACATCATGGTTGTTCTAAATAGAACGACTTATCGAACAAAGTCGTGATTTATTGACTATTCTGTCAAAATAACAATCAAAATCAAACTTGAACACGTATCTCATGACCTAAGTCAAATACTTATTCATAGTCTGGAGTATCATACTCCTGAGTCCTACGTTTCTTGGTAGGTTGGAAGTCATCGATGGCGAAGTTCGTATTTTCCTCATCGTATACTTCTTCCTTAAAGTCTCCTACATAGTGTGCTTCTTGTTCTATGTATTGTTTGTGTTTCTTGTAAGCGGCTTGAATATCTCTGCTTGCTATGCAATCGCGTTGGAGATGATTCGTAGAACCACATTTGAAGCAAGGAGCCGAAGCATTGTTCGGCGGATGGCCACCACGCCTGGGACCGGAACCAAAACTGTTCCTCCCTCTGGGAGCGGCGGCTCTGCCATCATCCCTTGTCCAAGAAAGCGGTCGGCCACGGCCGACGCCTCTTCTCCCTCCTCGTCCGCCACGTATTGCTCTTGGCGTACGTGGTGGCGGTGCTTGACGTTCATGAGGTTGATGCTTCTGCTTAAAAGCTTTACCACGGGCTTGATGAGATTCCGCAATGAATTTCGGTCCTCGAGGCCTCTTATTGGTGGTAAGAATCAACTCATGGTACCTCTCCTTTCTTTGAAGCACATTCATCAAATCGCTGAAGGTTTTGATAGTGCCTTTCTCGCGGAGATCGCGGTACTGATGCGACAACATGGACGCAGATTCTGGGAACGTCGTGAAAGTTTTCTCCATCATATCATCATCGGTCTTTTCGACCCCACAAAAGCTCAAATCAGATTGCAAGTTTAGCATAGTCTGATGATATTCCTGGACGGAATCAAAATCCAGTAAGCGGATTTGCTCCCAATCAGACATGAGGTCTGGGAGTTGTGCGTCATGCACATTGTCGAAGCGGTCCTTGAGGATATCCCATAGCTCTTTGGGATCAGTTTTCCTCAGGTATTGCTTCTTGAGCGTTGGATGGATATGGCGCCTGAGAAACATCAGGGCTTGTGCTTTCTGTTCAGGAGAAGCGTGTAAGCTTTCATCCTCAGGAGGGTTGATGGTGGCAGTAAATCTTTTACCAATGAAAGTGTTCTCAACATCTGAGACCCACCTCTTGTATTCCTTGCCTTGGACATCCAAGATGTCAAATTCTGGACGCTGAGTGTCAGCCATCTACAGAACACAAACAGGGAGACGTTAGTATGTTTGAATACTAATCAAGTTTGATTGTTCTTTTAGAACAGTGCCAAGATATATCATGGTCACATAAATCGATGCTTAACGTGACTTCAAGTCACAATCGATATCTTCCCTTTGTTTTCTTTCCAAAAAAGAATAATACGTTATGGTTCACAGTGACATCACAGTCACAAGCATAACGGTGGCCGGTAACATCACAGTTACCCCAATAAACGTTGGCACCGGGGTGACTAAATCCCCGTATGCCGTCCCGAGAAGCGATAGAATCGGGATGAAGAAGCAGGGACACGGAAAGGTCCCGGAAGAGAAAACAAAACCCAACTATTGAAATTTTCATAAGCGGGAACGTTTATAAAAATATTTACCTCTTCAAGAGAAGCTTGATCAAACGAAACTTGACTCTTGGGGAAGCTTGTTTTCTTCGATTTTTCTTGATTTCTTCTCAACCACGAATAAGGGTTCGCGGATCGCTTGCTTGGCTTGCGAGCAATTTTGATCGTCTGGCGGATGCGTGCAAAAAGTAGCACGCAAGGGAGAGCTGCTGGCGAGCGGGTTGTCTGCCTAGAGGCAGAGGAGGAGCAGTACTCGAGGGTACAGTGCGGCAAGCGAACAGCGCAGATGCTGCTAAGAAGAGGCCGACGGTGCCGAAGAGAAGAATCGGCGGCCGACGGTAGGTTAGGGTTTCGAAAAAAAATTCGGAATTAGGGTTTCTAGGGCTATCAGACGGGAGGCTAGAGCAACGTGCTGATAACGTGTTGTAGGAGAAATAGATTGATAAATCTCTCTCTGTTTATTCATTGATAAGGAGGCCTTTATATAGGCATTACATCAAGTATCCCTGGCGAACAGGGATTCCCTATCTAATAGAGTATCTAGACTACAAGTCTTATTAGGACAAGACACACCACGGAAGTTACGGAGTTAACCTTCCTTGAACAGGAAGCAAATTAAATGAAGAAATCGGAAAGGAAAAGAATTCAAATGCAACAAGGACAAGGAAAGATTTAAATGCTTCGACCAAGAAAGGAATGCATGCATTGATGCCGAAATTTGTATGGCAAGTTTTCAAATAAAATAAGGGAAGCATTCAGCCATTTAAAGGAGTTCTAGAGCTACAAGGAAACAAGGCTGAATTAAGAAAGAAAAGGTGGAGCTTTGTATGGATTAATTCGGAAACAAAGCTTGGAAAGGAAACAAAATTAAGGACGAATGTGGACTGATTTTCTCTCTACATTCAAGGTAATTTTGCTGAATTAAATCAAGGATAATTTAAGGAATATTTTGAAAACAATTCAGCATTTATCCTTGAGTTATTTCGGCAACAACCTAGAAGGAAGGATTGACTTGCTGAACAAGAAGATAGGAGAAGGACTTTCGGATCTCAAGGATTCCTTTGCCGAAACCCTAGCATCCCTTGCTCTCTATAAATACCACACCATATTTTCAGAAAAAGGATCTTCTCTTCCTCACAAAAAGCTTACCAAAACTCTACCGAATTGCTTCCTTGAATTTTCACCAAGAACATAGCCAAACCATCTCCACCACCTTCCATAAAATCATTCCTATCATCAACACCAATCCTCTTGCCGAATTCTTCAACAAAGGTTGTCATTTGGATTGTAATTTTCAATGGCTTTAGTTTCTTTGTATTTATACATTAATTTGTCTATGAATTATGTATGGATTCTTGGTACCGATTTTGGTTTTGTAATTTATTCATGGGATTTCCGAATTCTTGTTATATTATTTGGTTATCTTGGGTTTAAATTCCGAATTATGCATGTGATTTAATTGAATATGGTATGTTGGACAGCAAGCTTTAGCATATTTTCTTGATTTAATTAGGTTTATTTCCTTAATTCGTGTGGAACCGAAGGAGATGTCTTGATGCATTCGCAGGCCATGAGTGTTATCTAGATGTTGAATTCATATGCCGATTTAATACATGTTGAATTACACGCATGTTGGATTTAATATGTATTTATCTAAGGGTTAGAGTAATTCTGAAAATTTACATGTCGATGTGGGATGAGTGACGCCATACCTGCTAACATGTTCCAATTCGACATATTGTGCTTATGTGCTATTTGTGTTTAATTTCTACGCGAAGTGTTGTTAAACCGATTAGTACCATGTTTAGGATTACACGCATGTTGGATTCTAAATACTTGTGATGTTTTGAATAATTAGATATACCGCATTGGCTCTAATTAAATTGGAACTTAGTTGATCTTGAATTCGATATTTGCTTGCTGCCCCTATTACTTGTTTTAATTTCGTTGCATGTGTAATGAGTTTTGTGTTTTGTGATTGTGTGAAAGGTGATGATCAAATGTATATAGTAATTTAGGTTTTATTTTCGTAATTTTCAGTAGATATTAGATACCATTTCCAATCCCCCCATATTATTATGTGATGCTTTATGAAATTAAATGCCCTTGATTTCCCCGGATAGAACGATCCCTACTTGTCCTAACTACAATCGACACAAGAAGGGTATTATTGGTATGCGATCATTTTGCAGGTACAAATTGTGCACGCATTTCGATCCCATCATCCATCTAATATGATCTATCGTCCTCCAAAATTTGACCAAGCCCAGATTCAGGAATCGAGAAGAAGGCACGCCAATTCAGTAGAAACGTTAACCTAAAGATGACTAGCTACCGGTGGTCTGCCGCAAACCCAAATAAAACCATCCATCCAATGCCCAATGGAATCAAGAAAGGATGACAACTTTTCCTGAAGCCATGTTGTACTCCCAACTGGTTACCACACTTGTTTAATTATATGAATCTACCCTATCTCAAATTCATATAGGTAAATTAAACATGTCAGAGGTAAAAATACTAGTGGATTATGATTTATTCTTAATAGATTTTAGAGAAGCCAATCATGAGATTTTATAGAATCAGTGTCAAGTCAAGCATCAAAGATCAAGCAAAAATATTGGAGGACTCCAATATTTTGGTTGAACTATATATGTATATCATAAGTATCATCTAGTTTGGTTATTAATCTCAAAAATAGTTCCGTCAAATTTTTAACAACCAGCTAGTTTGTCAAAACCAATCTTACTTTAAAATACTTTGTCAAAAATAATTTCAGACAACGTAGACCACTGTCCAAACTTACAGCGGAAATTAAGTGCATCACTGTCTGAACTTACCCAAATCTGAACTTAATAACGCTTTTATGAAAACCTGTTGTCTAAAATGTTGTGAGTAAATTGAAGATTTTGAACCAAAGTGACTTCAACTGTGTTAGCTAGCCTGATCGATTTGATCAAACTAATGAGTTACAGAAACAAAAGTGATCGACCTACGTAGAGAGAAATATATACAATCGTTTTCTACATCATCATCAAGTATACACAAGACGCACGTCGGTGGTATCAAATGAAAGCAATCTTTAATATGTGTTCATGCAATTAGCTAGCATTGAAGATGACCTGAAGGATCGAGTTTGAAGATGTCGGGGTGGTGTCTCCTCTCAATGCATGTAGGTATCAACGTCATGAACCTGCAGAGCCAGCTTGTAAAATCTAGGATAGGTGATACTAGACTTTGCTGAGACAATGATGCTTAACTTCTTGGTTTTGAGGGGGGAGATAAGGACCCGATCCCATACCTTAGGGGCTTCTGGATTTTTCTACAAATTTGGCCGACTTGATTTTAAATGCTAGCTGTTGTGGGTGAATTTTTCATGACAAGTCACAGTCGCTCTAAACTCTCGATTCTTCTTCGAATTGGTCCCTTCAGGATTCAATTCTCATGCACGCATAAATCTATCGACTAGGTGCTGATGATCAACAACATGTATATAATGCAGATGGGAGGATGCAGTCAGCTTCCTTCAACCTTCAGCGTGATATATAAAAGATATATATAGTGGAACTAGATCAAAAAATAAATAAATAAATAAATACAGTGGATGTATAATAATGTGTCATGCTTCAAGGAACTTCTAAAATATGTTATAGTATCCTTTTATAATTTGAAATTGGTGGGAAATAGAATTTCAGAATTATGGTTTGGATTTTGAAAAATATTTTTTCACGACTATAAGTGAACAGGAGGGCTATTTTCAACACAAGCATTTTCATCCAGCTTCATATGTAACTCTTGTGCAGAAAAAGTAGAACATCAAATGGTACAATCATTACAGACCTTATGATTTGGAGTGATATGAACTTTAGTGTAAGTATCAACCTTGCTCTGAAAATTTTGGAACTAACAGTCTGAAATAGTGAGGTATTTAATTATATTGTGCTACACATAAACCAGTAGAGATCCTATAGAGCACAGTTAGTTTCTAACTAAGAACCTTGAGACATCTTAGTACTTAGATCTCGTATATATGCATGTACAACCGTGAATCCGTGATCATGAGTATTTTGGGTGGTCCGTGAGAGCCCTTTAAGTGTCAAGTATCTTCATACATGAATATTTTACTTATTCTTATTTCTAACACATAATTACATGAAAACTACGCTAATATATAGATACTGCGTACGTTTCAAAAATTTGTCCCAGACTTACGTGCTCCTATCTCTAAAAGAACTTATGCACTTCACTCGTGACCACTAAGCGACAAAACAAACCCTCAACCGGCTCAACGTCAGCCTTGACATGACTATTCTCTTTTATTAAGCTATTTTCGCTAATTACGTACAATAACGAAAAACTATATTATTGAGCAATTCACGTCACTTAATGGCAACAAATATTTTTTCATTCTTACTCTTTGATAATCAAACCAACATTCCTTAAGACAATGAGGAACTCACAAACTCCAAATGTGTTTTGGATGATCTCATAGTGCGATTTGACTTGCAAAATAATGCAAGCAAAATCCAAAAATGGCCAAATCAAACGAAAGAGGAAATTGACCCAAAAAACGAAAGGGGGAAGAACAAAATCCAGTGCAGCACATCCACATCGGAGCAGATATAGGGGTCGAATGAGGATAATGTTAATTAAGGTCAGATTCCGAGTCTAGGGAAATCCGATGGTCCCCATTTTACAGCTCCCCTGTGTGTTTTCATATCCCATCCCATGTGGACTTTGCCTATCCCCTCAGGTGTTCTGCCAATCACATCCTGCCATGTGTAAATAAGAGCGCTCTGTTCACGTGTGGGCAGTAATAATGGAATGTGTGGGAAGGATTGCGGGCCTACATGGATAGTCCGGGACCAGCCTGATCGAATCGGGCCGAGCCGAGATCCGAGCCGGGTTGATCCGACAGCTCACGTCCCCCCGCCAGCTGAAAGCCAAAAATTACGCGGGAAAGAGGGCGGACGCCATTAATTGGGATTTTGACGTAGGGAAAAATCCGGAAAATGGACCACCTCCTGTGTCGATCTCCACCGGCCGAGATTAAACTTACCGACTCTTTCCTCACTGTAATGCCGTTTCGACGGTCTTGTAATATGTCGGAGTTACTCTACAAATTTAAAAATATTGAGATACAGCTTAGAGCGTGATAAAATTAAAATATATATATATATATATATATATATATATATCTATATATATATATATATATATGCTCGATTCTTGTGAATTACACACATCAAATTAAGTTCTAGTTGTTTGGAATTGTCAAAGATAATTTCTCCATGAAGTGTCTAAACTATTTTGTTTAGTGTCTCAAGAAAGACAATATGTCGGCTAAAATGTCTCAATGCGACTGGGGCATGGGCAATAAGTGGATAGCAGACTAAGGACTGCATTATTTTCCCGCACAAAGCTAAGATTGCGCCCTCTGATACAATATGCGTGTCTTGGAGGGTGGAAGGAGATCGAGAGTCTAAACTCGATCCCATTGTCAGGTTAAAGTGTTCTACACTTCTACCACATAAGTTATATGTCAAGGAGAAAACAGAGAGCTAGACAGATAAAAAGTTGAGAAGCATAAGTTGTCTATCGATCACATAACAAGTTGAAGTTGAAATGGCTACCGCTGCCTATCTGACAAGGTTAGTCTATTCTGAATTAGGACCACGGAGTAGAGGGTGTTTCTAATGCATCTACACCCGGTAGTAATCCGTACAGAAATAATATTTAAGCACCCAGATATACAGTTATGCATGTGAACTTATGTCCTTTGTGATCATGATCGATCAACATGTTCATCATAAAACACAGAAGACTGGGGTTTTTGTACGTTTGTTCAAACTTCAAAAGAGTTAGTTAGCTGCGCAGCGGTCTAGCTTTGACAGTGTTGTATTTCAAAGTATTAAGCCAAAACTCCAAATAATACATAAGCAAAGGCGGCAGCCTGCTACGCACTCCAAGCTAGCTTGATCAAGTCTCCAGCCTATCAGATCAGACTACTTCACCAAAAGAAAAATCATAGCAGACTAAAAGAGGTAGTCCCATCTCACTTCCATTTGTTTATAACTTTATATATATATGTATATATATTTATGTATATGTGTATATACGGACGAAAATTGTGATTATGTTGCACGGTTTAGTAAGTAGCTACATAATTCAAGTCGATCTTAAATATATATTTGCAATTTGCTTGTACGTGTAAGCGATATTTATTCTCTATCATTCGTATGGTTTCAATGATATCTTTCAAGCAATCTTATGTTTGAAATTAAATATGTGCAACTGATGATCTGCAGAGGAGAGGTGAAGAAAATCATGAGAGTTGACAAATATATACATCTATGAGAGAGAGAGAGAGAGAGAGAGAGAGAGAGAGAGAGAGATGAGAGGTTAAGCAACTGCAAATGGGAAATTCATACCATGGCAACCCATTCAGGATTGAGCTGTACATGATGATATGGGACGCATGTGGGTGTTGGTAAGTCGTCTCAGAAACCAGCTGCTGAATCACCTCTCTCTCTCTCTCTCTCTCTCTCTCGATGAAGTGTATACTGTACAAGTAGCCTAACTGCATATTTAGGATGTGATGAGACAAAATGCTATTGCATCTATCTCCTCCTCCTCTCTGACTGTCTTAGCAAGCAATATATTGCCTGCCAACAACTGCCATGTTCTAAACACTTGGATATATGCTACTAGTATATGGTTCTTATGCCCAAGACAGATTCCTTTTACTGATTACCTGCATTTCTGTTCCAAGATACATCTTATGGTATATTCTTGAGGAAGATGATCTTTGAAAGGGGAATTATGTGACAATTAATATTCTCGAGTAATGGGTGGTTTAATTCATTTATATGAACAAATCCAGCTGCATTTCTAGCTGTTTCATTGTTTGATCACCATCAATTTATGCTAAATTAACACATCATTGTACGTATGAACAAAATAGTACAATTTCCCTTACGATCAGGGCTCTATATCTTCACATGCATGATCTTGTAAGGTTAAACTCTTAAGCACATGAAGTCTCTCGACATCAGTTATTAAACGTACATACCGCTATACATCAGTTATTAAACATACTGCTATTCTTTTCAGGGTAGCTATAGCTAGCAAAGTACTCTCGCCAAATTATGTGTTGATATACCAGCCTGGGCTATCCATAAGGTTATCCTTGTTGTGGCACCGTACCATATATGCATATATATATCTTCACATTTTTTCACCAAGAAAAAGTAATGCAGTAAAAAGGTCATCAAAAGGTAGGGGTTATGATTAAAACTATGATTAATAAAACTCTTTTAGAAAGAGACATGCTCTTTTAAATCTATGCTCAGTTTTGAAGTGGTACTGTAAAAGATGCTCCCACAGTCTCACGGTCTCACCTTGCACTAATACTCTAAAACTGCAATTAAATTTTACTGAAACTTTACAGTGCGCATGGAAATGTAGCATATAAGCAACCAAAAGGAGGTCAGAACCCAGCTTTCCCACTAAAAAGAATGCAGAAACCAACCAAGAACATATAAAGAAATAATTGAGTCAGTTAAGATTATTCAAAATGCTTCTGATCATCTCTGATTTCTCATGCTCCCCATCTGCAAAAATATACTCTTCCATCCCCACCAAACTGACCAAAAGCCTTATCTTTTCCAAACCCCATTAGTTATTTATATACTTCTTTCAACTCTTTGAAACTATAGTATTTTATCATCTCTCTCTATTCCTCATATTATACAGGTTCTTGTTCTATTACCAATGTATACATGTATGCTATTGCTTGAATATAAAATTGGATCATTTGTTTTTCTTTCCTATCTATTTAAGCATGCCACAACCAACTAACACAACACTGTATCAATCTATTGGTGCTCCATTGATACCTATAGCTTCTCATGAAGGTAGGGAAAGCCTCTTTTTCTTCTTCTTCTTCTTCTTCTTCTTCTTCTTCTTCAACTATATATGTCATCCTTGTATATTTTGTCTCTGGTTCCTATTTTCCCATGGGGCAACTATCTTAGGCATGAAGGCTTAGCATGATGTAGTAATTTATAAATTTTTTTTTTTTTGAGGTTCTTTGTGCATTATGATTACTGTGGTTTAATTACCGATCTATATATATATACACAGCTGCCAGAACTGACGTTAGATCTTCGTTGCTTTCCTCAGGTAACAGTTTTCATGATATCAATGAACTAAGACGGCGGTTATTATTAGACGTGCCAGAATTGCAAAGTGTAAAGCAGAAGCTGTTGAGAGAGCAAGCATTGTAGTCACTAAAGCTAAATCAAGCGTTTTTCTGGTCCTGGTTGGCTCTTCACTATTCTATATTGGCCGGTTGGCAGCTGGATCTGAAACTGGTATGTCATCCAATATCCTATACTTCAATTCACATACTCAGCTAGCTATCCTCTTCAAGATAGATGATATATGCGTGCATATATATACTATTTTTATAGAGCAGTAACATGCAAATAGGGTAGTATATATTCAAGAATATTTATTACATCATTTTGTACCATTCTGATCTCAAAAAAAACTTTTCATACTGAAGGTTTATAATCATGGATAGTTTTGTTTGGGATAGCTCACACATTATCGCAAACACATCCACCTTATGGAGCAACCATCATCAACACGATCTTGATCAAGAAAGCTTATTGATGTCCAGCAATAACTCAGGCACCAGTGTTTTCAATATTCCAATCCAAGATCATCAACTCCAACAACTCCAAGAATCTCACACAGTGATGAATTCAAATACCCAGAGTCCACCGAGTAATACTGAATTGTCTCAGCAGCATTGGGGTAGTAAAAGTTTGGCCGCTGAGCAATTGTGTCAAGCCCCTTCTATAGTCAATAGGCCTTATTCAATGAGCTCACTGATCAGCAGCGCTTTCATGGCTGATTATCATCATCATATCAAGGCTCGGCAAGCATCAAGAGCAACATGTTCCATTGAGTCTCTGGATTGCTTGCTTTCTGCTACCAATAGCAACACTGCTGAAGACACTACATCTCTAGATCAAGATGATGCAATCAATTCTACAATTTTTCCAGATTGTCGAAGATCAAACTTGTGGAACTTCCGAACAGGCAGTGCTACTACTGCAGTCTCATCCGGGGAGTCCGAGACCAATAACAATGCCTCAAGACCAAACAAAGAAACTCAAAGTTTCGACAAGAGAAGCCGCAGCGATGACCAGAATGATCAGCTCAAGTTTTATGCAGAAAATTATAGTCAACACTTTGATCTTCTTCAAACAGATTCTTCTACTACTACTACAGAAGGCGGTGGGTTTAGGCTCATCTCTGAAAACCCACCGAAGGCAAAGAAGCTCAAGTCATCATCAGATCAGAAGTCCACCACTCCAGGGACAACCAACATCAATTTTCAACAGCCAACTTCATCATCACTATCAGGTTCCTCCACAGATCAAGAACCTGATCGAGAGGTCATTGCACAGATGAAGGAGATGATTTACCGCGCCGCGGCTTTCAGGCCAGTCAACTTGGGCATAGAGATGGTGGAGCGGCCCAAGAGGAAGAATGTGAAGATCTCGTCTGATCCACAGACGGTGGCTGCAAGGCAAAGGAGGGAGAGGATCAGTGAGAGAATTAGGGTTTTGCAGAAGCTGGTTCCTGGTGGAAGCAAGATGGATACTGCTTCTATGCTCGACGAGGCTGCAAACTACCTCAAGTTCCTCAGATCACAAGTCAAGGCTTTAGAGAATTTGGGCCAAAAGATCGATTCCATGAATAATTGTCTCCCTCCTGCAAGCTTTGCTTTCTCTTTCAATCCTTCCTTTCCCATGCAAACACACCATGTCCCACTCCACCTTAACCCTAATCATAATATCCATCAACCCCCAAACTAGTCTCCAAAAAAAAAAAAAAAAAAAAAAAGAATAGAAGCCCTAACCCCAAAGACCTTTAATCATTCCCATCATCATCACCATTTCATGCATCGACAATGATTAACCTCCCAAAACCCAATTTGACCCAAATCATTCTCTTCATCATTACATCTTGATTTCTAATTCAGAGTTATTAAGTCTCATTCCATGCCATCATAACACCCACAACCCAAGACCTCCTTTTGCGAAAATTATATTTCCACTATCCATGTGTCATGTTCAGTGAAGAGATTGAATGTCATCTATGTACATAGTGGAAGTAGCAAAACAATGAAATAATGTAGCTGCATATGATCATTCTTCTTATTTTGAATACAAAAGCATTGGCAAATTTATCCCCTATGATAAAATCAACGGGCTAGAAAGTAACCCTAATGTTTATTATGTGTTGAATGTGCTCGAGGCTCAGCTTTCTCGGAGATTTTTAATCGTCCCAAGTATTTGTTTAAGCCATTGTTGTACTAACCAACACAAGCAGGGACATTCTCTTAAGAATTGTGAATCCTAGTCAGTGGCATGGTCCTGTCTCCTTGATTCAACCCAAAGCGTGCCTTTGAAAATAACCCCAAACCTCATTGCTTAGCACATGCATGTTTCTCCTTTTTCTTGATTTTGGGCAGGTGGGTTTATAAATTATTACATTTATATATGAAACCCTTATCAAGATTTAACTTCATCGGTCCAAGTAGTACGTATATGCAACTAATTATATTCTTTTTGATGACAATAACATCATCATGAATGAATGATTCTTGTCATAATGATGTGGTTTTGTTATGAACTTTCGGTTTTGGATCCTTGCAAGTTTGGCGTAGCCGTATTTCTTATGCTGTATATGGACTAACAAGGGTGGGGGGCGAATTTGCTTCATATTATATGGACTAAGTTCCCAAACCAAACATATATACGTGTGGCAGCTGGATCGATAATACCATGTTCAATCGATCTAAACGTATAATAGGTGTTTTGAGCAGCTACACCGATCTTAAACCCTTTAATTTCCCTATATAATTCTCATTTTGGAAATACAAGTTCTAACCTCATGCCGCCCTCTAGCGGTGTTGTTATTTAGAATGACGATAAGATGGGATATGTCGTGATGTAGATAACAAAAAGCAATAGAAAACGGAGAAAGAAGATAAAATGCTGGTAATGCATATTGTCATGGAAATGATGATATGCGGGTCTTATTTGGCCTCCTGCTGCTTAGTCTTATTGTGAAAGGGATGGAAAAAGTTGGTTTTCTTTGGATAAAAGATAGTTGTTGTGAGGAGCTTTCGCTATATTTAGACATTCTGTTGTTAAAGGGGACCTGAATCTCAGCCTCTGGCTTTTGCTTGTTGGCTGCTCATACTATTATTGTTCTACAGGTCTCAAAATAACAAATTTGCGTGTGTGGAAAACTTGCGGGAACTCATGTTTTGGTACAAGTGGGAGATACATATTGACTTTGAACAGTGGTGATGTAGCTGTTCTGGTTAGGAACACTTCATATATTCATACAAGGGCAGGGCTGCTACGGGGTCATTTGATTAATAATGAGAGCGGGCAATAACAAGATTAAGACAATTTGATGACACACATGCACATGCACATGCATATCCATATAAATATATGGGTGTGTATGTATATGTATATATATATATATATATATATATATATATATATATATATATATATTATCCTATCGGAAACTGTTCCGGTTGTACAGATTCCGGTCTGTTTATTGATTTAACGTAATTGGTAAGTTAATGATCATCAAGCTGGCTTGTGAACAGAAAACAGTTTGATGTAGTACGTAGAAAATAAAGCAATCAAGTCTCCAATTATCTAGACTCATTCTACCTTTCTCTAGGACCTATCTCGGAGGTACATTTCAAAGATATCATTTTTAAATGCATCTGTTGATTTATTATCTTAGCTCTGCTTTGTATAATGCCAATTCTGTTGCCAAACACTCAGTTAGGACTTTCAGTACCTAACTCATTGTTACACTCTGGAATCACACGTATCGCCCTGGGGAAGTTATAAGGGTGTTCCTAAGAGGACCTTCCTTCTACCGCCAAATGTTACGTGTGATTCCGGAAGCCAGAATCATGCGTATCGCGGGGTGGCACACCGCCTCAATATCCATAACCTGTCAATCATGAGCAAACGACGTTAAGGGGAAGACCGTGTTTGCCAGCCTTCGATCCTCTTATGCCTAACTCAGCTACATGATGGATGTAAAAATAAGGTAGGAGTAATAGAGAGGTGGAAAACTTACCACCTTAGTGGAGAGTGGAGCTTGTATTTATAGGGGAGTAGACTTGCTACCTGAAATTACATAGCTGCCCCTAGTGGAGAATGTAAGGCGATCAGGTCTTTAGGCTTTAAAGTGGCCATGTTACAGTGAGTAGTATTTAGCGCTATAAGGGCGGTATGTAAACACTCATGGTTGGCCTTTGTATTGGCTTGAAGATACACATGCCATTTCTATTTCAACAGCTTTCCACAAACATCTCAAAGTTTCTCCAATAACATTGGATCAACAATGCACATAATGTCCCCTCTAGACAATATGTGATTAACCCAGTGACTGATATACGTGAATCCTCTTGTGTTTTTAGTATCGCAGTTCGACTTGTAATCATCTCTAATTTTCTAAATGAAATACGGGTCCTCTGCATACATATATACGTTAATATAGAAAAGAGTTCGAGACAAATACAATTAACACGTACATTCAAAAGAAAGAAATATATTAGCAATAATCAAGCTTTCAGTGCGGATATCTTAGCATGCATATATGGTCCGGAACAAAATAGAACTAGCTAGGTGAAGTGTGTATTAGTAGAGCATAAACAACGAGAGGTTATCAATTAGTTGAAATTGAATTGGCTTGGTGTGCGTTTTACATTCTGCTTTATGAGGATTGCTTTTTCTCATGTAGGAATATGTGCGTTTGGGGTGAAATTGCCTAGATATTTTTGCAAATTGAGAAACCATACATGCAGCATTAAGTCGTGGTGCTCTATCACTTCTATGTGATGTAGAACAGATGGCAGCAAGAATAGAAGAGCAGATGGACCGTCGCAAGAATGGAAGGATCGGTACTGTTCATGTCTGGGCTGCGAGCTCAGAATAGGGCGTGTGATACCTTTTCGGAAAGGGAACGACGCCAGAAACAATACTTGTAGCTTCGCTATGATGTGTGGGCTTTTTCGGCCATCCGACGTCGTTTAGGCCCTTCCCGTTCTCATACAGGATATCCTCGTAGGAAGAGGTCAAAGTAGAGAATACCTCTTGTCGTCCTGCTGGCATGACCGCTAGGGGGCGGGTTTGCTGCTGGTAGTGTTGACAGTAGCCAGAGAGGCTACACCAGGGCCCACAGACCCGCAGCAAGCGCACCAGGGCCCGGACCAGGACCCAGGATCGGACCACCAGCACCAGGCCTCGGGCCCCAGCGGTCTATCCTGCCTCCAGGGATCCTGGGACCAGGAACGCCCGCCTGCCAAAGAGGGCACCAGAATGTCCAAACAGAAGAGAACTAGTCCCACATCGAAGAATGAGGCCAGCCCTCACCCCCAACCACCTATATATAGGCCTCAGCTACCACCATAAATAGGTAACTTGTCTCTCTCCCTGCTTACATACGTGCCCAGGTTATATATATTCCAACTATACTAACTTAGGCATCGGAGAGGTGAAGGCCGGCCCGCCCAGTATTCCCCTTAGTAAGCAGGATTGCAGGAGATCGAGTTGGATTCATCAAGTATCTACCAAGACCCCCGGGTTTAGGCAGAAACAATTGGCGCCGTCTGTGGGAATATCGTTCAAAAAGTCAGTGTCGCTGTGCCAGAAAGTAGGGCCCTGGTGACCCTTTAAGAGATCGCTAAAACCGTAGTCCGGAAGCCATGGAAGGAAGAAAGATAAAAACAAGCACGGAAGGATCGAAAGGACGAATTCAGTTCCCCGACCGGGCCCCACACGCAGGGGCCGCGATCGGTGCGAGGTTCGTTCTTTCCCCCGACCGCAAAGGAAGTCCGGAAGCGCGAATTCAGTTCCCCGGCCCGGCCCGTAGCATAAAGGCCGAGGTCGGTGCGAGGTTCGCACTTCCTCCTATTCAAAACAAGGCTCACGATCGTCAAGTCTCAGAGAATCCCGACCCGGTTGGAGCAGGGGAAATAAGAAAGATGAAGGCAGAAATTGAGCGATTGCGAAAGGAGGGCGATCAGGATCGGTTAAGAGCAGAGGCCCGAAGTCGGGAACGCAACCCTGGAGCGAGAAGGCCAGCTGAGTACTCCTCGGGCGGCCTCGCACACAGCGAGCAAGGCTAGCGAATTCCCGCATCTCGAGATAGGGCTGCCTACGGGCAGGAGGAAGACCGTCCATATGCCCGTACCCCTCTTCTCAGAGGCTCTGAAAGATTCCGGCCCAGTCAAGCTCCCGTACCGCGCAGATCAGGCATCAGATGAGCGGGATAGCTCCACCGCGCGAACGATCGAGGCACTTTCCGCTTCGGTATCGGACATAAAGAGCCGCATGGAGACCAGCGAGCGGAAGGCGGGACGACCGCAGGACGGCGCACGGTTTACCGAGCGCACTGGACCCTTCCCACGCCGGATCCGGGAAACGGGGGGATCTGGAGACCAAAGGCCTCTGAAGTTGACATACTCGGGAACGAGCTGCCCGTACCGGCACTTGGATAGCTTCAAGTCGAAGACAAGCGCTAGGGGCTATTCGGATGCCGTGAGCTGCAACATATTCCGAGAAACGCTCGCAGGGGAGGCATTGGGTTGGTTCTACGAGCTACCGGTGGACTCGGTCGAAACTTTCGCACAGTTGGCCGATAGGTTTGTCGGCCGGTTCGTCCTTAAAGCCACGGCAGCCCAGCCATCGACGGTCCTCTTCGATTGCATGCAGGCTAACCATGAACCATTACGCGCCTTCGTTAACCGGTGGCAGGTCGCCACGTCCGGGGTAAGAAACTTGGATAAGAGGATTGCGAGGATGGCCTTCAAGCAAGGATTAAGAGCTGGGGAACTTTCATACAACTTACAAGCGCAGGGGCCGCTGGCGTACGACGAGCTGATGACCGTGGCCGTTAGGCATGCTCAGGCAGAACAAGAGACATATGGGAACAAGGCGCCCAAACGGATCTCAGATGGCATACCGCCATCCCCTCACGGAAGCAAAGCCGGGCGGCTACATATCAGCCGGGTACCTGTAGCCGCCAGGGGGATAGAGGCGCGAAAGGAGTGGCAACCCCGGCGAAGCAGTGACAATGATCCCCGACCAGGAAGAGGACCACCTTTTGGGCACCCAGCTCGGATCCAGGTAGCTGTGTCAGCAGAGCGGACACCACGGGCCCCGGTTCCTTCGCCAGCAAGAAAACCCTATGAACCGGACCTTCAGATCCCAGATCGGAAACCACAGAAGGCGGTCGTACAAGACCAAGCCCGCCCCGGCAGCCCCAGCGCGGACCGACCGCGAGCTCGGCCGATAGGGACTATATGCACACAAACCCCCGGGTGGATCGAGGTACACGGGAGCATTAACATGATCCACGGTGGGGACCATATCGGTCAGCTCACCCGGAGCTCAAAGAAGCGGTGCCTGAGATCAATCCGGGGGAGGGAGGTTTACGCCTTCAGAGAACGAAGCGTCCAAGCCGCTAAAACCGGATGGAACTCGGTCACTTTCTATGAGGATGAAGAGCCGGAGGATGTGATCCAACCGCACACCGACCCCTTCCTTATCACGGTCCAAATAGACCACTGGATAACCAGTCGTATGCTGATCGATACTGGAGCCTCTGTCAACGTGATGTTCCGAGACGCGTACCGAGGGCTGCAAAGAGGGAGGAACAAGTTATCCCAGGATAACGAGCCGCTGATAAGCTTCTCCGGTGAGGTAGTCCAGCCTCTAGGATCCGATTACCTACCAATCATTTTCGGCAAGGGAGACAGAACGAAAACAGAGCATTTGGAATTCATCATCGTCGACTGCCTGTCGTCGTACAATGGTATAATCGGTCGGCCAGGGTTATGGAGGCTCAAAACGTTCATTGCCGGCCATATGCTGATGTTGAAGATGCCTTCACCAGCCGGAGTTATAACTATACGCGGGGACCAGAGAATCGCCCGTAACTACTACGCAGAAGCCCTGACCCACGGGAGGAAGCGGGCCGAGGTCTTTACAACCGCTCAGCAAGTACCAGCGCCGGATCTGAGTCTTGACCCCCGTGATGACGTCGCTCCAGGTAGAGTTAGGCGATTCACGTTCACCGAGAAACCAGAGCGACCTTCGGCCGTGGAGGAAACCGAAGCCATCTGTATTTCCAAAGACCACCCGGACCGAAGCGTAGTGATAGGGACACAACTCGACCCGGTCGTCAGGGAAGAACTCATCGCCTTTCTCCGGGACCACAGTTCGGTCTTCGCATGGTCCTACGAAGACATGCCGGGCATATCCCCAGAGATAGCCGTTCACCGGCTAAACTCATTACCCAGCGTCCCCCCGACGAGGCAAAAGAGGAGGTCTTTTAGCCCGGCAAAATATGAGGCGATTAGAGAAGAAGTGCAAAAACTCATGGGCATAGGTTTCATCCGGGAAGTCCAGTACCCGCGCTGGCTCGCCAACGTGGTCATGGTACCGAAGAAGGCAGCCGGTCAGTGGCGTATGTGCGTGGACTTCACTAATCTAAACCGGGAGTACCCAAATGACAGCTTCCCGCTCCCTCGGATTGATCAGCTCATTGACTCCACATCCGGCTTCAAGCTGCTCAGCTTCATGGACGCCTACGCCGGGTACAACCAGATACGGATGCACCCGGATGATGAAGAACACACGTCATTCACAACCGACCGAGGCACCTACTGCTATAAGAGGATGCCGTACGGTCTAAAGAACGCCGGCGCCACCTACCAACGGATGGTGAACCAAATGCTGGAACAAGAGATGGGCAAAACCGTGGAAGTTTACGTTGATGACATGTTGGTCAAAAGCTTAACTGCGGGGGCCACGTCCGAGATTTGGCCGTGGTCATCGGTAAAATGCTCAAATTCGGAATGCGCTTGAACCCGAAGAAGTGTCTTTTCGGGATTTCAGAGGGTCTTTTTCTAGGGCACATCATCAGCCAGCGAGGGATAGAAGCCAACCCGCTGAAGGTCCAGGCAATCCTTGATATGGAAACACCAGGAGAGAGAAACCAGGTCCAGATCTTGACCGGCCGGTTGGCCGCCCTGGCCAGATTCATCTCCCGTTTAACCGATAAGTGCGTCCCGTTCTTTAAACTGCTCAAGGCACAGCAAACCAGGAAGATACTCTGGGCTGCGGAGCATGAGGCAGCGTTCCAGTCCATCAAAGCATACCTAGCTGCAGTTCCTCTCCTATCCAAACCACTGCTGGGAGAAATGTTGTACCTTTACATAGCCGCATCCGCAGCCGCCGTCTCCGCCGCTCTCGTCAGAAAGGAGGGCACGCTCGAACTTCCGGTATACTACGCGGGAAAGGGACTTACAGGAGCCGAGGGCCGGTACCCCGATATAGAGAGATTGGCTCTAGCCCTGATTGTTAGCGCCAGGAAGCTCCGGCACTATTTCCAGGCTCATTCCATCACCTTATATATCAACCACCCCCTGCGGCAGATCCTGCAAAAGCCAGACACCAGCGGGAGGCTCGTACGATGGGCAGTCGAATTAGGGGAATTCGACATCACCTATGCCCCACGAACAGCCATCAAGGGACAGGCTGCTGCGGACTTCATATGTGAGCTCACCCCAATGGCGGTAGAAGTCCATCCCGCCCGGCTCGAGGACGCAGGGGCAGAACAAACCGCCAAGATCGAACCAGACCTTCCAACCGGCTGGAAACTTTACGTGGATGGCTCCGTAACCGCCAAACGGAGTGGGGCCGGGGTCCTGATAACCTCACCCGACGGCCAATCGTACGAGTATGCACTACGGTTCCTTTTTACCACCTCCAATAACGCTGCCGAGTACGAGGCCCTCATAGCCGGTCTGCAACTGGCCAAGGAGCTGGGAATCTCATCCATGGACATATACAGCGACTCCAGCTTGGTAGTCAACCAGATGAACGGGGTGTTCAAGGTTAAAGATCCTCAGCTATCCTCCTACCAGGCTTTGGCCAAAACACTGATCGGGTTCTTCCGCGGCACCACGATCCAACATATTCCCCGGGAGGCAAATAGGCATGCAGACGCCCTTGCGAGGTTAGCAACCGGAAACTACCCTCCAGAGTACCGGAGAGCTAAAATCGAGACCCTCCAAAAGCCAAGTATAAGCAAGACCATCTCCGAAATATTCGCGGTAGAACAGGTACCACCGAGCTGGATGGACCCAATAGTCAAGTATCTGACCGACAAAACCAGCCCCCAGGATGCGGTGGAAGCCAGGAGGCTGCACCTCCGGTGTGCCCGGTATGGCCTCATTAACGGCCAATTATACCGAAGGGGCCACAGCTTCCCCCAGCTGAGGTGTGTGACTGAGGAGGCAGGAGAAGCAATCATGTGAGAGATCCACGAAGGGGTATGCGGTAATCACTCCGGCGCAAGGTCATTATCCCACAAATCACTCTGAGCGGGCTATTTCTGGCCCGATATGGCGGCAGTATCGAGGAAAATATCACGCGGCTGCCACAAATGCCACATGTACGCCTCGGTACCTCGTGCCCCGGCAATCGCATTATCAATCCTGTTGGCACCTTGGCCTTTCGCACAGTGGGGATTAGACATCATCGGCCCTTTCCCCGTGGCAGTAGGACAATACAAGTACGCCATTGTGGCAGTGGATTACCAAACTAAATGGGTCGAGGCAGAACCGTTGATAAAGATCACTGAGGAACGGGTTAAGAAATTCCTGTGGAAAAACATCTACTGTAGGTTTGGGGTGCCGCAGACTATTATCACGGATAATGGGACGCAATTCAACAACGCGGATCTCATCCAGTACACAGCCTCCCTGGGGACCCGGATGCTGTTTGCCTCGGTAGCACACCCGCAGACCAACGGCCAGGCAGAAGCGGTCAATAAGATTATCAAAACTCTTCTTAAAAAGAAACTGGATGCCAAGAAGGGATGCTGGGCCGAGGAACTCCCCGCGGTATTATGGGCCATCCGGACAACGGCAGCAGAGGCAACAGGAGAGACCCCGTTCTGCTTGGCATTCGGGAGTGAAGCAGTACTCCCTGTGGAGACTGAGATACCCAGTGGCAGGGTCGAGAATTACGACGCCGACACAAACGCCGACGGCTTACTACTCAACCTGGACCTCATCGAGGAGCGGCGCGACCGAGCGCACATGCGAAACCAAACCTACAAGCAGCGGGTCGCCCGGTACTACGATAGAAGGGTCCGGGAAAGAAAGCTGCAAGTCGGCGACTGGGTCATGAGGAAGGTCCAGAAAAAGCCATTGGCCTTGCAGCCAACATGGGAGGGACCCTACCAGATCACCGCGGCCGTAGGCCCGGCAACATTCCACATCATAGACGCTACGGGCATCTATTCTACCAGGCCGTGGAATATCGAACACCTACGTTTTTACCCTAGATAGTAGCAATCATAAAGGAACGAAAGTGTAATTGGCAAGCATTGCAATGTGCAGTTATGACATTAAAGAGACTACACCAATTACAGGATATATGTACAGAGCAAACACCTAGCTAGCGCTCCCGGAACCCACAACCCCCGACCCGCCACCTTTTAGCTCCCGCTCCTGCTCCCTCATCACGATCAGGGCTATGTCAGCCTCCATCCGCTCGGCGTCGAGCCACCCTTTCTCCCGCCACTCCAGATAGGCGTCACTTATACCCTCCGTGCGGGCCTTCTCCAGCATCTCCTCAAAATCTGACGACTCCCGAAACTCGTCAACGGCCTTATCGGCCACTTCAGCAAGTTCGGATTCCACCAGCCTCTCCCGTCCCCGAACGACAGCCGTCATTTGGGCCTGCAGCTCCAAAACTTTTGCCTCCAACTCGACAATCCTCCCATCACGGGCGGCAAGCTGTCGGCTGGCTTCCTCTCTCTCCCGCACGAGTTCCGCGCTCAGCCGGCCGCCTTCCTCCCTTTCCTTCGCAAGCTCGGCATCCGCCACACCCACCTTAACACCCAGCTCCTCCACCCGCTTCTCCAGGACGGCGGCAGCCTCCATTCTGGGGCCGGCGACATAAAACCTCTGAGCCAGCTGCCAAAAGAAAGCAAAAGGAGCATCAGCTCATGTCACATCACGGAAGAGGACTCACAGAAAAACATTTACCTGTAGAGCCAGTCCCACGGGCTCCGCCATACTCTCGCCCGGATTTTCGGTCCAGGACCCCTCCCGGTCGAGCCCCAAGGTTTCGATTATACCAGCCACAAGCCTACTAAATCCACCACCAGAGCTACGAACGGTTTCCGGTTCCTGAGTCCTTCGACCACCCGCCTCCACAGTCGGGACTATGGCTCGCTCCATCGGCCCGGCTGAGCTTGACGCCCCCGCATCAAATACCCTCGCTCTCTTTGCCGGACTTTCACTGTGGCTGCTTCGACGGTGCTCGGGCAAAACCACCGATTCCCTCTCCCGCGAGGTACGCACTGCCATTTGTCGCGCCACAGGCTCTGGCCCCGGGAGGCCCTCCGCCCGCACTTCCCGAATGCGGAGTGGGGAATTGTTCTCGCCGCCCGGCCGCCTCCCATAATGAGCGTCCGAGAACACTAGCGGCACCGGCCTTGCATGCTCCGTACGCTTCTGGGTAGCCACGTCAAGAACGACTTTTGCGGCCTCCTCCCCTATCTCCATCAACCGCGCTGCTATAAGCTCCTCATCCGGCTCGATAGTCTCCTCAACTTTAAGCGCGGGCCGAGGACCATTAGTAGGTTTTCTCCCCATCCCCAGCACCTCCAGCACGTTCCACCGAGTGAAATTGTAGGTGCTCCGGCTATCATGGTCCCAGCCATAAAACAAACGGAATAACCGTTGCTTCTCCAGGTTCTCCAATTCGTAGGTCTGGTCCCCGATCGGTTGATATGCCCCGGGCACTTGATAACCCCTCCAGGTACGCTGCCACTTACCACCGGCCAGCACCACCGACCTCCTCCAACCATCCAAAACCGTCGCCGGCAGATGCGTAATGGCAGCACCATGCTCCCGCGTGGCAAAATTCACGCAACCACGGCACTGGCCCTTTCTGCAGTAAGAAATCCTGAACAGCGCCCGAAATTCATTAACCGTGGGCCAGTCCATATAACTCAAACAGAACAGGCACCCAAGCCCAAGCAACTGCCTCCACTGATTGCTCGGAAGCTGGGCTGGGGAAAGATTCAGTGAGCTCAGCATGTACTGGACAAATCCCGGCAACGGCAGCGATAGTCCGTTGCGGAACTGGTCATCAAAAATGGCGACCCAGCCCGGCTCCGGATTACAGGCCAGCTCGCCGGGATGCAAGCCTCGAAGTTTAACGGAAGAGTTGATATCCCACCTCGACCGAAACTCCCTAATCTCCCTCTCGTCCATACTTCTGATTGCTTCGTCGCAGACAATCGTCCCATCACCATCCCGCAGCTCGTGCCTCCTAGGCCCACGACCGCCACTGGCATAATGCGCAGATCTCCCAGACGCCATCAAACCTCAAAACAAAAGTTCAGTTCTGCCGAAAGATGGAAGAGGAGAGCAGAAGGCAAAGGGTAAGCAAAGTGCGGCAGGAGGAAAGCAGATGAGACGATAAATAGGGCAACAACAAAGGTCAGGCAACCCCAGCCGTCGATCCCCTCCATCTCAGTCCGCCCCCTGCCGACACGTGTCCACGGCATCAATAAAGGATCCCATGCCATCATAACTGATGGAACTGATGGGCTCCCCCGTCATTGCATGTCAGCCACATGTCCCACCCGCAAGCAACAGTTAGTAAGCAAGGAGCACGCAACGAGGCGTCCCCTCTCCTCGCTTCACAAAGGTCAACCTTCAAATCAACCCGACACCATGACGTGTCACGGTTATTTACACCGGCTGAATGCCAGTTCACTGGAGGACTCACCCCGATATGGCAGACCGCCCGGTCGAGATCCGCCCAGCACTATGGCATTCCACCGGGCATGTGACATTCAACCAGCTCCAAAATATTCTACCGGATGTCATTCCCTACGCCTACGGGCAGGGACGAGCCAGCAACAACGCAAGGCTTCTAAACGCATGGGCTTTATAAACCCGGGCGAGCTTACATCTAACCAATGTACTCTTGTCCAGCAGGATAAAAACCCTGCATCACACTGAACTGTGATACCCTTGGGGATACATGGCGAGACTCGTTATCTCAACGCCACTCCACCGGGCAGATTGTCTCTCTAACACAGAGCAAGTCTCCCCGCAGGCTAACAAACCTGCACATTACCTCAACGCTTAAACAACAAAAGCTGAGAAGAGCTAGCAAGTGTTAAAACAACGCCTCAGCGCGGCCATAACACCCTTCGGGCACCTGTTGGCCTATTCCACGCACCAACAGGCCTCCCCGAAGGCTAGTCTGCAAGTCTATCCGGGACTCGTTTCGATATGGCAGGACGCCCGTCGAGCTCCCGTGAACTCCGCCCCGCACCGATATGGTTCATCCGGGACTCGTTTCGATACTTTAGGAACGCCCATTCAAGATCCAGATACTCACCTCGGTCACGCCCAATCTTTAACGCGGACTTGGGGGACTGAGCACCGGTAGGTTGGTAACCCTGCGGGTCTGCAGGCCAAGAGCAAGACAGATCTTAAGTCCCCATTCAAGATTGCACTTGACCGGGAACTTGAGGGACTTGTTGACAGTAGCCAGAGAGGCTACACCAGGGCCCACAGACCCGCAGCAAGCGCACCAGGGCCCGGACCAGGACCCAGGATCGGACCACCAGCACCAGGCCTCGGGCCCCAGTGGTCTATCCTGCCTCCAGGGATCCTGGGACCAGGGACGCCCGCCTGCCAAAGAGGGCACCAGAATGTCCAAACAGAAGAGAACTAGTCCCACATCGAAGAATGAGGCCAGCCCTCACCCCCAACCACCTATATATAGGCCTCAGCTACCACCATAAATAGGTAACTTGTCTCTCTCCCTGCTTACATACGTGCCCAGGTTATATATATTCCAACTATACTAACTTAGGCATCGGAGAGGTGAAGGCCGGCCCGCCCGGTATTCTCCTTAGTAAGCAGGATTGCAGGAGATCGAGTTGGATTCATCAAGTATCTACCAAGACCCCCGGGTTTAGGCAGAAACAGGTAGGATGGGAGGTTCCCTGCTCGTTGGGGAATGCCGACATAGTCCCTCCGGCGCTGCTGGTTCCCCCACCCTCTTGGTCTTTTGTTTGTTGAGGCTCCTTGATCTTGGCCCTGCTACCAGTTCCTGGCTTCCTGTCGGGCGGGTTCGGGCTCTTCCCGCCTTCTCTTGTGTTGACGGATGTCGTAAGTTTCGTGGTCTGCTTGGGCGTGCCTGATAGCCATCGCCATCAGTTAGTCGTAACCCTGCAGGATCTCCACTCAGCTTTTAGTGTTTTTCCGAATTTATTTTAGATTTATTTGTTTTGGACTTTTATTTTATTTCGCCTATGGGTTGGGTTAGACTTTTGTTAGCTCCCTAGGGTTTTGTTATCAGTATTTAAGCCACTTCTTGTGGCCGCAAAACGTTATCTTTCATATTAATAAAACTTTGAGTTTACTCAATTTCTCTGGTGGATTCCAGATTTTCTCGTGGATTCGAGAATTCTAGTCTTGTGGATTCAAGACTGCCGTTGGTGGATTCCAACAGGATAGTTCCGCTGCATCAAGTGGTAATCAGAGGATGGGCTGGAGAGGATTAATTTGGTGTTACAGATGGTCATGTTGTCACCAAGAGAAGAAGGACAACGTCACAACATATTTCGTTCTCTATGTTCAGTGAATAACAAAGTATGCCAGGTGATTGTAGACAATGGCAGTTGTGAGAACTTTGTGTCCCAAAAATTGGTGAGTTTCATGCAGTTACCTACAGAGCCACACCCCAGACCTTACAAACTAGGTTGGGTAAAGAAGGGTCCTCAGGCAGAGGTTACAATGCAACGTCATGCAGAGTTCCTATTTCTATTGGTAAGCATTATCATGATGAAGTGATGTGTGATGTGATTGACATGGATGCTTGCCATATATTATTAGGCAGACCTTGGCAGTATGATCTGGATGTTACGCACAAAGGCAGAGATAATGTGATGTTGTTTACTTGGAATCAACACAAAATTGTCATGGCTCCATCAGACACCCTTCTAAGTTCAAAGAAGGAGAATGCGAGCTTTCTCACCATCAGCAACAATGAATATGAGTTGAATGAAGCCTTAAAAGAATCCAAAACCATTTTTCCTATAGTGGTTAAGGGTTTATTGCCAGCAGAGAAGCAAGATGAAGAGATTCCTAAGGAGGTCCAGGAGATATTGAAGAGGTTTAAAGAGTTGATTTCTGATGATGTGCCCAATGAACTTCCACCTATGAGAGACATTCAACATCAGATCGACTTCATTCCAGGAGCCAGCCTACCTAATTTGCCACATTACAGAATGAGTCCGAAGGAGAATGAGATCTTGAAGGAACAAATTGAAGGACTTTTAAAAAAGGGTTTCATTAGAGAGAGTATGAGTCCTTGTGCAGTACCTGTTCTGTTGGTGCCTAAGAAAGGAGGAACATGGAGAATGTGTGTGGACAGTATAGCTATTAACAAGATAACTATCAAGTACAGATTTCCTATCCCGCGTTTAGAAGACATGCTGGATGAGCTGAGTGGTTCGAAATGGTTTTCTAAGATAGACCTGCGGAGTGGTGATCACCAGATTCGAATCAAAGTGGGAGATGAATGGAAAACAGCGTTCAAAACTAGAGATGGGTTGTATGAGTGGTTGGTGATGCCTTTCGGGATGTCCAATGCTCCTAACACTTTCCTGAGACTTATGAACCAGGTTCTTCGTCCTTTGCTTGGAATTTGTGTAGTTGTCTATTTTGATGATATTCTTATTTATAGTAAGAGTAAAGAAGAGCATCTAGAACATTTAAAGCAGGTTCTTGAGTTGCTACAAAAGAACAAGCTATACATTAACCTGAAGAAGTGCACTTTTTGTACAAACAAGTTACTGTTTTTGGGGTTTGTGGTTGGAGAAGATGGCATACAGGTTGATGAAGAGAAGGTGCGTGCAATCAGAGAGTGGCCAGCACCTACGACAGTTTCAGAAGTGAGGAGTTTCCATGGATTGGCTACTTTTTATAGACGTTTTGTCAAGAATTTCAGTTCTGTCACTGCACCGATCACTAAATGCATGAAGAAAGGCAAGTTTCACTGGGGTGAGGAATAAGAGAAGAGTTTTGCACTTATCAAGGAGAAGCTTTGCACCGCTCCAGTTCTCGCTCTTCCTGATTTTGACAAGATTTTTGAGGTCGAATGTGATGCTAGTGGTGTTGGAGTAGGAGCTGTTTTGTCCCAAGAAAAGAGAACAGTTGCCTTCTTTAGTGAAAAATTGAGTGAAGCTCGCCAGAAGTGGAGCACTTATGATCAAGAGTTTTATGCAGTAGTGAGAGCTCTGAGACAGTGGGAGCATTATTTGATTCAAAGAGAGTTCATTCTATTTACTGACCATCAAGCCTTGAAGTTCCTGAATAGCCAGAAACATGTGAACAAGATGCATATTCGATGGGTGACTTTTCTGCAGAAATTCCCTTTTGTCATCAAGCATAAATCTGGAAATCTCAATAAAGTGGCGGATGCATTAAGCAGGCGAGCTAGTTTACTGGTTACTTTATCCCAGGAGATAATCGGTTTTGAATTTTTGAAAGAATTATATGAGACAGATAATGATTTTAAGCAGGTTTGGGAGCAGTGCATTGTCAAGAAGCAGTCAGTTGCTGGTTTCTTTATCCATGAAGGGTATTTGTTTCGAGGAAATCAGTTGTGTGTACCCAGCTCCTCTCTTAGGGAGAAGCTGATTCGAGATTTACATAGAGGTGGTCTTAGTGGTCATTTTGGTAGAGATAAAACCATTGCAAGCCTAGAAGAACGTTACTACTGGCCTCAGTTAAAGCGGGATGTCAACAATATTGTGAAGAAGTGTTATGTTTGTCAAGTATCTAAGGGTCAGTCTCAAAATACTGGTCTTTACATGCCTTTACCTGTTCCTGATGATATTTGACAGGATGTTTCTATAGATTTTGTGTTAGGACTACCTCGTACTCAAAGAGGAGTGGATTCTGTTTTTGTTATGGTGGATAGATTTTCAAAGATGACTCATTTTATTGCTTGCAAGAAGACTGCAGATGCTGCAAACATAGCCAAACTATTTTTCAGGGAGGTTGTTCGTTTGCATGGAGTACCCAATTCTATTACTTCTGACCGTGACACAAAGTTTTTGAGTCACTTCTAGATTACTTTGTGGAAGCAGTTTGGGACAACTTTAAAAAGAAGTACTACAGCTCATCCACAAACAAATGGTCAGACAGAAGTCACAAATAGGAGTTTGGGGAATATGATTAGGAGTGTGTGTGGGGATAAGCCAAAGCATTGGGATCTTGCTTTACCTCAGATTGAATTCGCTTACAACAGCTCTGTCCATAGTGCCCTTGGTAAGTCACCTTTTGATGTGGTTTATACTTCTGCTCCTAAACATGTGGTCGATTTAATCAACTTGCCAAAAGGACATGGAGTTAGTGACGCTGCTGTTAAGATGGCTAAAGATGTTCAGTCAGCTAGAGAAGTAATTAAAGCCAGGTTGGAGGAGACAAATGCTAAGTATAAATCTGCAGCTGACAAGCATAGACGTGTGAAGTTGTTTACGGAGGGAGATTCAGTAATGGTATTTTTGAGGAAGGAGAGATTTCCAGTGGGTACCTACAGCAAGCCCAAACCCAGAAAGTATGGTCCCTTCAAAGTATTGAAGAAAATTAATGATAATGCTTATGTTATTGATCTGTCTGCTTCTATGGGAATTTCCAATTCTTTTAATGTTGCTGACTTGCTTGAGTATCATGAGGATGAGCCTCTTTATGATGATAATAACTCGGGGTCGAGTTCTTCTGAAGTGGAGGAGACTGATGTAGAACAGATGGCAGCAAAGATAGAAGAGCAGATGGACCGTCGCAAGAATGGAAGGATCGGTACTGTTCATGTCTGGGCTGCGAGCTCAGAATAGGGTGTGTGATACCTTTTCGAAAAGAGAACGACGCCAGAAACAATACACATAGCTTTGCTACGATGTGTAGGCTTTTTCGGCCATCCGACGTCGTTTAGGCCTTTAAAATCAGCTTTTAGTGTTTTTCCGAATTTATTTTGGATTTATTTGTTTGGACTTTTATTTTATTTCGCCTATGGGCTGGGTTAGCCTTTTGTTAGCGCCCTAGGATTTTGTTATCAGTATTTAAGCCACTTCTTGTGGCCACAAAACATTATCTTTCATATTAATAAAACTTTGAGTTTACTCAATTTCTCTGGTGGATTCCAGATTTTCTCATGGATTCGAGAATTCTAGTCTTGTGGATTCAAAGCTGCCGTTGGTGGATTCCAACGGGATAGGTCCGCTGCATCACTATGTGTCTTTCGGAAATTAAGCAAGTCCAGTTAATTATGTTCATCACTAGAGTTGGCCGGTTACTCGAAATATTTTATCTGATCATGTTTTCTTTCAAAAGTGCCCTGTAGTTAAAATTATCAATAAGTTGTGTATTTCTTGCTGATCATAGATCCATGATCATAAGCAATAAACTCTTTTAAATAACCACAATAGAGTTTGCGTAAAACTGTTACTCCATCCAAGAAATACCAGTGAGTTTGAAATTCGGCTAAATCAGCTACACTAATCTTGTAGCTATATTCAAGTGTATATCAGCAGAACTGAACTCGACTGCTTGAGCTTGGGGAAATCAGAAGTTAAGCTGAACATGCTTTATGTTTTTGCAGACCTGAGCGGACGGATGAGCATCAAGTACTAGCTCTGACAAAGCCTAAGGTTAAAGCACACTCATTTGGGTAGCAATGAAACTTGCCAACAAAGAATAATGTAAGTTCATGTAATTATAATTCTTTAAAATGTCATTCGACTACAAAAGACCATATATAAACCACAATAAATAGTATGTCCTCCAATTGAAACCGATTCATGAGAACTGCTAGCTAGTTTGATAGCTTGTCAATTCTTTTATTCCTCACTAGCCTTTTAACATAACGAGCTCAGAGGGGAAATGAAAGTCCCCTGCTTGTGACATCCACTTTCTGAACAAATTACCTCGCAGATGGACCAAGTCCAGAATTCATGGAGAACACAATTGATGAATCGGTTCTTCCACTCACACGACTTTCATTTATTCGAGCCAACTCTGCTCCCAAGCACTCTTTGAGTCTTGTCACCACCTCACTCATGTTTGGCCTTCCAGTTGATATTTCAGACACACAATCCCTTGCCAATTCAACAGCTTTCCACACAGAGTTGACTTCAAAATCTCCTCGTAACTTAGGATCAACAATACTTTTGATATCCCCAGTAGAAAGCATGGAGCTAACCCATTGACTTACATGACTATTCTCTTGGGATGTTCTTGATATCACAGGTCGGCTGGTTATTATCTGCAAGAGAGCAACTCCAAAGCTATATACATCACTCTTCTCATTCAACCAGCCTGTTGTGTGGTACCTGCAAGCCAAACCAATTGACTATTATAAAAGCTAAATCAACTGTGTGGATTTTCTTAAAACTTTTAAGTTTTATAGTGCATGCATAGAGTTGAAATTTTTGATTCAGATCCAGAACTAATGTTTTGTTAAGTGATGTAGCTAGGCGCTTACTCAGGATCAAGGTATCCAGGGGTGCCAGCAACAGCTGTTGACATATGAGTGCCTTCATCAGTTGGAAACATTCTGGATAGGCCAAAATCAGCCAACTTTGCTTGGAAGTTTTCAGCTAACAAAATATTTGTTGTCTTCACATCTCTGTGGATAATGGGTGGCTTACAACCATTGTGAAGATACTCCAGTCCTACATTTTATTCTTTTTATAAATTCCAACAGAACAGGAGAGCATTGAATAAATTGAACTGATTAAGTCTTCACTGTCTTACCTTGTGCTGCATCAGCCGCTATCCTAAGTCGACTTTCCCAGGACAAGATTGCATTGCTATCTTCACCTGTTTGGAAAATATCAGTAATCCTAAACTTTATCTGTTCGATATTATAATCAAACTAGGTGGAATCTCATCCATGCACAATGACAAAGCTCTTACTAAAATGCAACCAGAAATATACCCAAGAGATGCGATTCCAGATCTCCATTGGCCATATATTCGTAGAGGAGAGCCATGGTCGTTCCTTCATTACAATATCCAACAAGGCTAGTCAAGTTTCTATGATGCACTCTCATAAGTAGTTTGACCTGCAAATTGAGTGGTCAAGTCACATTCTATTTCGACATATATATATATGTAAAAAATGTGCTCACTATTCTGCATGCATGAGATTTAGAACATACCTCTGCTTGAAATTGTTGGTATCCTTGAACTGATGATTGAGAAAGTATTTTTACAGCTACTTGAGTATCATCAACATAACCATGGTAAACCATTCCAAATCCACCTTTCCCCAGAACTTTCTGAAAGTTGTTAGTAATCTTCTGCACCTCTGAGTAAGTAAACTGTCTCTTTTTGGACTCGAAATTCTGTTGGATTCTGTAATAGCTGTTCCAACTGCGGAAGTAGATCATCGTCAGCGTAAGATGACCACAATTTTTTCTGTTACCTAAGAACATGTATTCTAGTCTCTAGGTAACCAGACTTTCAATTGTTGGGATAAATAAATTAAATATTACTGCTTTACCTTACTTTCTTTTTCTTTTCATGCTATAACATATGGCAATAGATACTAGTAACAGAATAGCAAATCCACCAGCAACTGCTGCTATTATTGGAATCAATACACTCGTTTTCTTCTTTTTGCATGAAATTGCTGCACATAAGTTTTCATTTTCTCCGACCCTAGCATGAATAAAGGTTAACACATATCAGTCAGGGAAATTTAATCGACAATAGGTTGTGTACAGTAGATCAACACCGCCTATCAGTATTGAACTTCTTCCACATCAAAGAATTTAATATTGTAATAAAATACAGAAGGAAATACTTTGAAAATATTGCATAATGGTTTTAGACAGGAACAGACCTTAAGGATAACGATCCACTTGTTGATTTATCGATCAGCAAACTTGGAAGTGAACCATTGAGCTTGTTCTTTTCCAAGTTACTGCAGCGAGGTAGAGAAACTTTATTAACTTAGTCTAGGTAGCCAAGTATTTGCATCAACGATATCAATTCAAAATACTCACAGGGCTTTCAGATTTGGCAATTTAGACAGAAATTCTGGTACTGATCCAGTTAAGCTGTTGTTAGATAAATCCCTGAATTCAGCCATATGTATACATTAATTTATATACTCAGGTACTAAATAGTGACGATATAAGTGCACATAAACTCAGCTATTGCTTTGTTTTCGAACGTGGAGTACTTACAAAGATTCTAACATGTCAATATTGGATATATAGGATGGTATCCCTCCTGTCAATCCACTCGACGACAAGTCCCTAAATTGCAATTTCAAGTAACTCGTTGAGTGAATCATGTTGATGGCTAATTCAAAGTTCTCAGCTAAAAGCATGGTTATGCCTCTAAAAATGAACATGAAAGCTACGACAAACTCACAAGGTTGTGATTCTTGGGGGATTGTCCGAGCTACAGTTTAGATCTTCCCAGACGTAGTCCTTTGGAGCACATGGGTCTCCCTGCCAATTTTTCTCAGTTCCGTATGTTGACTTTATGTTTGTGATTGCAACCACTGTAATTTCCATAAGCATTCATTTGTAGTAGTCAAGTTAATCATCCATATAAACAATAAACTGTTAAAGGAAAGAAGATATGCAGAGATATGCATTCATGCTGATTGATATCAAGAGAGCAAATTGTGGATCGTATCATGTCAATGAGATTGAAGAGTGATTGTAGGATCATGATATTGTGTATAATTACTTTCCTAGAATAGCTTAGTTAGACTCTATATGTATCAACAAGTCTGTACAGAAAGTATCAATTCAATATACAGAACCTTTCATATTCACCTTTGTTTATGGTATCAGAGCACCAATCCTGGTGTCTCTAACCCGTCACAACCTTCCGCAACAAACAAACACTACTACAATCCACCATGGTCGAAATTCTCGAATCCACAGAACCCAACAACAATGAAACCAACAAAGACAAACCCAGATCTTCATCCGACAAATTGGAGGAAGAATTACCTGATCCTCTGGTCTTACACCATTCAGATACACCAGGGCTCAAACTGGTTGACACCCCACTTGATGGACACAACTATGGAGAGTGGGGCAGTGCGATGCGCCTCAGTCTGAGCGCCAAGAACAAGATCGGGTTGGTTGATGGCACCATTAGGCCGTTCCCTGTCACACATCACAGATATCCCATGTGGAGGCGCTGCAACGACATGGTCTTGACTTGGATCCTCCATTCCATTCAGCCTAACATCGCCCGCAGCGTGATCTTTTCAGACTCGGCAACAGCGGTTTGGAATGACCTCGCAGACAGATTCTCACAGGGAAACGACACTAGAATATATGAGATTCAACAAGAGATCGCTGGATGTAACCAAGGTTCTCAATCAGTCTCTTCTCACTACACACGACTCAAGGCCCTTTGGGATGAGCTAGACTCTCATCAGGAACCTATCATGTGCAACTGTGATGGTGCTAAGACTTTGGCATATCGGCAAGAAAAGAAAAGTCATGCAATTCTTAATGGGGCTGAACGACTCTTACTCTACGATTCGTGGCTCGATCCTAATGATGAGTCCCCTCCCGGACACAAGGAAAGTTCATGGCCTCATTCTTCATCATGAGAGGCAGATGGAAGCAGCAAGTCGTCGCGAACCACCACCGATCTCTCATGCCATGCAGGTTGCACGCCCAGCTGCGTCAAAGCCTCCTTCCTCTTCCTATCGAAAGTCCCTGTTTTGCACAGTAGAGGAAGATAATCACCTTGTGGACCGTTGTTATTTCCTGAAAGGATTCCCAGTGGGACACAAATGGCATGGAAAGAATGTGAAGCCTAGAAAAGGGAAGCATGCTGCTAAAAATGTTGAATTCAAAACTACAAACAATGTTGAGGTCATGGACTTACCCGAAGAAAGCTACACTTTCACAGCCAAGGAGTATCAGGAGTACATGACCATGCTTCAAGAAAAGAAGGGTAAAGATCAATCATTTGCAAATGTGACAGGTATATTCACACCTAGCTGTAATAATATTGACAATGATGCACATTCCACCTTATACTGGATTGTGGATAGTGGAGCAACAGATCACATCTCGCACCTAGCACCTACTCACAATAAACATAAGACATCTGATGACTTTGTTGGACTACCAAATGGGAATCAAGTCACTATAGAGCATGTTGGGTCATTTCAGTTATCACCAGATTTGCCTCTTGATGGAGTTTTGCATGTGCCCAAGTTTAGAGTAAATTTGATATCTGTGAGTAAGCTGACCCGAGCTTTGAGATGTATTGTGATTTTTTACCCGGATTTTTGTGTTGTGCAGGACGTGGATACGAGGAGGACGATTGGTCTGGGCAAGCATGTTAATGGTCTCTACTACCTCACACCAACCCAAAATCCCCATCTTGTCAACCACATCATCCGTACTTCTAATCTTTGGCATCAACGTCTTGGACATCCGTCCGATGCTCCTCTCCACCATCTTTCCCAAGTTTTTCCAGATATTATTTTTAGTTCCAATAAACATGTTTGTGACATTTGCCCTCTAGCTAAACAAACTCAATTGTCTTTCGTTTCAAGTTCCATAAAAACAAATGCACCATTTGATTTGATCCATTGTGATGTTTGGGGACCACACAAAACTCATACACATTCTGGGGCTCGTTATTTCTTAACCATTGTCGATGACTTTACCCGCTTCACTTGGGTGCATCTTATGAGTCTTAAATCCAACACTCAATCTTTACTACAATCTTTTTTTACTTGGGTTCAAACTCAATTTGATCGAAACATTAAGATTTTACGTGCCGATAATGGGGGAGAATTCACATCACATTCCATGCGTTCTTTCCTTTCTGAACGCGGTACCATCTTTCAACACACATGCGCTCATACCCCACAACAAAATGGGGTTGTTGAGCGTAAACATCGTCATCTTCTTAATGTAGCCCGTGCTTTACGTTTTCAAGCCAATCTTCCATTATGTTTTTGGGGGGAAAGTGTCCAAACAGCATGTTACCTTATCAATCGTCTCCCCACACCTCTTCTTTCTCACAAATCTCCATATGAACTCTTACACAATAACCCGCCTAATTATTCTGATCTTCGGGTTTTTGGTTGCCTTTGCTATGCCACTAATCTCACCCCCACCAATAAATTTGATCAACGTGCACGCCGTTGCATTTTCATTGGCTATCCACTTGGCCAAAAGGGTTACAGGATTTATGATCTTGAAGAAAAAAAGATTTTCACTTCCCGGGATGTCATTTTCCATGAACATGTCCTTCCTTTAACACAACTCCCACCCGAAACTCAGGATGACTTCCCAGTCTTACTCACTTCTGCCGACCCGCTTCCCCCACCAGAGCCCAATTCCTCTCCTAAGCCCAATCCATCTCCTGAGCCCAATTCACTCCATCAGCAGCCTCCATCTTCCTCTCTCCCTTCGCAGGACTGCTCTTCTGCTCCTCTCTCTCACAACCCACTGAAAGTCTATACCCGGCGCAAACATACAGATCCTCCACCCAAATCGGTGTCGGTCCCTCCACCAGAACCGACATTGCCTTCTCCACTTACACCAGCGTTGGCTCTTCCACCCGAGCCGGCGTCGGCCTCACCACAAGGCCCCGTGCCGGACCTCCTCTCTCAGTTCGATCCTTTACTTCAGCCCTCACCTCTTCCGGTTGTGTTTTCACAACCTCCATCGCCAATTCTGGATCCTGCTCCCGGCCCTGTTCTTCGCCGTTCCTCTCGTCATTCGCATCCCCCACCTTACCTTCGTGACTTTAAAACAAACCATGCTGCTCTCCTAGGCCCTGACGCCTCCTCCTCCCCGTCCGGCACTCGTTACCCGTTACACCGATACGTTACTTACTCTGGGCTCTCTGATCATTATCGTACCTTTGTGCATAACATTTCTCGTTTGGTAGAGCCGGCTACTTATGAACAGGCTCGCCACGATCATCAATGGGTTGCTGCTATGGAATCTGAAATTCAGGCCCTTGAGAACAATAACACTTGGTCCCTGGTTCCTCTCCCTGTTGGTCAGCGACCGATTGGCTGCAAATGGGTCTTCAAGATCAAGTATCATGCTGATGGAACGATGGAGCGCTACAAAGCTCGGCTTGTTGCAAAAGGCTTCACCCAACGTGAAGGCATCGACTACAAGGATACATTCGCTCCTGTTGCTAAGTTAATCACAGTCCGTTGCTTGCTAGCCATTGCTGCCGTTCGGGATTGGCCCCTGCACCAGATGGATGTGCAGAATGCTTTTTTACACGGCGACCTCCACGAGGAAGTCTACATGCATCTCCCTCCTGGTTATCGTCAACAGGGGGAGAATGTTGTTTGTCGACTCAACAAATCCCTATACGGACTCAAGCAAACATCTCGCAGCTGGTTTCGCCGTTTCTCTTGTGCAATTCAGGAAATTGGTTTTCAACAGTCAAGAGCTGATTACTCACTGTTTACACAGGTTCGTGGAGACTCAATTACCATAGTGCTACTATATGTGGATGATATGGTTATTACATGCAACAATGAAAAGACCATCAGTGATCTAAAGGTGTTCCTGCATAGTTGTTTTAAGCTTAAAGACCTTGGACTACTTAAGTACTTCCTTGGAATTGAGATAGCACGTTCAAAAGCTGGAATCACAGTGTGTCAACGAAAGTACACGTTGGACATATTGGAAGAAGCCGGATTACTAGGAACAAAACCAGCGACTGTTCCCATGGAGCCTGATTTAGTGTTGACAGATTCTGGTAGTGAAGCTCTCAAGGATCCTACTAGATACAGACGATTAGTTGGGAAACTGATATATCTCACAATCAGTCGGCCGGAAATTACATACTCTGTGAACACACTCAGTCAGTTCATGCAGGAACCCAAAATGCATCATTTCAAAGCTGCTCAACGACTCCTCCAATACTTAAAGGCGGCTCCAGGACAAGGTATATTATTTCCATCAGATAATTCACTTGAGTTGATCGGTTATTGTGATGCCGATTGGGCAAGATGCCCGTCTACACGTAGGTCGGTAACCGGCTATTGCATCTTTCTTGGAGAATCACTTGTGTCTTGGAAAATTAAAAAGCAAGCAACTGTGTCACGGTCGTCAGCTGAAGCCGAGTATCGATCGATGGCTGCAGCTGCTTGTGAGCTGACTTGGTTAAGATATTTATTGAAAGACCTATGTGTTTCACATCCTCATCCAGCTAGACTGTTTTGTGACAACCAGGCAGCCTTACATATTGCAGCAAATCCGGTTTATCATGAGCGTACGAAACACATTGAACTAGATTGTCACACGGTTCGTGAAAGAATAGAAAGAGGGGAAGTCAAAACAGCATACGTACCTACTGGTAGTCAGATTGCAGATATATTCACCAAGCCATTACGAGCACCAGCGTTTCACACGCACCTCAGCAAGTTGGGTGTCATTGACATTCACACTCCAACTTGAGGGGGAGTGTTAAAGGAAAGAAGATATGCAGAGATATGCATTCATGCTGATTGATATCAAGAGAGCAAATTGTGGATCGTATCATGTCAATGAGATTGAAGAGTGATTGTAGGATCATGATATTGTGTATAATTACTTTCCTAGAATAGCTTAGTTAGACTCTATATGTATCAACAAGTCTGTACAGAAAGTATCAATTCAATATACAGAACCTTTCATATTCACCTTTGTTTATAAACTAAAATAACTGGCAGAACAAGTTGGAATAATGAATGTGTATAGTACGTGTATACCATCGTCTCCATTAGTTTCTGACTGTGAGAAATCTATGACTCGGTAGTACTCCATGGCATTGAGGATTGGTGGCAGTGTTGAACTTCCGGTTTTGAAGAGTGAGAAAGTAAAATTGCCTCCTGTTAATGCTGCTGGGCTGTAAATAGTGGTTGTAGTCAAGTATTCTGGCACAAGAGATCCATAGAAAAGCTTGTCGTTGAGAGTGATATTAAATGATCTGGACTCGTTGGCTTTCAGCTTCTGCACTTCAGCGAAGTGCATATACACATAGTATTCAGAAGATGTATCTGGCGTAGACCAGCCGAGATACATGGGGTTACTAGCGTTCAACGGAGTGCCTGCAGTACTCATTACTATAGATGGCATTTGGTAGACGTCTAGGGAATTTAGTGTAAGCGAGGTACTTAACTCTCCCCACAAACTGAAGGGAAACGGCAACCAGAGTCGATCAAAAACGTCATAGTTATACCTAATATCAAAGCACTTTATCAGTATATGATAAACAAAACAAATTAAAGTCATCGGAAATGAATTTTGAAGCAGTAAATTGGTTAATGTAGCTTTTAGATTGCTTTTAGAAGGACTGACCTGTATGATCGATTGTTTGTAGAGCCAACATCCAAGCGATACTCAAGTGCCAGTGAACCACTTTTGGTTACGTAAGTTGTGTTCCTCAAAGGCCTCAGCTCCAGTGCTGAAATGAATGGTGTTCCGGAGCCAGTGTTGACAAGACATACATGAATATAGTCTACAGAGGAAGTATGAATGACTTCTTTAATGGCACTCGCGTCTGCATTGGCTACCGTGATCGTATCCCAGAAACTAGGTCCCAAGTGCAGATCAAACTTTGGCAGTTTGTTTAGCCCATCATAGTTCCCATACACAAAAGTTGCTCTGATCGAATATTTAGTACCACTTGTAATGTTCACTCTGTAACAGTTTCTGGTCCATTGAGGAAAGCTTCGAACATGAGCTGCTTGCTGCTGATGAGTAGCTTTATACTCCGGCGCAATGCTTTTACTTAGGCCGGTTTCAATAAAGGGTTCATCTGAAATGTATTCAATGCCTGTATCTGTCTCAGAGTAGGGTAGTGAATTTGCTGGTAGCCCACAGTCCAAGCTAATGAAGCCTGAGTTAACAGAAAATTAGTGAGGAGACATATATTCAAACAGTTAGTGAGCATATTAACAATCACTTCATATTTAAGGTTACGGATAATCAAAGGATACCTGTTTGATCATCAGCTGCAAGAACTGAAAGTATAAGTATTACAAACCCAGAAAGCAATGCAAATGGGAAATGCTTGATCATCATCTTCAAAAGATATCAAGCTGCAAACAAGTTCAACATTGTAATGTAATGTATATACGGCTCTAACACTAGGTAGTGGTAACGTAGTCAATCCTTTGGGTCGGAAAGGAATATAATATGGCAATTGTATTGCATGTACTTGACAATAATTTTATGATTTGATTTGTTAAATTCAATGACTCTATCGTGAAAGATGGTTCATATGCCCTAGCAGAATTTGTTATCTCTGTTCGATCAGGTCAACAGCCAATTTGGAAGTGGCATATGTGAGTTTCGAATGCTTCTTATTTGGCATATATGGGTTTACTTTGGCTTGGATACGCAAGATCCATGCAAATGTTCTTGGCTGTCGATGATTGAAGATCTCCTAGCTAGGGCTGTGCCACTTGTGAGGTCTGGTGCAAGCCAATACAAGGGAAAAAATGATTGCTGAATATAAAAAAGTGGATTAGGAATTTAGGAGTACTAATTAGTAATTCCCCTAATATTATCATCTTCTTTTTTAAACTGAGTGACATTTTATTTATTTTATTTTTTTTTTAAAAGAAATGACGATAAATCTTAAATTAATTAAATGTATGTGAAATACATGAACATAAAACGCTCATCAGCCGTATGTATGAATAGCTAGAGTCCGTTGAACAACTAGTATCAAAACCAAACTCGATCAGCCATGTCTACATGCATATATAGCGTTTGAGTAACAAGAATTATCAAAGTGACAACTCAGTGATGTGATAGATCGATCAAGCCTATCCCAAAGGACAATAAGTTCCCACAATTTTGTTCTCAATAGACCAAGCGCTTCTATACAGCTAACACGATCACACCACCACAGTTCAAAACCAATTAATATTCCCCAAATCAGTACTCACCAACTCCGATCCCGGAAATTTCATAAGAAACTACCTTCACCAAGAAGAGAGTTGATTAATTAGAGACTACTTATAAGTGAGAAGAAGAATTTGGTACGTTATTTAAGAATATATCGACTATTATTAGGGAGTAATATTGATCATATGCCTGTTCCGTGAATCAAGATGGATATAACGTACTTGAGTATATATAGTGTTATAGTGTTGAATGGATTAATAATAGGCTATATAGCCTTCGGCATAGTACGTATCTTTCATCCCTTTGATATTTGCAAGTCCAAAGTCAACTTTTGCCGTGTTATGAGCGTACTTTCATTTTATACGTTCCTTATGATACCAATAAAGAATCGCAGCTATGAGCGTACTTTCATTTTATACGTTCCTTATGATATTCCGTTATATACTAATATTAATGTTAGTTGATTGTACGTGTAATTCACAAAAAAAAGTGTACATGTTATATCATTGTAGTCGGGAGCCTATAAATCAATAATGTAGACAATAAGAGAAATTTTATGTCAATCTGTACTACTATAAAGTTGTGAAGGGATAACTAAACTAAGATTAGCCTGCAGCTTGAATGATTAAGCTAACTTTGAGCGTAATTCAGATAGAGATGGGGCTGTGCATAGTAAGCCTGGCGTGGGAGCTGGAAAAACACCGTAGTGAAGAAGAATTGGGCATTTCAGGGATGTCAAATTTGGGTTTCTAGGGTTTGAGAAAGAAGAAATTTGGGAGTTTCTACTACTTGATGGCATGAAGGCTTGAATGCTTGAAGGAAGGGGTTTTAATTATGTGTTGCTGGGTAATTGTTGGATTGGTTTTTTGATCCCACACTTTCCTTTTTATAGGCTCAGGATAGAGTTATGGGGAGATTCAAATGCCTCTAAGTTGTTGAATAAACTTTTTCCCCTTCAATCTTATCTTTGATTTCTGAAGAAGAATAGGGGAAAAGATATTTGCTTGAGATGGGTTCCCTATGGAAGATTGAAGCTTGCTGTAGTGATTTATGCCAATTTCCATGGCAATAAAACCCAATGTTCTGAAATCCAGAAGGAGGTGCTGGGGAAGGATTTGAAATGTTGAATTCACGGTTTCGAGGGAGAGTGGAGTCCTTCTTGACTGGTTTAGGAATTGTTTCAGTAGGGGTGATGTGATAAGCAGAGGGAGCCCTGGTTCTTGAGCTGCTGTAGGAGAGAAGAGGTTCATGGGCATTTGGCTGGTGCCATCGAGTGGAGAAGAAGAGGTGGGGTTCGACACAAAAGGAGAGGCAGAGAAAGAGTTGGGTCTTTTCTCTAAAAGTGGCATTTGGACTTTTGCTTCAGTTTTGGGTTCAGAGGGAAACAACCTAAATTCTTTACCTTCACTATTTTCGTCATTAATTCATGTCATTGAGCATGGATTTCAGACTCAAGACCGAAATCATCAATAACGGTAAATTGACGACGAGTGTCGTGCGTTTTTCCGTAACCTTCCACACCACACCCACTATATAAGCCCCAAGACGCATGTGGCTTGGGCCCGCATAAACGGCGTACTTATCTGGCGAGTTAAATCGAGTATATGAATAATTACAATTTTTGCGTGAACACATAAAATTAAATGAGTGATTTTTCATGTATGTATCAATAAAAGTCAAGCTAAGAGTATCACCAAATTGTAAATCGTCTCATATATCCTTCATAACAAACAATTAAATTACTTAAAATGATTATTAAATGAGAAAAATTAAAAAAGATCGTAACAAATAAATTTTCACTTTTTCCTTCAATTCACCGCTAAAATGTGTTTGAGTTATTCTCAATTAGTGGCGACACTAGAACTAGATGATGAAAATTGATCGAATTTTCTAGGTTCCAAAAAACCAGAATCATCTCTCGCTTGTCTACAGAAGATGCAATTCGTATGAGCTTTGTGTCAAAGACATGGCAAACTTTCTGGAACAATCTTCAGCATTACTGTTAGAAACTACAATGACTTATTACGCACCAAACTCGTTATTAATGTTAGGGTAAATTCCTCCTATGGTACCTCACGTATGCTTAATTGGACAGTTTAGTACCTGATGTATCAAAGAGGACAGTTTGGTACCTCATGTTCTTCTCCGTTTGACCATTTGGTACTTCTGTTAATTAGGCTGTTAAAATCGGTCACGTGCCTATAATTTCAGGGTCACTTTCGTAACTCTATGATTCTGGAAACATGTCATCACTGTTCCCTCTTTGCTTCAACTGAACACTCTCACTTTCCCGCCACAAACCTGAATTTTCCCACCATTTCTATCTAAATTAAAAAAGTGAAAAATAGAAAGTGACTTTTCAACAAAAATATGCAACCGGAAAGTAATTAATTGATTCCACATTCAACTGAATTGCAAACAATACTGATTCCAAAAGGTCAATTCCTACCTCTCAAAACAAGGCATACATTAATCTTACATAATAACCAGTTTCTAACATGTCTTCTTAAAATAAATTCCATACATAACAAAAGAGATTGATTGATACGTCAATACTTCCAGCCTCAAGTAGTCCCATATTTAACATATGACTCTCAGATCTTTCTAAATGAACCAATAGGCTGACTTGAGGATGAGTGATTAAGCTGAAAAATAGTTTTGGGAATTGATGGTTGAGACGATGTATGCATGGAGTTTGGAGCTGCACTATTAGAAGTCATCGTTTTTGATACAGATGCTTCACCAACCTTACTTGTGTTTCTCCTAACCTGTAACCACAAAGTACCTCAATGATAAATCAACATGAGGCATTTAAACTACATACTACCTCAAGTAACAAATCATTAGTATTATACCTGTTTTTTTGCACCAGCTACTTGCTTGGATTTGGCATTAATGGTTCCATCATTCTTCCCTTGATTTTGAACCCTCACATTGACAGTGTTATTTCCTTGATTACTCACATTTACTCTGATACTTGCTCGCTCGTCTTCTAGCTCCTTCTACAAAATGTGGTCAAAGTTAGAAACATATGCATTGCTTTAAAAAATATATATAATAATAAAAATCATGTGGAACATATGATATGAATTTACCTTACGAGTTGGGCAAGTTCTAATGTTATGATTTGGATCCCTACAGCAACTGCATGCTCCTGTAACATACACTACCCTGGGTACTTTAATTGATGTTGGGATTTTTGGGTTGGTTGTCCCTTCACTAGCTGGTATATCCTCCCCTGCTTCCTTTCTCTTAACCTTCTTTGGCATCCCTGGCATTCACCTAAATGGTGGAGGTTGGATGGGATGATCTACCATTTTCCACAAGTCTACTCCGGGAACTGGATTGATCGGATATGCATATGCTTGCAAATAAAATTGCTTGCTATAATAAGGATGAATATATTGAGCTGGATCATGCCCTTTCACAAAGATACAAGCAATTGCATGAGGACATGGGATACCAGATAAAGCCCATTTCCTACAACTGCAAGTCATTACAGCCAAGTCGACTGAGTGTTGTGATTGAAAGATAGTGCCACTTGTTCCATTTACCTCAAATACATAATCAGATGATCTGGCTGCCGTGTACGCATAACTTCGCAATGCATTTTTGTTCAAAATCTTCTGAATTCTTGGTCCAACTTGTCCCTTCCACTTAAGACCAGCACATCTCATGTTGGCTAACCGTGTCATTGCATTAACCCTCATCGATTCCATCAAACTTAGAATCGGCTTATCTCTTGCTTCAATAATGCTGGCATTGTAAGACTCACATAAGTTATTCAACAACAAATCACACTTTGTTTCAGTCCTAAATGCAGATCTTGTCCAGTGACATGGCTTTTCATGTTTCTCAAACCACTTCCATGCATCCAATGACTCGGCTTTGATATGATCATAGTGCTTCATGAACCAACTTTCAGTTGTATCCCTTGCAGCAGCCCACACCAGATTTTTCAAAGTAGGACCTGGATTTTTCTTTTTAAAATTATTGTACATGTGTCTGACACAATGTCTGTGTTCAGCTTCAGGTGGTAAGTCCTTTACCGCATCTATCAACCTTTTTTGCTTGTCAGACATAAATACATAAGCACCCCCAGAGTTCCAATTCATATTCAAATCAACCATTAAAAGCTCTATGAACCAAGTCCAACTATCATAAGTTTCTAACTCAACAATGGCAAATGCTATCGGGAACATGCCATTGTTGGCATCAATGCCTACCGCTGATAAGATTTGTCCTGGATATTGTCCCTTAATATGGCAGCCATCTAATCCTATAAGGGGTCGACAACCCTCAAGCAATCCTCTCTTGCAAGCACCAAAGCATACATACATTCTTTTGAACTTTCGAACATCCCCCTCCATTTCTGTCTTTAGAACCACGGTGGAATTTGGATTAGTCTCTTTTAAAACAAGTGCATAAGTCTGAAGTAAGTTGTATTGTTCTGCCTCACTGCCTTCATTAAGTTTTTTTGCCTTATGTCTTGTCCTCCATACTTGTTTCACTGAGATGTTCTGCTTTAAATCCTCCTGAACAGTGTCCATAAAGTTTTTCCTTGACATGTTAGGGTCTGCATTCCACCTCTTCTGATATGACTCTGCGAGAAACGTTGTAGTGCACATGTTCACCCTAGCCACCCGAGGGCAATTGTTGTGTCTCAGGTCACAAGTCTTCACCACGAAAACAGTTGAGTCATCACTGATAGCACTAGCAAGTAACCAAAATGGGCATTTCCTCTCACTCCTCTTACCTTTTTGTTTCGTTCCACATACAGCAATGACTGTTTTCTTATTGTTTTTTTGGAAGTGTAGATTTGCCTGGTTAAGTACTGCATAACGCCTTACTGCCTCCTTGAACTGAAATCTGTTATCAAAATGCTGACTTAATTCAAAGTGGGGGTTTTTCATATCTCTTTCATGAACCCATTGTTTCCCCTTGATCTTTTTCCTTTTACTTGATACTGAACCATTACCAACTTCATCTTCATATTCCTCAAGTGCACTTCCTAACTCATCACTGTCTTGACTATTGTCTGATATCTCACCAGCAAAACCCATATCAGTCCATTCCTCAATCTCATTTATATTGTCAACATTTGCATCGAACTCAACATCATCTGCTTCACCATCATCCTGAGGGTTCAACTCATAATCACTGTCAATGAACTTGCCATCAACCTCTTCGTTGTCGTCGTCATCGTTATTATCATCATCATCATCATCATCATCTTGCCCATAGCATTCTTCATCCTCGCTAGCTTGAACGTCCAGATCTTTCCTCTTCCCTTTATGATTCCCCCCATTAGCAGCTTTAAGTGGCACCATCATGATCTCTGGTATAAACATTAAATGTGGAACCACTTCAGAAAAATCTTTTAACTGATCCTCTTTCTCACAAATTTCCACATCTCTGTTACCTCCTCCAACAAAATATACATCAACCTTCCTAGCCTCAGGTAAATCTGCGAGCATATATACACAGCTTCCCTGTCATTCCTAATGGGTGAGTATTTTGGTTTCGCATGACATTTGAACCAATAATGAACAGGTGGCTTTCTATAGCCTAATCTCCATGCAAGACAATTCAAATTTGTCCAAGAAAATCTCTCTGGATCAATCATTTCCATCCAATGAACTTCACCTCCATTGTATTCAAACCTTCCACCACCAACTTCAACAAACTGGCCACCATGGTGTATCTCTAAAATGACATACACGTCTGAAAATAAACATAAAGTTTATTCAAACTACTCTTTCAACTTGTCCCGGATCTTATTCCAGACTAAACCAACTCAAATTCAAATAATATGCATTAATCAAAATAAAGACCATAATCCCAAAATATGCACATGGACCCGAATATATTCAATTCAAAAAGAATAAAAGCCACAAATAAGCCACTGATGTATCAAAATGAGGATAAGTGAAAGAACTTTACCATGATATTGGAGCTGTCCACGAACTCTAAATTCTCTCCAATAATTAGACATCACTGACTTGAGATTCCTTTAACTGAAAATCACCATCTCAGAACAAAGAAGATATCGTAGTTACTCCACCTTTCTCTATTCAAACTCTAAATCAGGTTGAGTCTAGGTTTTTGATTGGGTTCTCTCGGTGAATGGAAATTGGGTTCTCTCTGTGTATGAGATCTGCGGTAAACTAATAGATAAATGGGAAAGAGTGATTTTGATGGGTTGAAATTAGAGTTACGAAAGTGACCCTGAAATTAGAGGCACGTGTGTGGCACGTGACCGATTTTAACAGTCTTATTAACAGAAGGACCAAATGGTCAAACGGAGAAGAACATGATGTACTAAACTGTCCTCTTTGATACATCAGGTACCAAACTGTCCAATTGAGCATACGTGAGGTACCATAGGAGGAATTTACCCTTAATGTTATATATATATATATATATATATATATATATATATATATATATATATAAAAGAATATGCCGTTATTACTACGAGTTTTATTCCAATGGTGTAACAATTACATATACAAAACAGAAAATAAGATAAAAACCCAAAATAAGAAATCACAAACAGCAGAACTGGAAATACTCAGCTTCCGAAATTGACTTCAGGACAACGAATTACCTAGCTGAGGGATTAAGTTCAGTAGTTACATTCATAGTGTATAATATTGTACTTGTTGATCCAGTCACATAGATCTCTCTCTTCCGAGCTAATTCTGCGGCCAGACATTCCTTTAGTCTTGTCACTACCTCACTCATGTTAGGCCTTCTTGTGGATGTTTCAGACACGCATTCCATTGCTAGTTCAACAGTCTTCCAGGCACTGTTAACTTCGAAGTCTCCCCGTAACCTCGGATCAACAATACTTTTGACATCCCCTATGCCAAGCATGGAGCTCACCCATTCACTTACATGAGTATTTGGTTGATGAGCTGCTCTTGATATCACAGGGCGGCTAGTGATTATCTGCAAGAGCGCAACTCCGAAGCTATAAAAATCACTTTTTTCGTTCAGCCTGCCTGTTGTATGATACCTGCATATGTAGAATCCGTCATTGATATAGTTTGTTCGTGAACATTAAACTCGAAAAGGATTACATAAATTAATATATCACACACACAAACTTACTCAGGGTCAAGGTATCCAAGAGTGCCAACAATAGCTGTGGACATATGAGTGCCTTCATCATTTGGGAAAGCTCTGGATAAGCCAAAGTCTGCTAATTTTGCTTGGAGGTTTTGAGCTAACAAAATGTTTGTTGTCTTAATATCTCTGTGGACTATAGGTGGCCTACAACCACCGTGCAGATACTCCAATCCTACATTTCAAATCCACTCTTTTCTCATTGAACAAAATTAAAATAGGGAGGCCATATATTCAAAGAGTTTAATGGCCAATTCGCCTCTGGCTAACCTTGTGATGCATCCACTGCAATCTGCAGTCTACCTTCCCAACTCAACACATTTACATTGCTGTCACTACCTATACAAATGAATGTCGAAAGTACATAAAAATATATATAACCAACTCTTATGTTTCATTATTTCTTTTCAAAGTTGGTGCAAGCCATTTTAATTAATACCATACCTAAAAGATGTGATTCCAAATTCCCATTCGCCATATATTCATAGATGAGTGCCATGTTGACTCCTTCATTGCAATATCCAACAAGACTAGTCAAGTTTCTGTGATGAACTCTCATCAGAAGTTTAACCTGAAAATGAAAATCTAGTTTCATACTTCCTATATATAAGGATAATATATCAATGAGCTCACTATTCTGGAAGAGTTTATAGTACATGCCTCTGTCTGAAATTCTTTGTATCCTTGAGCTGATGATGGAGATAGCATCTTCACTGCAACTTGAGTATCATCTACATAGCCAAGGTAAACTGTTCCAAATCCACCTTTGCCAAGAATTGTCTCAAAATCATTAGTAATCCTCAAGACCTCTGCGTATGTAAATTGCCGTCTTTTAGACTCAAATGAATCATTTTGATTGTTGGATGCTGCATCTGCTGTCACAACTGTTTAGGTGAACATATGAGAAAGTGTTTCAAACAATGGAAAGAGAAGATTTTGAGTGATTGATCATTCTGCAAGGAATTCAGCTTTACCATGCGGTTTTCTTCCTCTTTTGACACACATGAATATAACAACAGCTATTATTAAGAGACCAAACGCTCCTCCAATTAATGCTATTACTGGGATGAGTACATTTTTCTTCTTTTTTGTTGCGCATGAAATTGCTGGACATAAATTTTCATTTTCTGCCACACTAGCATCAATAAGGTTTATCCATAGTCAGAGACTTTAAAATTAGCCATATTACCTGTATCATGCTGGTGCAAATTGAACTACATTAACACATAAAGACCATTTAAATGTCGCTAATTTGTAAACTAGGACTTATGAGCTGATGTGAGCACATTATAGACTGCACATCAAGCCAACTTCCTAGTTGGCTAACTTAATTAATGTGGACTAACAAAACCATGACATATCTTTGTCTATCCCAATATATACTGATAATCAACTAAAGAAAGCTTCCATGGGAACAAGAAATGATGCGGCATATGTTGGTTTTGAACATATATATATATACAGAGTTAAGAGTTACAGACCTTAACATTAGTGAACCGCTTCTGGATCTTTCAACAAGTTCAGCTGGGACAGTACCAGTGAGCTTGTTCTTTTCCAGGTTACTGCAAAATAAGAGAAATTTTAATCCGCTTCTTTCCTAATTAATTAAGGAATCTGCAGTAACCATCACTCACAGAATTTTCAGGTTTGTCAATCCAGAAAGGAAGTCAGGCACTGATCCACTTAAGTTATTGTTTGATAAATCCCTGAGATGATATATATGTACGATTGTTATAAGAAATTATGATCAACTACGAAAACAAGATATGTGTCTTGCTTGGTTTTTGCTTGAGTTTGACATACTTACAAATACTGTAATGTAACCAGATTGGATATATATCCAGTAATCTCCCCAGTCAATCCACTTGAAGACAGATTCCTTGTAACCAGATTGAATTATATGTATTAAATAGTGTAGGGCTGAGAAGGCTATTCCTAAATCGTAACTCTGATTGATTTCTCTAAAGAACAAAAAATTTACAAGAAAATGGCTAGACTTACAAGGATATCAGTCTGGGGGGATCAGAACCTGGAGAGCTACAGGTGATACCTTCCCAGATGTAGTCTCGTGGAGCACATGGATCTCCTTCCCAATTCTTCTCCAGTCCATAGGTAGACTTTATGTTTGTGATTGCAACAACTGTGATATTTAGTTTATTTACAAGCAGTCATATATTAGTATGATTAGTATCAACTGAATCATGCATGTATGCTGAGACATTTGAATATACGTACCATCGTCTTGATTAGTTTCTAATTTGGAGAAGTCTTTTAGAGTGTAGATCTCGATGGCACTGATGATCGGTGGGAGTGTAGAATTCTCTGTTTTGTGGAGAGAAAAGGTATAATTTGCTGCAAGTAAGAAAGCTGATGGGGAATAGACAGTGTCTGTGGTCAGATATTGAGGAACGACAGGACCATACAAATGCTGCCCATTCAGAGTGATATTGAATGCTCTATACTGATTTGATTTAAGCTGCTGGAGTTCAGCAAAGTGCGCGTAGACATAATATTGAGTACCCTTACTTGGAGGCTCCCAGAAGAAATCCATTGAAGCATTAACATTTATCGGTGTGCTTGCTGTATCCATTACTTGTGTTGGAATGTCGTAATAGTTAACAGTTTGTACAGTTAGCAAGGAACTTAAATGTGTCCATGCATCATCATTGTAAGGCATCCAGATGCGATCAAAAGCATCCGAGTTATACCTTCAAGTATAAGTACGTGCTTGTTGATCAGTAATTCAGTATGTATCTGAGAAATAGAGTACCGTACTCAGAATCAGATGATGTGCATACAGCTAGAAAGACTGACCTGTAATCTTGATTCCCTTTTGATGCAACATCTAAGCGATAGGAAAGTGCCAGTGAGCCTTGGGACGCATAAGTTATGTTACTCAAAGGTCTTAGTTCCAATGATGAAATGAATGGTGTTCCGGAGCCTGTGTTAACGAGGCAGACTTGTATGTAGTTTAATGAAGGAATATGAATGAGCTCTTCGATGGAACTCAGAGATACAGAGGAGATTGTAACGGACTCCCACAAATTAGGTCCTATGTGCAGATCAAACCTGGGCAACTTATTAAAACCATCATAATTCCCATACAGAAAAGTTGCTCTGATCAAATATTTCGTACCGCTTGTGATGTTTACTGTGTAACAGTTCCTGATCCCTCGAGGAAAGCTTCGGACATGAGCCATTTGCTGTTGATGTTTGGCTTTGTATTGAGCCTCTATGGTTTTACTTACACCGGTGTCGATGAAGGGTGCATCTGAAATATAGTTAATAGTTGTTGTGGGCTCGGAGTAGCTAGAATTTGTTGGCAAACCACAGTCCAAGCTGATGAAGCCTGATCATCAGAAACAGAGTGAGACAATTATTCAAATAATTGGTTAGCACCAAAAGATCAAGATTACTTTTCCAAGTTTAACCAGGATAACGATTACATACCTGATTGATCACCTTGTGAATCAACTTGATGTACTAGAAGAGCACAACCACACAGAAAAGCATGTAGGAGACTTCTGAACATCAGCTCCATCACTCTCAGGAGAGATTGAGAAGAAAAAACTGCTAAGCGGAAAGAATATATGTCATGTATACCATATATATACCTTGAAATGTATTCCCAAAGTACGTAGTAGAAAGGAAGGAGATTTCATTAGGTAAAGACATGGTCAAGTTTTATTTTTGTGTCCTAAAACGACCCTCAAATTGGTTGAATATGAAGCACCTGGCTTTTCGGATATATGCCTGGGCAGAATTAGGAATTGTATATGAAACTCCAAGTCAACGAGACAGTGGGATGCGCCAATATGTTTATCTCTGTACGAATACCAACGTGCATTGATCGACTGTGGACTTTATAGATATATATATATATATATATTTTTTTCAAAACACTGGACTGTTAAGTTTTAAACAGAAACTCTTGTGATTTAGCCTATAACGTTGACATTTTTGGTAATTGTCAATTTGCTTACTTTATCAATGGAGCCTTTAATAAGAATCACCAAGTTGAGGACTACTTAATGACTCATTTGGTTCACCCACTTTTTTATGAGAGAACCACGTCTGGACCATTTAGTTTTTAGGTATGTATGAGTAGATTATATGGAAATTACAAAATTAGGGTTGGGGAAGTTTAGAACACTAGGGCAGTGATGCCGTCGACGAGTTCTGGGATGGTTGTTTGTCCCTGGAAGTTTATGGGAGGTCTGGATACAGCTTCGCTGCAACCTCCTGCAGCCCCTAAAGCACACACCTTTGCGTCTGTTCTATCCAACTCAACCGAGTCTGTCATATCTCTCAGTTGTTCGCGGAGATAAGATATATGTAAAGATTAATGAATCTTTATATTAGGAACAATTGAACCTTTTCTCAAAACCAATTTAATTGGTCGTCTGCTGCTGCGTAAGGGTTCTAAGCCTCTGAAGGCGGATGCCCTAAAACATATGTTAACGTCTCTCTGGAAGCCTTCGAAACCATGGCGTCTGGTACCTCTGGGTAAAGGTTATTTTGACATTCACTTTGCCACAGAAGAAGATCTGCGTAGGGTATGGGGTGGTAGTACTTGTACTCTTCCTGAGGGAATTTTTCATTTAACTCAGTGGAAGCCGGATTTCGTTTCAGGAGACACCCTTCCACAAACCCATGCTCAAGTTTGGGTTTGATTTTATGGTCTGAGCCAAGATTATTGGCACCAACAACATCTTATGGAGATTGCTAGGGGTGTGGGAACTCCTTTACAAATTGATAAAGCTACAAAAGAAAGACAATTCGGGTATTATGCACGAGTCTTGGTAGATGTTGATCTAGCTGAGGATTTACTATCTTCTTTAATGGTTGAGCGGGAAACTCATTGTTTTCCAATTGAAGTTGTTTATGAGAATATGTGTACTCACTGTGGGAAGGTGGGTCATATGGCTGATCATTGTAGGCCTTTGAAGCCAAAAGCACAAGAACAAAAATTAATTGAGAAGCCTTCTCGCATTGTTCGTCAAGAGTACAAGCCAAAGAATATTGTAAACAATATCTCATATCAAAATTTAGGTGTTAATGCTCAAGTTCAAAACTCCTCTGAAGTAGCAGTTCAAGTCACAGGCTCCCCTGAGGTAGCAAACTACAAACGGATAACCAAATTTGCTGAGGAGACTCTCAATGAGGCTGCTAACCAGGAGCTCGATCGTATTGCAGATTTTGTTGTTCACGAGCCCATTCACAAGGCAACTGTTGGAGGTAGTGAAGTTAATGATATTTCTCTTGTCAATGAGAATAACTTTGCTGTTCTTGCACATCATGAATTAGATGTAGGAATTGTGATTACTTATAATGAAGTTGTTCAGGTGGTTAAGGTGCCACATATTTCCAATGTTAATGCTGATGTTGGCATCAGTAGTGCCCTGGAGGACCCAATTACTCATACCACTGATGAGCAGGACATTGTTGACAGTGAGGATGAAACAAGTGATGAAGCAAAGGGGTATTGCTATGTACCAAGCTCCATTAGCGATCAACAGACTCATAAGGGACCTCAGTCTTCCAATCACATATCTTCACTAAGTGCCCGGAGTTGTCATTATATGGTTGAAGAAGAACATTTAAATTCCCAAGCAGATTTATCTGTAGGTCACGCTCCACCTAGGTTTGAACATGTTACGACTCTAGCAAAATATTTCTCTCTATTAGCTCGACCTGGGGTTAATGAAGAGACTAACAATGGTTTCACAGTGGTGCTCTCTAGGTCTCAACAAAAGAAACATAGATGACAAGCTACTGAAAGTGCAGCTCATGAACCCCCTTATCCAAAGAGGGGACAAAATAAAAAATAGAAAGTATACCCAATGAAGGTTCTTTATTGGAATGCCCGTGGCTTCGGTAATGAAGACACGCATAGGGCCTTTCGGAAGTTGATGAGTACTCATAAACCTTTGTTTGCTTGTATTTCTGAGCCTTTTGTTTTGCCTGGTGCTATTCAAGCCTCTTTTTAGTGGTCTTTGAACTCGTCCTTTTTTACTACTAATGATCGAGGGTTGCAAGATCCCAATCTGTGGTTATTGTGCCATGTTAATCTCAGGCCAACATTGCTTTCCTCCACGGGTCAACAAATTATAGTTGCATGCTTTATTGATGGGGTGTAGTGTCTGATAACAACAATATATGCAAAAACAACAATCAGAGGTCGCCGACAATTATGGGAAGACTTAATGACTGTTCAGAGAACGTTTGTTCAAGGCCCATGGCTGGTGTTTGGGGACTTCAATTGTGTACTTGGTGCTCATGAAAAGAGAGGTGGAAATGTTCCTAGTGCCATTGGTTGTCGTGAATTTCAACAGATGTGTAAGTCTTGTAGTTTGTTGGAGGCGGACACTAAATGAGTCTTCTTTATTTGGACAAACCGCATTACAGATGTTAAGTTGGACAAGGTTTTTGCAAATCTAGAATGGTTTCAAGCATGCATGTCAGTTGAATGCCGGACTCTCACCAAATCCACTTCTGATCACTATCCTCTCCTGGTGACTTACTCCAGATTGCCTTTCGTTCATTAAGCTTCTTTTCGTTTTCAAAGTATGTGGCTAAAACACCCAAGTTTCATCGACATAGTAAGAGACTTTTGGGTTAATCAATCTGTTTTTGGTTGTCCTATGTATGTTTTGGCTACAAAATTAAAAGCCTTGAAAGGGTGGTTGAAGGAATGGAACTTAAACTCTTTGGGGATATAAATCTTCGTGTCAATTCTGCGAAACAAATGTTGGATTATTTGCATATGGAAATTTCATTCTTGCGTCCCACATAAGATCGCTTGAAAAGAGAGGATGAGACCATGGTGGAGTATCAGAGTGCTTTATCCATGCAAGAATCTTTTTTGAGAAGTAAAATAAGGGTGCGTTGGTTAGTGAAGGGTGACATGAATACTGTTTTTCTGCATAACATGTTGAAAGTACAACGAGTTCATAAATCTTTAGTCTCTCTTAAAGTGGAACAACAGAGAATTCATGGCCATTATCAGATTGCCTCCCACGTGATTGACCACTTCAGCTCTTTGTTTACTAGGGACCCCAATATTGTTAATTCTGGGCTTGTGAAACGTGTAATTCCTTCCCTTGTGACTGTAGCGGAAAATAATTGCCTCACTAGTAAGCCTGATGCAGAAAAGATTCACAAGGTTGTTATGAGTCTGGATGGGTCTAGAGCCACAGGTCCGGATGGTTTTAGTGGGTTTTTTTTTTCAATCTTGTTGGGGGGTAGTGGCTGGAGATGTTGTGCAGCGGTTGCTAGCTTCTTTGAAAATGGGTTTATTATGTCGCACTTTAATTCTAGTCTAGTAACTCTTATTCCCAAAAAAAGGAGGCAGACAATATTTCAGATTTCAGGCCGATTGCTCTTGCTAACTTTTCCTTCAAGATTATTACAAGAATTTTAGCTGACAGACTGGATGTAGTGGCCTCTCGCATTGTCTCTACCAATCAAAGTGGGTTCATCAAGGGTCGCTCAATAACAGACCCAATTATTCTTAGTTCTGATTGTGTCAACCTTTTAGACAGAAAATCAAATTGGGGCAATATAGCCTTAAAGTTGGACATTATCAAAGCTTTTGACACCTTAGATTGGAGTTTCCTGCTTCGTAATCTGAAAGCTTTTGGGTTTGATCCGGTTTTTATAAACTGGATTGAAAAACACCTGCAATCTGCTTGGCTTTTAGTTCAGGTGAATGGCCAGTCGTGTGGGTTTTTTTCAGTGTTCCCGTGGGGTTCGATAAGAAGATCCATTATCACCTTTACTTTTCTGTTTGGCTGAGGAGGTTTTGAGTAGGGGGGTGTCTCAGCTGGTTTCTAGAGGTCAAATTACTCGTATTGCAGCTCCTACGAAGGTCAGCCCTTCTTCGCATGTCCTTTTTGCAGATAATGTAATGATCTTTATGCAACGTAATCCACAGTCTTCACAACCTGATGAAGTTTATGGATGAGTATGTCCGAAATTCGGGTCAGGTAGTGAACAAAACCAAGTCGTCAGTGTTTCTCGGAAAGAATGCGCAGAGACGTCAGATTGTATTTTAGCAGGTGTTGGGTATTCAACAGGCTTATTTTCCCTTTACATATCTAGGAGTTCCTATCTTTCAGGGCCGCCCAAAGTCTGCTCACTTTCAAGCCATTGCAGACAAGGTCAGATGTCGCCTTTCATCTTGGAAAGGTAAGCAGATATCTCAGGCCGCTAGATTGCAACTTCTAATGTCGGTGATTAAGAGTCTGCTCATTCACAGTTTTCAAGTTTATGCTTGGCCGAGATCTGTTCTCTTGAAGGTGCAAGGTTGGGCCCGTAACTTTTTCTAGTCTTGTGATCCTTTGAAGAGAGGCTCTGCTCTTGTTTCCTGGGACACTTATTGTCTTCCTTTAGATCAAGGGGGATTAGGTCTGAAGAACCTGATCCGCCTAAACCAGGCTCTTCTTCTAAAAAATTGTTGGAATATCGTTACCGCTTCCACCTCGTCGGCAATATTCCTTAGAAGCCGTTTTCTCTCATGATCTTTGAAAGTCCTGGAGTATTACCAGCAGTCTTCGGTTTGACTTGGGATTAAAAAGTTTTGGAGTAAGTTTTATTTCAAGTTATATTGGATAGTGGGGGATGGTAAGAGCATTGATTTTTGTTCAGATAACTTGTTGGGTTCTCCTATATCGAGACTTCACTGCATCTCTCCCGTGTCGAGATCTCTCATGCCGAACAAGGTTAGTGGTACTATTAAAAATAAACAATGGGCGTTGCCTCTCTTCTTTAAATTTTCTTTTCAGATATTGCTGGTCGGATAAGTGTTGTGCAGCTGCCTTTGGACAATGTCTCAGATCAAGTCATTTGGCTTAATACTCCTTCTGGTCATCTCACTACAAAGGCTGCTTTTTCCTTTTTCTCCCCTTCGTGTCCTGCAGTTAAGTGGAGTAAATGGATTTGGCATAAAGCCATTCAGCCGAGGAAAAGTCTTGTGGCTTGGAAATTTATTCATGGTAGTATGTTGATTGATGATGCCTTACAAAGACGTGGGACTTTATTGTGTTCTAAATGTTCTTTTTGTAGCATGAGCGGCGAGACTCTGATTCATTTTTTTTTGGCTGCCACATAATCAATGCTTTCTGGCAATGGCTGGCTTCTTGGTTCTGAGTTTCTTTGTCCCCAGGTTCACCTCTTTTGGACCTAATCTCTCAGGAGTTCTTAGACAGTATGACATATAGTAACAGAGAGCTATGGAGTTTTGCTTTCTGTAATGTTTTATGGTGCATATGGACTTATAGAAACAAGATCAGATTTGAGGAGGTAGCTTTTGATTTACTGAGGTTCAAACATTCTTTTTTGATTGCTCTGAGGGAGTCTGTTTTGATTTCTTTTGCTCCATGTGAGAGAATTTCAGGAGTGCAAGATATGTTTCAGGTGTTTCGTCTCTCATTTTTGAGTCATAAAGCTCCGAAATTCACTTATGTTTGATGGGATCCTCCTCCCGATAATTGGGTAAAAGTCAATACAGATGGTTCCTTTCATGATTCTGTTACTGCGGGTTTTGGTGGTATTTATAGAAATCATGAGGGGTTGTTCATGGGACTTTTGCAAGAAAAGTGGAGGTTCATAGTGCCATTGATGCAGAAGTTTTGGCAGTGATTGAAGCTTTTCGGATTGCCTGGGTAAAGGGATGGACCAGTCTCTAGCTAGAAACTGATTCTTCCTTGGTGGTTCATTATTTCAAGTATTCTAAGTTTGTTCCATGACGATTGAGAGATGCTTTGATTAACTGTCTCTCTACTGCTTGTCAGATGCATTGTAGAGTTTCTCATATTTATAGGGAATTGAATGTGGTGGCTGATGCGTTGGCTAACTTTGGTGCCTGTAACTTTGGGTATAAATGGTGGGATGGTCTGCCTGTTTTCATTGATCAGATATATATGAGAGATTTGTCATCAGCAGCAGTTTACATATTTCATTAGTTTGCTTATTATTTCTTTAGAAATTGTTTGGTATCACTTTAGTATTTTTAGTACAAGTAATGAGAATACTCTGCTTGTGTTGTATTCTTTTAACTTTTCAATAAATTTCTGGCTAAGAGCGATGAGTTAGCCCTTCAGTCGTTTTTTTTTTAAAGAAAAAAAAAAGAGTAGATTATATATTTTTACAAATTTTCATCTAAATTGAAAATCATTAAGTTATTCATATATACATTTGATTTACCAATTATAAACTTCAACAATTTATGTTTAATTAATTTTAATTCGTCTATTGATTTGATCTAGTTGAATACTTTAACGATCACTAAAAGACTAAATTGTTTAATTTGAAAAGTGAGAGACAAAACTGTTTTATGGAGTAAAGTATAATGAGTAACAAATATTTAATTCTTTATAATAGTTACATATATATATATATATCATATTTTGTCTTGAAGAATTAAGAGAACAAACAAATTCTTCCGGTGTCACCCGATTTGAGAATTTGATACTGTTTGATATTTCATTATCAATAGACTGTACAGCTCTTATTGTTGAACTTACGATGGAGTAGTCAACCAAACGCTCTAAATCTGTGTATATATGGTACATGGATATTCCTAACATCAAATTGATAGAGGTAATTAGTAATTTAATAACTTGGTATTTTAGAATTAATTTTTTCTTTATACACGTATATACCTTTCCCAATTTAGTATGCATGCACCTGATTGTACACATAAAGAAATGCCACATGTTATGGAGATCAGCGCCACATGAAATGTTGGAGGCATTAAAGTCTGTAAAATTATATGACACTCACCAATGTTAAAGATGAAGGCATGACTTTATCACTGAAAGATGTTGACACAGCTATGGATGAAGATAAATACGGCACCAAGTCGAAATATTACCTGAATGGCCAGTGTTACGGACCAACTACACAATCTTACTTCAAATCATGTAATAACCAAGTTAGCGTAGCGTGTGCGTTTACTACCTAGTTATACACACTTGTCAAACCCATTATTAAAATTGAATTCTCGCACGGACCAATGTAATTCCTATATTAACACAATACCTAGGTGCAATCATCACGTTACGTAACCATTTTGGTCTCATTCTATAATGATGCTCCGGATTCAAAATAACGCAGATACCTGTTTTGACCGATTTAGTACAGTAAAAAATAAAAAGACTATTGGGGTAAATTCTATATTATGCTGAATGACTCACATACCCATTTTGAACGGATTTATAACACATTTACCACTTTAGCCGATTCACATAACTAAATTACAAATTTAACTTAATTTATAATAACTCACCTACCGCTTTAGCCAGATTCGTAAGAAACTAAGAACGCACTCTACCATTCTAGCTGATTTCTAATAACAACCATACGAATAATTTTGGCCGATTTGTAAAAAGCGTATGGTAAAATATCAGACTAGCCATCGTCTGGGGGAGGCGAACCCATCCTGGCTTTAAATCCTGTGGTTTTAGAAATTTGAACACAATACAATTCTGCAATGTTCTTACCAAATTTGGGTCTTGGCTGATCCTATATAACTCTACAGCCACACCTCTGTGCTTTTCTCAACTCCATTTTCCCCACCAACCCCAAAGTTTGGTGCTTTGAGCAATGGCGACGCCGCCGCCGAACATGGAGGGCGGTCCGCCGCAAGCGGTAGCACAGCCGCCAGGGACGGACATGACCGGAATATGCTTCAAGGACCAGCTTTGGCTGAGCTCTTATCCTCTGGATCGCAACCTGGTCTTTGATTACTTCGCCGTCTCACCCTTCTACGACTGGACCTGTAACAATGAACAACTCCGTCAGCGAGCAATTCACCCTCTTGATCTCTCTCATCTCTCGTAAGCATCAACCCTCTCAATTTTAGCTTCAAGTTTTGATTTTTCAATTAGGGTTTTGTGAATTGTGAATATTGTTTGGTTATGTGTGTTGGGGATTTGAAGGTACATTGTGTAATTAAGTGAAGCTTAATGCTGTATTAGTTGGTTATGTACTATTAAACTTTATTAATGAGCAATTGGATTAGATGTAGATATTTTAAGTAGGATGGCAGAGTTCATGATGATTGCTTGTGTGATTTACAGCAAAATGACGGGTTTAGAGTACATGTTGGTAGAAGTTAATGAACCGCATTTGTTTGTTATCCGCAAGCAGAAGAGGGACAGTCCGGAGAAAGTTACACCCATGATGACTTACCATGTGTTGGATGGTTCGATATATCAGGCGCCCCATCTGCAAAGTGTTTTTTCAGCTCGAGTTGTAAGTTCTTTTCATAACAATAATATCATGAATAGAACATGTAGATTTTATGTACTTATCCGATTTATGCATCATATCTACGTAGAGAAGGCGGTCTTAGTTAATATCATTTCTATTAAGTTAATATTATCTATGGTTTACGTTGAAATTTTGGAATTCATGGAGCATAGTGCTTTGACATTTAAAAGAAAAAGTCTTTGTTCCATGCTGATAATATGGGGGCATATGTTGCAGGGACGAGCTCTCTATCATATAAATAAGGCTTTCACCACTGCTTCCTCAAACTTGGAGAAGATCGGATACGGTATGTCATCCTTACTTTGTTTTATTTCTGCATTATATGATATGATCTTTTAGCAAAAGATAGAATGTGAGGCAGTGGAAGGAATGTGATAACTGAATTCAGTATGTGGTGGCATTTGAGATAGAGATTTACATTGGCTTCTGTTATCTGCAGCGTGTTGGATGTTTGAAAATGATACCTAATAAAATATGTCGTCGCATCATAACACTTCTTGTTAGTGCATATAGATTGTGCAATGTTGGTTTGTCTTTTTTATTGGTTGGCAATTTCATTTTGGTGTAAAATATGAGTAGTTTTTGGCATTTTTGAGAACTACAGGTGAATTGTTTAGTAAATAGTTATAGATTTTATGTCTTGATTTTTATTAATCAATGATAGATTTGTGTGCACATTGACTTGTGATTTTATGAAAATTAAATGTACTCTTACATCACCGTTTTAATTGGTTGGTGGAAGATTGAATTGAAATTTTTTTAGTTGGTGATCTCGTTTATGTTGTCAAATGTGTTCTAATCCTTCCTTATATGTCAGCTTCACGTATTGCTTGAAGTTGTTGTTTAAACTTCTGGTATAAGAGTGAACTGAAGAAGCAAATTTGGTTCTTCTGGTATAAGAAGCAAATTTCAGGAAATCAGGAACCCTATATATATATAATTTGCTTCATGAATATGTAAATTATATATTCATGATACGTGTGTGTATATATATAGTTTCTATTCAAAGCGAACCTTCGCTCTGAAATTAACGTGCGAAGTTCTTTTTTTGACACACTTTTTTGTCATATTTTCACATCTCTACCGTTCAAATGTTAGAACCTAATGTCTAGATCATCTCTGCAAAATTTCATCCAATTTGATAATCGTTTGACCTTTCATTATGGTGATTTACACGAACAGTTCAGGTTGAACATATTCGGTTTGTTCATTGATTTAATATAGTTTCGATACCTTAACAGTAATCAAATTAGATGAAATTTTGTAGGAATTATCTATACATTAGGCTCAAACATCTGAACGGTGGAGATGTTAAAATATGACCAAAAAGTGTGTAAAAAAAAAACTTCGCACGTTATTTTGCTCATTTTAAGAGATCGATCATTTAACATACTTTTTAATCACATATTAACATCTCCACCGTTCAATTTTCATGTTTATGAGTAGACCATATCTGGAAATTTTCTTTCAATTTGATAATCATTAGAGCATTCAAAATTGAAATTTACAAATAAAAACATGAACGGTTCAGCTTTGACAGATTTCATACGTTCATTAATTTCATATCAATTAGATGTATTAACGATCACCATTTTGGCTAAAAATTTACAAGAATGATCTACACATACAAACCTAGTAATTAAACGGTGGAGATGTTAAAATGTGATAAAAAAGTTGGTCTAATAATTGATCCCTTAAAATTGACAAAATAAGGGATCCCTTAGTGGAAGGGCTCTATATATTATATATATATATACACACACACACACATACACATATATATCATGAATATGTAATTTGCTTCTTTTTCAAACTGTGATGAGGAATAACAAGCGAAAACTTTGACACACTTTTACATGCATTTTTTTTGTTTTGTCACATTAAATCGTGGTTTTATATTAGTATATTGAGGTGTTTTCTTGGAAGTAGGTTCTTGGAACAGTGTGTTGTAGGAAGGGAGGGTGCAACTGAGTCTTTGGTCTTTGAGTGATGAAAACTGATTCTTTTTGGTGCTCCATAAAATCTATATGGGGCTTGCTTAAATTGTTAAACATATGAACTAGATGGTTGAAGAATTAGATTTCAGAAACCAGATATGCAATTCTAGTTGGAAAATGCAACATTTTTTTCCTGTCTGAGAAAGTATGGTAACCAGAGTAAGTCTCTGTATCTATTGTTTCTTCAGCTCAATACTTTGGTGTTACAGATGTGAATTTATGTATGTGATTGGGAGAAGGCTCTGTCGTGGGGTTGGGGGAACTGTGATCTGCATGGATGTATGAAATCATTGGGAATTAGATTTAGGCTCACTAATCATGACCGTGCAATCATAATTTGATGAAAGAGTTATAGTCGTTGGACTATTATAGTTGTAAAGCACTCAGCTGAGTGTTCAGCCTTCATATTCCAATCACCATTGCTGTGCCACATCTTCTTTCAAGTCATGGGGAAATATTTTAGATGTTATTACCTAAACATGATAAATTTGATCCTAGGCATTTTTTTACGAGTCTTCTGCATAATCAAAGGACAAAATGTTGTCTGTGTTTGTTAGCGCATCATGTCGTATTTCCATACGTTGAGTTGCTTTTTTGTGCCTGTGACTTTGATGTTATTGATTTGAACTCAGTTTGATATTTGTGATGCAGTTGATCCTGAAAATGAGACTGCTGCCCCTGAACCCAAGGCTAGCAAAGAGACAGTTGATTTAAGGGAATTCAGTCGAGTGAACCAAATTCTTCAATCGTTATTGCGCAAGGTAAGTATCAAAGACATAAAAGGCTAAAACCAAGTGTTTCCCTGCTCATATTGGGATAATAAACTGCATTATTAAAGGATTTGGCTGATTTTCATGTTTCTTGCACGATCATGTGCAAGAATATAGTCTGTGAAACGTATAGTTATTTTCTCACCACTAATGCACCACTGGGACTAACTGCTAGTTTTATGCAGCTACCAGCAGCCCCACCCCCACCGCCATTCCCTGAAGGCTATGTTCCTGTATCAACTGGAGAAGCCGAGAACGGCGCAGAAACTCAGCAAGCTGGAGAGACACAACAACCTCCAGTGGATCCCATCATCGATCAAGGCCCAGCTAAAAGGATGAAATTTTAGGTAAGAGGTGGTTACCAACTTTACATCATGGTCAAGTAGAAGGAAGTTCAGCATATTTGAGAAACAAAAGTATATGCTTAGCTTGTGCTTTTGACCTTTGGTTAGCAAATCATACACAATGGAACTTCGATTTAGTGCTTGTAATCTTGTTGTAGTCTGTTTACCATGCATCACAGAAAATGATTTTTTCCTAAGATTAGGAAGCTTCTGATATAAACATTTCTTCATGTCATTTGCGAAGAAACAGTTGTAAACCATTGGCTTAATGTCGATTTCAATCTCCATGGTAGCTGCCATTGAGCATTGTCAGTTTGTGAACATTTGTTATTGTTCTTAGGTTTACTTTAACAAGTGGTTATAGATTACACCTCCACAGTAGTAACATACTTTGGTGTTTGGACTGAATGAAATTGTCTTCTTTTCAACAAGTGTCTTTTAAAAAGATGATATTTGTTGTACAGCTATAGGGTGAAAAGGAATGCGTGCCGACCATGAATACATTAAGGAAGCCTTTCCTCCTGGACTGAAAATCTATATTATCCAGCCTTGAATTTATTCAATGATGCAAGCATTTTGATGGCAGCTTTGTTTTGTTAAACCTATTTCTTATGGCGAAAGAAGACTTATGAGTCTCTGGTATGTAGTCAAATGGTAGAGTAATTTTTTTTTGTGAGCTGTGCCCTAGCAAATATATTATTCCTAAGAGTTATCCTCTTGTCTTCTCCCTCTGTCGATTTCCAATTTTTCACAGCAGTAGTTGTTTATAGTCAACTGTCCACCCTTGTATATATATTTCATTTGATGGCTAGAGGTGAATTGATAGCTAGTTAATAATAATTCTAAAGAATTTTGGGGTTGTGATATCATTTCACTTCTACTCCAAGGCTATACATGCATCATGTAACATGTTCGTTTCCTAACTGAAAATTAGCGGAAACTTCTCAACGAACTAGAAAAAAGTGATTGTCTAGATGTAGGATATGGACGTGGATGTAGACTGATAACGTTCCTAAGCTTTGCAAGTTTCTTGTAGACCAAACTCTCTTCTCTATTCCTTTACCAAAAACAAAAAAAAACCTCTTCTCTATTTATTAGTTTCAGTCATATTGGGATCAATCTCAACCATTGAATTGTAATTATTTGTGATAATCAACGGTTATTATATCACCAACATGTCTAACTATCAGTATTCTGAGCTTATAAGACGTTGCATCTGAATATAGAAAGGAGAATAAATCTAAATCTTATAAGTTATTGTATACCCTCGTATAGTATAACTTTTATAAATGAATAATATCAGTATCATAAAAAATTATTATTTTAACGAAATTATTATATTATCGAGAAATAAATAATTTATTTATTTATTGATAAATGAATATATAATACTTTATAGAGAATTTTGTTGTCTTTTCAAGTTGAATTACCTATCTTAACCTTTCTATATATGGATTTCTAGTTTTATATGTAACTATGGAAACTTAAAAAATGGTAACTTCCTAGAATTATGAGAAAAAAATACCATATAAATAATTAATAAATTTTTAAGAATTCTTTAATTTGTACTATAAATTTTATTTACTATTTTTTTATATTTAATCAATTATTAGCATTTTTGTGATATTTTTAAATATTTATTTTATTAATTATTATTTTATATATTCACTAGGACCTAAAAAAGGAGTCCAAAAAATTACTATCTTAATTATGCATTTAGTGAGGTTTTTAGTAATATGTATTGGTCCCGACTCGGAACTGGAGAAAATTATAACTTAATCGAAATTATTAATTTATCAAACATTCATTTATCGAAGTTCAACTATATTTGTATTTTGTATCACTTTTATTTGCGACAATGCACCGAACGTACATGAATATTTTCTTCACCTAATTGCTTTTAGATACTTTTTCTTTTGGGCCAATTATAAAAAAGGGCTATTGAAAGTCCATAATTAGAAAAAAAGCCTAAATTTTAAAGGCCTTATAAAAAAGGGCAGCAGTTAACAAATAATCAAAAAATATTACATAATTACAAAATATGCCACTATAAATTTTGCTCCAAGACTAAAGAATCAGCTGCTCCCATATCCGTTCGACTCTGTTCGCTAACTCCGGTTTGCCACAGGTCTCTTTCTCTCTCTCTCTCAATTTGAAAAACCCCAACCTCCGCCGTCCTCCGACTTCAGCGCCAGCACCGAAAACACCGTCCGGCGGTAAAGCCTCAAATCCCTAATTTTCTACCTTCCTTAACCTACGTCTCAAATCTTATGCTTTCTTGGTGTATGATTCATATCGATGTTGCAGATTATCAAGAGTGAGGAGTAGGAAGGTGAAATTGTTTGGATTAGAGGTATGTGTGTGGGGATGCCAGATATGTGTCGTGCTTGAATTGTGGTGGGTGCAAGAAGGTGTTTGATGAGGATAATGACACCCTCTAGAGGTGTTTCAAGTATAATGAAAATGGTTTCATCATAGCAATTACTCTTGTATTTGGCACAAAATAAGCCTTCTGTTTTGAACTATATATGCAAAAATATTTGCATTGAAATCCTGATATTGGTAGTATTGTCGGCATTGATTCCTACTGGTTTCTGTGGATTAATTTCCCTTTGAAAGTTCTGCTACTTAATGTGGATTGGTTCAAGTGGATAGTCGTATCTGGGAGGGATTCATTCTGGTGCATCTTAAAGATTAGTTGTATGGTCAGCCTGTATATTCATAGGGCTTGTTCTAGTGGAGACATAATCTTACCATGAAATAGGACATTAGAATCTAGGTATTGTAGTGTGGAATTACTCATTGCGATTGGACTTTGCTGAACTGTACAGAATCTTGTATTGGTGTTCTGAAGCCGGAGCATTACAAGTGCCAATCACCCTGAAAAAAAAAATTAACTATTTTACTCTTAGTTTCATAGGCAAGTTTCCTGGAATACATATTTCACTACATATATTATACTGTGATATAGCTCGTGAATTCACCTGCCAATGTTCTTATTTGGATAATTATTTTCATGGTTTTGCAAGTTGTTGTCTAGTGTACTGGAATATCACGATTACATGGGTAACTGTTAGTATCTGTCATGGTAACTATCTATACAAGTACATGAGTAACTATCTCGGTAACTACATTACTAGTCATTCACTACTCATGTAACTGACTAAGTATCAGGTCATGTAAACACTTAATCATGATTTTGTAGTAACTGGCTAACTATCCAAGTAACAAGTAACTATCAAAGTAACTATCTGAGTAACTATCAAAGTAACTATCCAAATAACAAATAACTATCGAAGTAACTATCTGAGTAACAGTTTTTGTTTCTTCAAAACTGAGAACTATATAAGTAACTATCAAAGTTACTAAGGTAATTACTCATATAGTTACAAAGTTGATAGTTACTAAGATAGTTACTAAGGTAGATACACAAATAGTTACAAATTGATAGTTACTAAGATAGCTACTAACATAGTTACACAGAATAGTTTACTCAGATGATAGTTACTAAGATAGTTACTAAGGTAGTTACACATATAGTTATAAAATTGATAGTTACTAAGATATGTACTAATATAGTTACACAAAATAGTTTACTTAGATGATAGTTACTAAGATAGTTACAAAGTTGATATTTACTAAGATAGTTACTAACATAGTTACACAGATAGTTACAAAATTGATAGTTACTAAGGTAGTTAAACAGAATAAGTACAAGGATGATAGTTACTAAGATAGTTACCAAGATAGTTATACAGATAGTTACAAAGTTGATAGTTACTAATAGAGTTACACAAAATAGTTTACTCATATGATAGTTACTAACGTAGTTAAACAGAGTAGGTACAAGGATGATAGTTACTAAGATAGTTACAACGTTAATAGTTACTAAGATAGTTACAAAAAATAGTTTATTAAGATGATAGTTACTAAGATAATTACTAAGGTAATTACACAAATAATTACAAAATTGATAGTTACTAAGGTAGTTACTAAGGTAGTTACACATATAGTTACAAAATTGATAGTTAATAAGATAGTTGCACATGTAATTGGGTGGTAACTAACAAAGTATCTGTGTATAAAATTGTGTTAGTAACTATCTCGGTAACTGTCTATGTAACTGTGTTGATATCAGAGTAACTATCTAAGTAACTATCGGAGTAACTATCAAAGTAACTATCTGAGTAACTATCGGAGTAAATATCGAAATAGCTAGTTACTATCGGAGTAACCATCCCAGTAACTATTTTACTAACTATCATTTAAGTAATTATCTTACTAACTGTCTAAGTAACTATCATTTTAGTAACTATCTTACTAACTATCATCTTAGTAACTATCTTACGAACTATCTTATTGACTATCTAAGTATCTATCATCTTACTAACTATCTTACTAACTATCATCTTAGTAACTATCTTACTACCTATCTTGCTAACTATCTAAGTAACTATCTTACTAACTATCATCTTAGTAACTATCTTACTACCTATCTTACTAACTATCTAAGTAACTATTTTACTAACTATCCAAGTAACAAGTAACTATCGCACTATCAAAAGTAACTATCAAAGTAACTATCGTAGTAACTATCTTAGTAACTATCAAAGTAACTATCCAAATAACAAGTAACTATCGCAGTAACTATCGAAGTAACTTAGTAACAGTTCTTGTTTCTTCAAAAGAACTATATAAGTAACTATCAAAGTAACTATCTGAGTAACTATCCAAGTAACAAGTAACAATGGAAGTAGCTATCTGAGTAACTATCAAATTAACAAGTAACTATCAAAGTAACAAGTAACTATCAAAGTAACTATATGAGTAACTATTAAAGTAACTATCAAAGTAACAAGTAACTATCGCAGTAATTATGTTAGTAACTATCACAGTAACTATCTTAGTAACTATCAAAGTAACTATCGAAGTAACTATCAAAGTAACTATCGAAGTAACTATCTGAGTAACTATCAAAGTAACAAGTAACTATCGCAGTAACTATGTTAGTAACAATCCAAGTAACTATCAAAGTAACAAGTAACTATCACAGTAACTATCGCATTAACTATCTTAGTAACTATCTAAGTAACAAGTAACTATCCAGAAGGAGTATTTACTAAAGATTAGTTGTTATAACAGACGTAGGTTATAACTTATGATGTACTTATTAGTATCAAAGACAGTCGAGGAGTATTACTCACATTATAAGAAAGAAAGAAGTGAGCATATCATTACATATAGGTTTGACACTTTAAGCTTCCAAGCTATGGCATGCTCATCTTTCTCACAAGAGAGATCCACCCTAAATAAAAAGAACATATACATAGCTCCCGGAGAACGAATAAATTTAAGCCTAGAATCAAATAGTTCCTGAAGCAATCTTTAGTAAGGTGAGCTTTATAGATTCCATGACAAGTTCTTTTCATTCTTTTCATTGCTCCAACTCCAACAGTCGGCAGTTATTACATGTACCATCACAGAACTTCATACAATTAAATAAGCAAAAAACTACAGGTATACAACATGTTAAGAAATCTGGAATCAGCTCTACAGAGAAGATGAACTTGAGAACTATGTCAGCGGGTGATTGGTATATCTCACACACACCATTGCCAGTATAAAAATAGGTCCTTCTTGGTTTGCTCAAGGTCCGTCTCCTCGTCTTCTTTTAATCGCCCACACTAATGACCTACAATGGAATCCCATGTATGATCCGAACCAGTTGGAGCACCACAGAGCCAACTGAAAAAAAAAAAAAAAAAAAAAAGCAAGAAATCAACTCCACAGAAAATGAGAAAGCAAATGCAAACGTTGTTGAACATATATCACATCTTTGCACAAATTTTATTTTTGGTGACATAAACCGCTTGCTAACCCATAAAAGCTAAAAAAGAAAGGCCTTGAATTTGAACAGGAAGAAAGTGCACAATTGTAGATCCAGTGACAAGGATCTTGCCCAGGTTTAGCTTCAAACTGAAACCACATAAATGCTGAGAAGACATAAACTGAAGTAACTACACAAGTTGCACAACATAAAAACTCACCAAAATGGTTGTCCACAGACACAGGTAACTAGATTGCATCCTCCATTCTTTTCAACCAGCTTGTTACATTTTGGGCAAGGCTTTGTGTTGACTGAAATATAATTAATAGTCTGTGATTCATCTACGCACTTCTTCAACCATTGTTCCCGCATTGGGCATGAACAAGGAGAGTGTGCTTCACATAAACAACTTAAACAGAATTCCTCCGTCGTCGGCGGAGGAAGGGGTGCGGCGGCGTGTGCCGGAGGTTGGGGTTGGGGTTGTTTCGGAGGCGGCAAAAAGGGAGCGGGAGACCGGAGGGGTCGCGAATGAGGTGGGGGTAACGGATCAGCGGCGGCGTCTCTGGCTGGCAGCGGCGGAGTCGGCGGGAGAAGAGAAGGTGTTGCCGATTGGGCTGGAGATTGAGTCATCGGGAGATGAAGGGCATGTTGAAACAAATTAATCAAATTGGGAAAATTAATTAGGGATTAGAGAGAGAGAGATACCATTGTTGAAATTGGGAGGAGAAGAGTCGGAAGCCATGGTTGTTAGAGAGAGAGAGAGTTTAGAGTGTTAATGAGAAAAACTCTCATATCAGGTTTTCTATATGAAAAAAAACAAGAAAAGGGTATTATAGTCACAAACAAAACTAAAAACAGCCCTTTATTATAATTTAGTAAAATTGAAAAGAGTTTTTTCTGATAAAAATATTAAAAACATGTCCTTTTTTATGAAGTGAAAAACAGGGGGTTTTTTTTCTAATTTACAAAGCTAGATGGTCTCTTTCTCTAAAATCTACTTTTCTTTTTACCTATTACATACGTTAAGTACTAGTGACAACCATGTTTTCTCTACTTGCACAATATACGAAATGATTAGATGACCTAACGTTTATTCCCCTTAAACGAAAAATGACAATTTTGTAGATTTTCCCCATTGCTACTGAAGACATCCTATAAATGTAAGAGATTTGCTTAGCTCAACAAATTTTCTTGTTAGAGTGGCCGATTCCAAGGAGGGTTTTCTGAGATGACACTGATCGAACTCCCTTCTAGGGTTTTGCTTGGCTGAAACTAATGCCGCAAGGTTTCCAACTGGCACTGTGAATCTGGGACACTACTCGTTTTGCCACACAGCCAAAACAACTTTGTTCACCATTGACTTACTTCCTTCTCTTTTTAGCCCTAACCAGCTCACCGTCAAAAAAAGCTTCTGACTCACCTCTGCAACTCCCCACGCGTCACCACCTCACTGATCCAACACTCACAACCCCCCCGCTTCCTTCTCGACACGTTTCCCTCCCGGCGTGACAGTAGCCAAAAACAGACGGCGTTAAAATCGCCACCCACCCCCGCCTAGTGAGGACAACTCACCCCCGCGGCGGTGAACGGTGACGTAAGGTCGCAACTTGACTCGTGTGAGACGTCGCACGTGGGGCCTTGGATCGGAAGAGATCGCGACGTCCAATGCGACGCTGAGTCATCCCTGGCCCCACCAGAGATTTTAGTGTGTTGTGTTTTTCTTTTCAACTTGGGATAAATATATTAGAAAGAGTTTTTGAGTTTTCAGGGAAGGACATAGGACTTCCGAATTCTCAGGGAAGGACTTTCCGGCCGATTATAAATATCAAACCCAATTTCAAAGCTCAAAATGCCACCACAACCCAAACTCCTCCTTCACCCAGATTTCGTTTCTTGGTCTCTCTTTTCTTCTCGGATTATTCTTTGGTTTTGCTTTGGTTTTGATATCCAGGATGACCATCCTCATTGAGCAGCAGCACCACCAACCTGAGTTTGGTATATCTACATTACATATATACATGTCATTCTCTTCATGCATTTTACTTTTGTTCAATCAATTTCTGGGCTTGTTTGCTATGGTGCAAACTGTTTCTGGGTTAAAATCACAGGTGCTGAAGTTGGAGGAGGGAAGGAGATTGTTGCGGATGAGAAAGAACTGGTCTTGGATGGTGGATTTTTGGTGCCGCATACCAACTCGTTTGGACAAACTTTCAGGTTATTATGCTTCTTTGCATAGTGTTCATAATTTTTCACGTTTTCATGTTGCCGCATAATGTGATTATATGAAGGATCTGATGTAAGCTGCAATCAGATCTATGATATAAGTCACATATTCAATTTTGTGCAGTTTTTGTTTTAACCACTGCTATAGAAGCTATTAATAGGGACTGAATAATCTGGCCCCTGAGTTAATAATTGAACATAGTACAGAGACAAAAATAGCTAGTTAATGTGCATCATGAGCTAGGCTTTCTTACAAGTACAAGACAAAAGGGGAAATATAGCAGAAATGGAAAGCTGTGGAATGCCTAGAGCAATAAAACTGAAGCCATTTTTTTTCACATAGGAGAGGATACAAAGTGGTCAGTTTGGAAGAGAGGGAGTCACTTGTGAGGTAAACTAATGAAAACTGGACACTGTATGTTGGGTCAAAACATAACCAGTGTTATCAAAAACTTTGTTCTTGTTTATCAGAAATTTTGTATAGCATGAGTATATTGCAAAAAAGGACTTCAATTTTGAGATTTGTTCTTACTTTTCTTTCAACTACTTGCATAAAACAATAGATATACGTCTTTGTCATGTAATAAGGATGGACATGTGTTCTCATCAAGTAGCACAAATTTCTAGCAATAAATATATAAGAATAGTTGTAATGAAATTGGGCTATATGGAGCAGTTCAGTAACCCAGTTGGGTTTAGACCAAGTCTTAAGCCCACTTTTTATGTCCCTTGATTCTGTGTCCTTGTTTATTACACATCTCTGAAGTTCAGTACTTTCCTTTGTATCATAGCTCTCCAGTTAATCATCTACTAAATTTGGTTACTAATAATTTTGAATGGATTGCAAAATAGGGATTATGATGCAGAAGGTGAGAGGCAACTAAGTGTGGAGAAATTCTACAGGATCAATCACATTAACCAGACTTATGACTTTGTAAGTGATTTAACTTACCTTAGAATTCATGTGTCCTGTTACACTAGGTTTGTGAAACTATGAGCTAATAGCAAACATATACACAAAATATTATATAGGTCCAGAGATTGAGAAAAGAGTACAGAAAATTGAACAGGGTGGAGATGAGCATATGGGAATGCTGTGAACTTCTTAACGAGGTTGTAGACGAGAGTGATCCGGATTTAGATGAACCTCAAATTGAGCATTTGTTGCAAACAGCTGAAGCCATTAGAAAGGACTATCCCAATGAAGATTGGCTTCACTTGACTGGCCTCATCCATGGTATTAACATCTTCATTATGTATGTTATGCTACTCTGTCTGGCCTCCATAAAGTAAAAGGCTAATTTGATTTCCGATGATTTATATCAGATCTTGGCAAAGTGCTTCTTCTTCCTTGCTTTGGGGAGCTTCCTCAGTGGGCTGTTGTAGGTAATTAGCAGCAAATGCCACTATAATAAGTAACTTACTGATATTTTCCAACTGCAGAATCATTAATCATGATCCTCATAACAGGTGACACTTTCCCAGTTGGTTGTGCATTTGACGAATCCAATGTTCATCACAAGGTACATCTATCTTAAATTTACTGTGCATCAAGTATTCCAAAGATGTGTATATAATTTAGTTAGATGATATCGTTCTTGCAGTATTTCAAGGAGAATCCTGACTACAACAATCCGGCTTACAACACTAAACATGGAGTTTACTCTGAGAAGTGTGGACTGAACAATGTATTGATGTCATGGGGGCATGATGACTACATGTATCTGGTATATATATCTAACTCTCAGATCATGTAACTTTTTTGCTACCAAAGAATCATTAATGGAACATATATGGCATTTTCAGGTGGCCAAAGAGAATAAGACAACTCTACCTTCAGCAGGTCTTTTCATCATCAGATACCACTCATTCTATGGTATGTTATATAATAGAGAAGTGTAATGATTCCAAAAATTAACCCCCATCCTCATTAACGTTATGATAAAAATTTCTGGTATGCTATTGCAGCTTTGCACACAGCAGGAGCCTACAAGCACTTGATGAATGAAGAGGATCTTGACAACTTGAAGTGGCTTCATGTATTCAAGTAAGAGTCGACATCTTTCGCTTCATGCATATTGAGTACCTGTTGATTGACCTGTTCTCAATTTCTCAATTGTCCATGTTCTTAATCCTGCTGTTATTTTTTTTCTTTATGTAGCAAGTATGACCTTTACAGCAAGAGCAAGGTTCGGGTTGATGTTGAGAAGGTGAAGCCTTACTATCTCTCTCTCATAAAAAAGGTAAGCACTAAGCGCACACATCTGAATTCATATATTTCACAATTATCCTGTTCATGTTTCCTTAATTTAGTTACTAAATTTTTGTGAATGAATTGTATTTGTTGCAGTACTTCCCAACTGCCAAGCTAAGATGGTAAACTTCATGAGGGTGGATATGAGCAAGTAGCTAGTCACAAACAATAGGTGGCATTTGGAGTTGTAGATGCTTTTCCTTAATGTTTTTATTTTTTTATTTTTATATAAAGCTCGTATTGTATCATCTTTTATGTATGTTGTATTTTAATTATTTTGGATTTCTTCAATAAAATGCTATTTTGTTGATAGTACCTCCTGATGAAAGAAACTGCCTCAAACAACTTAGCAATCCCCACTTTCAAATTTTTTTCTTGGCTAAATTTAAGTTCTTCAAGATCACTTTAAGGGCTATGCCAACAATGATTCAATGCCAAACGAATTTCAATAGGATTGAGTTGCCCTCATATATTGATCATTCCACAGAGTAACAATTTTGTTACGACTAGTCACACTTTCGTGGTTCCAAAGTCGCTCAACGTTTTCGACGAGTTTAAGCAAAGGAAACATCTTGCCAAAACATAGAAGAAAAACGAAGCCTCTGATTATTTTGTCAATTTAGGTGGGTTGGCCAATTAGCTCTGTTCTCTTTCGTCAATTTAGGCTCATCGGTCGATTTCTCTTCTCTTCTGTTTAAGGAGTTGCCAAGTCAACTATGATCATTGGGAAAATTGGATGAGCCAAGCTTCAATAGTGCTAAAGTCATCTCAACTAGTTCGTTAAATACCGAATATAACTGGTTTAAAGTTCAATTTGTTAAAGATGTATGAAATGTGTAAAATAAATCGGCCAATAATATGTTGTGAATCAATGGTGAATAGTTGAAGAAGATGAAGGAAAAAAAAAAAGATCTAGAATGTCAAAGTATCCCAGTTGCAGCAAAGGGGAAAATCAACAATCCCATTCAAACGACGCCTTCGACACGTCGTGTCGTCGTCCTTCATTCAAACAATCACCTATATATCTCCGTCCTGGCTTGTCTATTATAATAACTATCACAGCAAATTTGCGAGCAAGAAGTTTGTGTTATACAAGAAATGGCTGGAAATTCTATGAGGTCTGCTCTGGTGACTCTGTTCATCTTCGCAGTGGTTCTGTCTCCGATGACCACCTGCGAGGCTGCTCGGTTCACGTTTCAAGGTAATTCCCGGATACCAGTTACAGCAGAGCACTGCTGAAGTTTGTGGTTTTGATTGGGAAATGTAGATATTGAATTTGTTTGTTTTGCAGATACAACTCCCATATGTCCTGCTTGTGTTTGTTGCGCACCTCCGCCACGGGGCTCTTGCTGCGATTGTTGTGCCGGCCCTATTCAAACTCAGTCCGAGCAAGGGTCTCCATGAGACAGCAAATTTGCTTTAGTCCTGAAGTTATACGTATATATCTGTATATGGGGTTAATAAAAAAATAGAAAATAATCATCATTTCTATGTAGAAATTTGTGACATGGGTTTATAGCTCATGGGGAAACTATGTTATATCAAGGTTTTGGTGTTTCACAGTGAAGCAATATGATTAAGATTGTATAAGGATTTTGTATCCTTACACATGTAGATTTATACTTCAACAGTATAATATTAGGCGACTTACAAATTAGTGAAATTCCCAGTAACATAATCCTGGTTCTCATCATGGTCAGGGTCAAATATTTTATACTTCTATAAACCCAATGATTTGTATCTAAATGTTTAGTAATTGGTCAGTTGTCAATTGTTACTTATCAACGCCCAGAAGGCACAGACATTCAATGTTGAACTTGCACTATATAACATCGCTCTAATTTTATTATTTTAGAAACTTTATATCGCTCCAATGTTTGTTTTTGAACTGAAAAGTGAATTGAACTGCTAATAAATCTCATGTCTAAACTACTCAAATCACACATCACACTAAGAAATTTCTCGTCTCATCTCTCAACATCGTGTGTAAGTGTCTGACTTTTGCCCATTTCCTCTCAACTCATACAATAAATCGATTAAACCCTACAAACATTGTCCCCATGTTGACCAAGTAGACTCCGGTCATTAGAAAATAGAAGAATTTTCATTATCGTTTGGCTTTAACAAAAGCAAAACTTGACTCATTTACAAAGAGTTCATGCATTTGATTATTTAATGATGGAACTAACGAACCATGGTTTGTTATGGTTATAATGTGAGATCCCCTTGATAGGAACATAAACCTCTTCGGACCAGGAAAACAGAAATGGATAATGCAGCGGGAAATTCACAAATTGGCGTCGGCGAAACACCTTAAGATCTTCTTTGGGCTGTGCTTTGTAGGATCTAGTTCAAACATGATGTTTGCCCAATTGGTCTCTACCGTTATTGGCCCGTGTGGGCTGTGTGCTTTGCCTTTTCGTCAAGTGCTTGTATAAACCTGTTGGCAGCTTCCTCTGTTTTCATTAGATCGATGGACCTGTAGCTCATCTTCAAACATCCCCTTTTCGCCTTGCTTTACGGTTTAATGGCTTTCCTCTTTATACATGTAGTTCATGAACTAGACTATCAATCAGGTATACTCTTTACCCAGACCAGAAATATAAATGTTTGATCACTAGTATATGCTCACCAACTGTTCGACTGAATGTCTCTATGTTTTTTCATCCTCAGGTTTCATTAGATTGGTGAATATGACACTTTGTAACTTTTTCGTATAAGGATTGTTATCAAATAGAACAATAAATAGTACTATTCTGATTCATAACTGAACGAGTATGTAAGAAAAAATTGCAAAAAATATAAACGACACAAAAATGTTTTTTGTACGCAGAAACTTGTAATCAGAGAGAAAAACTGCGTGCCCTTAACTCTTGAAGGGCAAAAACTTTCCACTACTATACAATCAAACATTTATACAAAATCTTATAATCTGGGATCAGCCAACCTAATTGTTATCTTGTTCTAGGCTTGCCTAGTCTACCGAACGTTCTCTCTATCTTGTTACCTAGGTGCTTACATATGAAAGTTTTACAAGAGCTTCATCTTTAGAACTTAGGTACGACTAACTAATTCTCTCATGGACTCTTCTCGGGTTATTGCATCACCAATCATAATCTCATGGTATGCAATGCAACTTTTCATCATAATTCCAAACTTGTAACTTTTTTATATACTTGAATTACTCTAAGTCAAGGAAGTAATGTTTCAATTATGCATTGCAGTATAGTGTCTGATCACTTTGACAACTTTATAAATCAAACTCATATTGGGATTCCCTACTTGAAACTCGACCACTAGACCACTTGTACAGGTTGGAGCTGCATTGGTTGGAGCACTCAAACTAATTATAGTGTATTATTCGGCTATTTGTTATATCTCTACTCAAAACTCGACCAATAGGCAGTGGCGTTTGCAGGATTATATTTACATGGGGACAAAATGCTTATATTAACAAAATTAAAGCCGAAAGTGGAGGCGTATACATCAAATGTGGAAGATATTTGGTTAATTATATAGCATTTTTACTAGAGAAAATGAAGAAAAATAAAATCACTAGAGCAGCACCCTACAGTGGCCATTGCTAGTTGGGTTCGCTAGTGCCAACCGGTCTCTTGCATTGGTTGGAGCATCAAAACTAATCGTAGTAGTATTGACTATTCGGTACATCTTCTTTGATGTAATATTGATATTTAACAAAAAATAAATAAATACACTTTTTTAAGGAACCAATCAACTTGCTACGTACAGTCTCATACTACCATATTTTTGTCACAGGGCACTGTCATATATAAAAAAACTTTTTATTTATTTATTTATAAATAAATAAATAAATAAGATTTTTGTCTAAATTATAGATGCGTGACATGTCACGCAGACACATAATTAATTGAAAAATTCATGTCATTTTATTCTTAAATAAAAAAATAATCTTATTCTCATAATTATGAAGTGTGTATATACCAATTTAATCAATTTATTAATAACTATTTTGGTTAATAATCATACCAAATTAGACAATAATCACACTAAATTTTTTTCATTGAGATGATTCAATTACCTTACATAAAATATATTAAATTTATTTATAGGTTACAATTACGATATTTAATAAAACTTTTCCATCTTTGCCAATTTTAATTTAATTCTTGACTTCTTTATATTATTAAATTTTCTTACTTTAATGGGTTAAAATTATGATATATATACCATATATTGAAATTCAAAAGTAAGATATAAAAATAGCTGAAAAGTCTATGTCGTGTTGAAGGAAAAACGTATTATGTGCCTTCGTCAATGTAACGGACGATAGATAATTATGTAGTCATTATTGTCATTAATGTATTTCCTATTACCGTTGTAATACTCACCCTATATATAGGGGATTATCAATGAAATGAGTAGACCAATTTCGATTATTCTACAACACGTTATCAGCACTTTACTTTAGCCAGAGAGAAGAAAAAAAAGAAAAAAAACCCAAAACCCTATATTTTTTTCCGCCGGCAAAGGAGAAAAATCCCAGAAAAAACCCTTCTGCCGGCAACATTTTCGTCGGCAAAGAAGGCCTCATCCCCCCGAATCTCTTTTCCCGACAACTTCTTCGTCGGTAAAAGAAACGCCAAGCACTCTGCCGACAACAGCCTCGTAGGCAAAGAAGGAAGATTCTAACCCCAGCTTTGCTCCGATCGGACTGCCCTGTGCCGGCTCGCCTCGCCTCGATCCTCGACTTCTGATCGGACCACGACCCCGTAGCCTCGACGCCGTCGCCGGTCAACCCAGACGAATTCGTCGACGCATCGCCTCACCACCTCCGCTCGACCTCGCCCCGGATCGGATCGCCTCGCCCCGATCGCCTCGCCACGATCGTCCACTGCTCGGACGACCCCCGATCGGACCCCTGCGCTGCAGAGACGACTCCGGCTTGCCCTCCGCTCCGCGCCTCTGCCGCGACGCCTCCATCGCTCCTGCCTTCAGATCGGACCCGATCTTTGCCGACAAAGCTTCGTCGACAGAAGATTGACCCGACCCGGTTTTGTTGGGCCTGACCTGGATCTGCCTGATCCAACCCACGAAAAAAATCAGTTTTTTTTGGAAAATATAATTTAAAGGTAAATTTAAAATTACGGCATTGTTATTTTTATTTACCATATTTACTGTTTTATAAATTTAATGGTAAATATAAAATTGTTTAATTTATATGATAAATGCGAAATATATATGATTAAAGTGACTAATCATATGCATATTATTTGTTTTTATGTGGCATAACAATTACGATACGGCGATCAATATGTGACGACAATTTGGAGTCGGAGATCGAGCAATTGTATCATATGCAGTTTATTTGGCAAACTAACAAGTAAGATCTAATTAAAGTTATCATTTTCATTCAATCGTTAATGATATAATGCTCAAACTGGTCTTATTATATTATGACATATACTTATGAAATTTGAGCATCATTATATGTCTATTTTATTATGTTAAATAATTACTTTTATTTAACATGTTATTTAGTTTGAGCGTTGTCATGATAATGCAATTTCATGAGCATTATAATATAGATAAAAATGGACAAACCAATTATTGTGATAAAGCATATTCACGAAGTAAGAAAAAATATGACCATTACAAATTTTGGTCTTGAGATCCAATTTTAATTTCTTGAAAAATTTTCATCATGGATATCTTCTTGATTATATAAAAAGCAATGATAATGAAATTTCATTAGCTTTACATGCAATGAATATGAAAAAATCAAAATTTTATTGTGATAACGAAATTTCACGAAGCATCGGATTTACCATAATGTATATTGGTTTATATTAGTTGTCGTGAATGTCATTTAGACCGCGAAACTAATACATTTTATTCTTCCTATATTTTACAGATGGTTTAACCATCACAGTTTGACTTTAAAGAACTTGAGTACTAAATTCCCCTATTGAGCCAACTAAGGCTTGAGCATGGTATATTTATGCAAAATGCTTTATGTAAATAGCTAAGAAATAATTACAATATATTGAATGACAATGTAAGGTCTGAGAAAAAGAAATTTTCTGAAACAAATTATGCAAAGTAATGCAACAACCCTAAAACAAAGGGCAATGATGATGTAAGTTATGAGAAAACAAAGAGTAATGACGATGTAAGGTCTTAGACAAAGATATTTCTGAAACAAATTATGCAAAGTAATGAAACAACCTTAAAACAAAAGGCAATTACGAAGGACGTAAAAATCTCTATATTCATCCAAAAGTAAGTGGAGACAATATACCATTTGAAAAGCAGACATTGGAGACATATCATGTGCAGTGAAACACTCTGTCATTGTTGTAAATCAATGAAGTATTGATACGTACATTATAAACTAGCAAATAATTAGCTACGACTTACAATAAAATATAAATAATCATACGAGTACGCATAATTTTGAAAAAGTATCTTCAATATCCAACAAGAACATTGAAAATAAATTTACAACTAAAAGCATACAAAATGGGAAGAAGATGTAAATGAAACGACTCATCATTGCAGCTATTAAAAGAGCAAAAAGGGTCTGGCTCGATCCAAAATAGACGTTGATTAGTCTACTTATAAATTTCCAAGATATCCTTATAAAGGCTATTACGCCTAAATAAGACTTTTGGTCCTAAATTAGACTTTTGGTCTTAAAGTTTCTATCTCGCAATTGGACAAGACTAAATATAATCGTTGGCATGTTAATTTTTGAATTTTCTCTCAATGAATTGAGATTATTCAAATTTTATTCATAATATACATGATTCAATTTTCTGCATCTAACTTTGCAAAGTATTGCATAAAGTAAAGCAACATATCATAATATAGGCATGAAACAAAGAACTGTGTGTAAAGAAACGCACAATGTAATCTCTAAAATAATAGTACTGAAGAACAGTAGTACTATATCAATAGTATATGATAATGATTAGTATATCAAAGAAAGTAATAAGGATCAGTATACCTTTTCTTTTGGGATTCATAATACACCGGCCTAATTGGGATTAGAATCTCTTTTATTACAATTCCCATCGAGTTACTCTAAAGAACTTGAGTTACGTTTCGATATATTTTGAACATATGTCAAATTGACAAATAATGCCAAGAGAAAATTGAATTTTGTTTTCCACATTATAAAGAAATTTACGCCATGATTTTCATGTGAAAAAGACACAAGTGAGAATTCATTTGAGCTCCTTTGCATTACCTCTAAATGACTGCGAATGTAAACGAGTATTAGAGAAGATTATATGTCAACTTAGTAGGTTCTAAGTAACCGCTAATTAAATCCAACGTCATAAGAAAATGATCTTTTGGAATTTTGACATAGATTGGTTTTGATCTGGTGATCCATACATTAAAGAAACTACTATGGACACCCATATTTTTGGATAAATAGAAGCAAACACCAGAAGAATATGGTTCACACACGAATCTGAGGACGATCAATGAACATTTTATCCTCAAATATTGTCATATAGGGTTGAAGACGTATGTTCAATTTCTAAATTCCGCCGCTCCCCAAATGTGGCATTATAATATATTTGATGCACAAGCATATGCATTTATACCTTATTATGCTTCTCCTATCCGTCGTGATTTTATGGATAAAAGTACATCATTCAAAGCCTATTCGTTAAAGCAATTATGATTGAGATCGTCATATGCAAAGGACACATGAGTTTCTCATTATGTTGTTATATTGAATCAAAAGAGGATTCAATGGATCGATTCAACCAACTTGCGGACACCATAGATACTTTATGGTGTTGGTTGTTGTGTCAACACGCTGGTCACGTGTCATGACACCATCCACTATTAAAATTTTGCTGCTTATGCTAGACTATCAAAGCACCTAGGCCGGGTTAATTTCCGTAGGCGCAATGATTTCATAGCTTATTATATGGGATATGTAATGGGCATCATAGTCTTATATAAAAACTCAATTGGTCTCACGGAAATCGACTATATTAATAGTCTTAAGATTGGTAAAGCACACCAATACTTCCGTTTTGGGCTATGCAATTTTTGCATGCAGCGTTACTTTTTCATCTATGACCAGCATCATTGAACCAATTTACACCATAGTTAGTGACTATGTGTGAGGATTTTAAAGGATTTCAAACGAACTTGTAATCCTTGAGCTCTTTTGGATTGACACGGATCTACAATCCTTGAGCTCCATTCAATGTTTTATGTGCCAAAAATTGCGCCGCCACAGCGCACAATGATGGGTTACTTGAGATGAATAAATATTTATGCTGGATATGAACTTCCAGCTATAGTCCGCTATGTCGAAACCTTGACAGGCGATCTCCTCACCGCTAGATTTGCGGTGTGTCACTTTGATGAGACAGTCTTCCCGTCGTTAGGGGGAGATAAGAACAAGCATGTTCAAGTGGAACGACAGGAATTGTCGTGGTTTGTCCCCACTGTGTCTCATCTCGATCCCCAAAATCACACAAAGTAAAGTGTGCAGATGTCTTATACATTAAAGTGACGAGATCATATAAACCTGCTGCAAATATACCTGCAAGGATTGTGTTTTATCAAAAGGACATGGTACCACCCAAGAGGAATTGGGTATTGCACTGCCACCATGGATGGTGGCATGATGACGCCATAAGTGGCATAAATGGTGTCACAGGCCGTGACTCTCCAAGAAAGAGGGGGAGGCCACCTTAGGTTCGATACATACTTGTGTAAAGGAAGAAAACAAGTTTGGCACAACCTGATCTATTGATCAGTGGTACTCAAATCCGTCTCATGAGAATATTTATGGATTGTGGTTATCATTGGGGGACGCCTCAAATGTTAGAACCAATCCTTAAAGTATAGAGATCTCTACAAACACATTACACTAGTGTACATGAGGACGTGGAATAATGAGTCTAATATCGAACCATACTTCGTTGAAAATGTCAACGTCGTAAACTGGCCTAATGGAAAGAAGCGATCCAGTATAAACAAAGAGATAGGTATTTGGGCAGGTGACGCCGACACCGCAAATGTAAACCCTATCAAATATATCTTTGTTAGAATGCGTAATGAGAATAAGTGTATGCAGACTCACCTTATGGCGCAAGGTCTCTCAAAAACGCACTGGAATCGACTACGAGGAGATATTCTCTCATAATGGACTACGATGAGACAATCTCTCGTAATGGATGTCATTGCACTCCACTACCTTGTCAGTTTGGTAGTTTCCGAAAAACTGAACATGCAGCTTATGAAAAGTGATCAAAACATATATCTCTATGGGGATCTAAATTAAGAGATATACTTGAGGATCCTAAACGGACTTCATCCACCCAAATCAAGTGACTCTAGATCACATGAGTACGTTTGCAAAAGAAATTGAAACGTTCACTAAAGTGACTACTTGATTGGAAAAGGATTGATGAATTATGCCCTTGCGTTTTCATTATGGATATGTATGAACTCTAAATGAAATAAGAGAAACTCAGTGTATTGTAAATCCTAAGTTGAGAATGAAAAAAGATTTTGGGAATACACAGTCTTGAAATGGAACTCAAGGACTGTAATGATGGTGATCATCCATCAATCGGCTTAGGCACTCTAAAGAATAAAGTGAGGCCTACATATATTCCCATGATCAGTCGAAGTCTTTGCTCTAACAATAGATCCGTTTTTCATCTAAAGGAAGATGACGAAGAAGTATTGGGAAATGAAATTCCTATACAAGTGCAATAACGCATGATTGTACTTATACATAATATGTAAGACTCGACCTCTCATTCGATGTAAATTTGTAAAACTATGTTTAGCTCTGCGCCTACGCAACGCAAATCGTTCTTTCATTAAAGATATGAAAGATTTGGGCTTATTCAATCTCTACATATAGAATGTGACATGATAAAGAAATTATCCACGTCATAGCTAACTATGCGTAAAGAAAAACGCATTAAAGGTGAGATAAGAAAATCTGTTATTACAGATCAATTTCAAATCTCTTAATGGTTCACTCATACTCTAGACGAAGTTATGACTGTTTTGTTATATGAAGGTCATACCACGAGTAAACCTGATGTTCAATATGAACTTATGTATTCAGTTCATGAACAACCTTATCCTCAAGATCAAAGTAAATCAAGTTGGATCTGAGGACGATGTGGCAAGATTTAGTTACTAAATCATTGCTCAAAGTCACATTTGGAAAAACATGTGAAAATGCATAAGTATGCTAATAAGACTGAAGCTCCCTTGATCAAATGAAAGAATCAGGGAGAAACCCATGATTAATGTAAAAATCAGGGGGAGATGCAGACATCAGGAGGAGTCTAGCACATACATGTTGTTTTCAAATGTAATAGGTACGTTGCGCTCTTTTTGTCCTTCGACCAAAGTTTTATTTTCTCCCATTGGGTTTTTGTTACTTGGCAAGGTTTTTAATGAGGCAACACCACATGCACCATTTTACCTCTGACTCGGCACAAGGGGGAGTGTTGAAGGAAAAACGTATTATGTGCCTTCGTCAATGTAACGGACGATAGATAATTATGTAGTCATTATTGTCATTAATGTATTTCCTATTACCGTTGTAATACTCACCCTATATATAGGAGATTATCAATGAAATGAGTAGACCAATTCCGATTATTCTACAACATGTCGAATTTTTTTGGACGAATTATAATATACAGGATGACGAAAAGTATATATAATTATATTTATCTATAGTTATTTCTTGGGACGAATTTTTTACCGGCCGTCTCCTTCCGTTTGATAATCAATCTTGTTAATAATTAATGAGAAAAATATCCTTATAGTTAATTAGCACCGTTGAACGTTAGTAGCATTATGTATAATTATTTTTTGATACTATTATTTCTATTTTTTGTACAAATTACTCATGAATAAGCTTTTATGTTTTATTTTCTACCAAAAACAAACCGTTTTTAGGGCTAGATGACATTCAATTCGGAAGCTACTGAACTCAAGAGTATGATACTCATAGATTACTGACCTTCAGTAGGTTACTCATTTCAAACTCTCAAGTCGGAAGCTATTGAAATGCACCCTTTAATATATTATAGTGACCCTTGACCCTCAGTAAAATACCTTTATTTATAGGTTACTCGTAGAATACTGTCATTCAATAAGATACTCGTAGACTACTGACCATCAGCAGGTTAGTTCTTGAAAAGTTGCTGCTATATGCTTTCTATCATCACCCTCTCAGATCTATCCATCTCACCCTCTCCTCCATCCTATATTATTCTTTTACCTTTACTCCAACCCAAAACGGCATCGTATGTTCGGCTCTACTCAAATTTGACCTTCTAGATCTACCTTGAACCCGAACACCACCGCTTCGACACTTCAATCGCCTCCCCAACTCCCGGCCCTCCTCCTACCCGTCTTCAACAAGATCAACGATGTTAAGGCCTTCGGCTACCACTGCATCGATTCCCCTCGCTCAGGTCGAATACGTTGTCGTCATGGTTGATTGCGTCATCTTCTACGACGATTTCTCGCCCTTCGCGTCAACCAATCGTCCTCTTCGGTGTTCTCGCTAGCTAGAGAGAGAGAGAGAGAGGACCCTTCGTGAGATAGTCTTGTGGCAGATTTTGTATTTAATTTGAAGTTGTTTGGGAAACTTACAGTAAGGAAGAATTGATTAGAAACGTAAGAAATTAACGGAATGCTAGCTAGTGTACGGAAAATATTAAAAGCGGCCTGTTCTCGGTAACTATGAACTCAAATATATAGTTATGGGTAATTTTGTATATTATCAAAAAATTGAATTTTCTGAGTATTTTTGGAGTTTCATTTTAAAAAATAATAATTTAGAGTTTAAATATAAGCATTATTGTGATAAAAAAATAAAAAAAAAATTAATTTTTTTTTTTTTATAAAAGAAAGACAAAATAATCTAGAGTCATTAGATTAAGAAGAACAAAATTGTATTTGTAGTTAAAAATGTGATCGATGACATGATTATATTTCAGTTAGTACTGTGTTTAGATGACGTAGCATACCACGTAAAATTAAGACCACAAAATTTTGGCCTCAATGATGCCCCAAATAATTTTGCTTTTGTCACCGGCCTTCCCTAGTCCCTACTTCACTCATTGGTCTCTAAAGCTCGACCACATGACCAAAAAGATAACTGGTTATAGAAATTAGGCCCTCGAAATTATGATACGTACTTCTCCAGCTCGATAGACGTCGATAAATATGAACACATGCATTGCTCCAGTCAACTCTCTTCAACCTCATCATCTACAATAAGCAAGAAATATAAGGTAGCTAGCTCTACATGCGGACTTTGGTACCATACCATTCATCCCAGACGACCCAAATTAATTATCTGCAGGCGTGTTGGTTTATGCAAATTGCTAGATTGTTTCCCCGGCCTTGCTTGCGTGCGTTATAACTAGCAAAGACATTGCCGGTTGTCGGTCGCCGGCCGGTGCTACTCTTATCCACTTCAGTAGCAGTCGATCGATACCCCACTCCCCAAAAATACTCGTGTCCTGATGTGGACGACATTCAGTCAGTTCGTCTGTAAGTCTGTTCACTACTTCTGTGGTTGGCTCTTAATCTTCTGCTCCTAGTTCATGCCCAGGAAGATCAGCAAGGTACGACCAAACTTATTTATATACATGTGTATTGAAAGTTAGAAACACACACAGTACTAGCTTCTCGACAAGTATAATGATTTTTTTTTTTTTTTTGAAAATGATGGATATATTCTAACGGTAAAAGCCATACAACCGAATTATGCCTAGTTAAATAGGAGTCGGGCTCCACTACAAACTAAAAGTTCCAAAACATAAGCAACGAAACGAAATAAACGAAACTAAAAATATGAATAAAGAAAACGTCCAAACAAACGGACAACAAACTACGAAAGTAAATAACCATCATGATAGTAGAGACGACGCCACCAAAACCCTCAGGCCTAGAGACCACACGGTGTACCTTTCAAGTGAAGGTAGAGAGCGACCCTCCCTACCCTCATGATGGGATCTTCTCGGGATCAATCCTCATTGGTTCCATCTCCAACCTCAGAGGCCGTTCCTGACTCTATCGAATCCCTACATGCATGTTCACCTTCTTCAAGAGTATCAGACGTCCCAACAGCCCCAAACGATGACACTATTAAGTCAAAGTTCAAATTCATTGCCGATTTCTTGTTCTTGTTCCCTCTGGGACGTCCAGGCTTCTTCGGAGATTTGCGAGCGAGATCAATGGAGTCATCGTTGCCCACCATGAATCCTAGATCTTCAGGTCCAAATTTCAGAGGAATAATATCCAAACAGTGCTTGGAACGCTTACCAGAAATTGAATCCTCCTCATCCCTAGTACGCCGGACTCTTGCCACTTTTGGTGGAGATGGAAACTCTGGTACTTCCCGAATCTGTACCTGACATTTTTCCTTCGAAAACAACCTTGAAAGAGATGAAAGCAAAGAAAATGATGATTTAGGCATATATGGGACTGAGTTTGCCATAAATAACATCACTGGAGGCACAATAGTTTGAGAGGCGATGATGTTGGAGCTCGGCTGCTCTTCCGCATCCGCTCCCTCACTCGGGCAAGTCTGCCTTCCATGATCAATTCGAAAGCAGGTACGACATCTCCCCAACAACCGCTCATACTAATATTTCACCTTGATAACATCAGGAAGGGAAACCCTAAGCCGACGTTAAGCTTTCACTGGAGCATTAAGCGGAAAGACAAGTCGAACCCTAGCGATGTCTTGGTTCAGAGCAGCAGTGTCAACCTGAATGACATGACCTATCGTCTCCCCGACAAGGCGAACAGTAGCCACAGCTGAGAGCGTCAGTGGTAAACCTGTGATTACAACCCAAATCCAAATAAAGTCGAGAGGGACCTGCTTGATGTCTGAGAAACCATCATAATCGTTAAGAATTATCATGACCCTCTGAAAGCTCAACGAGCCTCCCTTCTTAACTCTAGATAGATCACGCTCATTGTTGAACGTGAAGAGAAACCTATTCGCGCATGCTGTTATCTCCATAGGAACTGAGATTTTCCACATAGAACTCACTACACTGCGGAAAGAATCAAAAGCCACTACCTTGCATGTGTTGAGACGTCTAACCAAATAAAATCGAGGTGCAACAAAACCTTTCTCCGAACACGGGAGATCCCCGAGGTCCACCGGCTTTTCCTCCTTTCCGAGAGAGAGCTTTGACACCAGATGTGTAGTCATGGAAGCTACCGAAGCCGTCATTGCTGCCATTAGAGTTGCGTCGCTCAACTACTTTCAAAACCATGACCCTGGGTTTTTTAGAGAGAGAGAATAAAGAGAGAGGCTGCGGTATTCCTGTGCAAAGCGTAATCCGACATGTGTAATGATTGGTTATTCAATGGTTATGAGAAATTAGAGGGGTCTAATGATAAAATTAAGCTAGAATTAAAGCAAATTTTAATGATAATTAGCTAATTAAGGAAGCAAAGTTTAATAAGCCTAAATCCTAATATAAGGAGTCCTGACCACTTCGGGCCTGAACGTAGCTCCGGCCGCCGCTGGTTCTTGTAACCTGACTCGTCGAGTTCATAACATTTAGTACTGTTTAAGGATGCATGCTCGTCAGCTAAATCATATTTGTACATTTCTCCCTTTATTCGTGTAGTTTTTTTTTTCACATATGCCACAATATGTTATATGTTATCGTATTAAATATGTCAAAGGATAGGATTTTAAATATGTGTATGTTTGTACTATTAATTTTGGAGATTTGCTCAAGGTAATACTTGTATGAATTATGAGTGTTGTTATTTGGACCTCTTAATTTGCTCATCTTACCTTTCAGGCTTTTTGCACCTCTCTTTGGTTTTTAAATACACACATAACACATTTGCTCACTAAACCTTCTCTTAAATACCCAAAATAGCCTAATTTATTATGTCACTTAAATTACAATAAATTACTTTTTTTTTTTACCTTTTATTCACTCATTAAACCTCTATTATTTGAATTTTTTTTTTAACTTTTATTATTTTTGCAAAATTTTTTTTATCCTTTTTTCTTTTGGTTCTCTAATCCTATACACCTCATGATATTTGTTTCAATAATTATTTTATTTCTTTATAAAAATTATAGAAAATATATTACATCATCTTATTTAATTATATATGAGTTCAACCAATATAGTATATTTATATATTATAATTTTTTTATGTCACAGGCTAGTACTCAATCATAGTTTTAAATATATATATATATATATATATATATATATATATGTCTATGTATTAAGCTGCAGGAAAATTTATACAAATAGATAAGGAAATAAATGTGTATATATGTAGTAAATTATAATTAAATGTGTATGTAGTAAAACTAGAAAATAAAAATAGATAAGAAAAATAACAATACTGTAATTTATTATTTTATTAAATTAGAAATTTTAGAGAAAATAAATATAAATATAATATACTTGTGATAATTATTGACTTTAATAGTCATTGTGTAAGAGGATATATATGTAATCCAATAATTGAAAACACGAAGATGTCAAGTGAGTAAATGTGGAGGTTCCAATAACAACACTCATTATATTAGTAGTCAAACTGATAATTGTGTCTTCAAAGTTGCATCAACTTCTTTATGACTATGGAGTTCTCAAAATCATTTTTTTTTTCAAAAAGAGGGTACTGGGGAGGACCCTTTTTTTGAAAAAAAAAAATGATTTTGAGAACTCCATAGTCATAAAGAAGTTGATGCACTTTGATGACAATATTACTAGCTACTTTTAAGGTCTTAAATGGTAATTTAGAATATTTACAATTTTAAAGAGTACTCATCATGTTATAATAAATTTGATGACTAATATTATTATTGTGATGACTCATTTTTATAATTTTAAGATAAAATTGATGCATACTAATGATGTTGTGTTAATGCATATTATAAAATTTTCCATTCATTAGAATCTATAATTGATTTGAAAAAAAAAGAAAAAAAAAAAGAAGGAAATCCTTTAGGAGACACGTACCTTCGAATTCGTTTACCAGTCAATTTGCTACGTGCGGTACGGTCCAATGCATATTTAGTCACAGGCTTCCCTGATCCCTACTGCATTCATTCGCCTCTAAAGCTCGACCAAGCATATATAAGTTATTACTACTACCAAACAATAAGATACGTACTTCTCCAGCTAGAGGAGCGTAGACGTTGATAAGTATGAACACATGCATTGCCCCATCAAGTCTCTTCAACCTCATCATCTACAATAAGCAATAATTATTGGTTAATTTGCTCAACTAGCAGACTTTGGTCCCATATCATTTATACCAGACGATGGTAAACTTAATTATCTGCATGTTGGTTTCTGCAAATTGCCAAATTGTTCCCTCGGCCTGCTTGTGCGAGCTTTATAGCTGGCGAAGACGTTGCCGGTACTTCTCTTATGTTCTTCAGTAGCTAGTAGTCGATCTCCCAGTCCCCAAAAGTACTCGTGCATGTCTTGATGTTGACGACACTCAGTCAGTTCGTCTTTTCCCTACTTCTGCGGTTTGCACTTAATCTTCTGCTCCTAGTTCATGCTCAGGATGATCAGTCAGGTACGACCAATTTAGTTATATACATGTATATAGAGTATAGACACACATGTACATAGAAATATAAGTACTGATGAAATGGATTTTTAGCCCTCCACTCCTTTCTCTTCTATCTGTTATTACTGTTATGAGTATGTAGGAGTGCAGAATGATGATGAGTTTACTCTGCAGGCTTCATTAGCATTGATTGCGGCCGATCGGGTCCTAGCTATACTGAAACCGTCACCGGTGTTAAGTACATTCCGGACTCAAACTTCGTCGACAGTGGTGAAAGTAACTCCATAATGGATAAGTATTTGGATGCCTACAAACAACCGTATCAATCTCTTAGAAGCTTCCCTGAAGGCATCAGGAATTGCTACAATATAAACACTATAAGTGGTACCAAATATCTGATCCGAACAATTTTCGTATATGGGAACTATGACGGGCAGGAGAAGTTACCAGAATTCGATCTGTTTGTTGGACCAAATTTGTGGGATTCAGTCAGGTTTATGGATGCATCTATTAGCGTCAAGGAGATCATATATTACGTCCAAAAACCCAGAAATTATGTACAAGTTTGTCTGGTGAACAAGGGCTCTGGAATTCCATTTATATCAGCAATTGAGTTAAGGCTACAGGATACAGGTGAGTCATGCATCTCCTTAATTATTTACTTATCGAGAGTATATATATCACACAACACATCGAGAATATTATTCACCATGCTGTAAATAACTTTCATTAACAAATGCATTGTAGAAATTTCCTTCTCTATGTTGTTCTTCCTCGAATGATTATGAGTTTATGACTACAGAATATCACATCATCAAAAACCTTGACAATTTTTATTTCGTCGTCTAAAGTATTTTTTCTGGTAATACTATTGCCCAAAAATCTAAAAGGGTACTTGGACTATTGCAAAAAGTACACACCACATCATCAATTTAACTGAAAAACTAACGAATGTACCACATTTGATAATTGTGTAATAGTTGAGGCACCATTTTGAGTAATAAAAATCTTAGGTGTAAAAAAATACTTTTCGCAATAGTCCATGTACCATTTTAAGTTTTTACTCTACTAAAAAATAATAAATTAAACCTACATATATCTTTGTTTATGTGTGTGAGTATCCTCTATAATATTCTAGAGTTATTTTTTGCAATCCATGCATTTTCAATGTATATATATATATATATATATATATATATATATGTTTAACTTGTTCAGAAAACTATGTTTTCAAACCATGCATGAGCAAGTTTTTAGTTACTCACTGTGAACTACTTCCGATCCTTTAGGTATCCATTCGATGTTCTTGATCGCTTCTGGTATGGCTATAATGATATTGACAATTGGACACAACTAGGTAGCTCAAATACCAATGACGACTCTGTTACTATGCCATCTGATGACATCTACATTCAACTACCGGTTGCTGTTATGAGAACTGCTGCCGCTCCCAAAAATGCGACTGGCTCATTGAACAATCTCTGGCCACGTCAGGCTAACGATGAAAATGCAGATTACTACATTTACTTGCACTTTGCAGAAGTTGAAAGACTCCAAGCCAACCAGTCTAGAGAATTCAACATTACCATCAATGGAGTACACTTCTATGGGCCATTACATACTTCAAGACTAACACTATCTTTAACCGCAAGGCTCTGAAGGGAGGACGAAATGATATTAGAATCTCCAGGACTGACAAGTCTTCCCTTCCACCCATTCTCAATGGCTTGGAGACTTATATTCTAAAAGAATTCTCTGAGTTGGAAACTAACCAAGAAGATGGTAAGGAATTAGTTATTTTTCTGCTCATCAAACTAAACTAATGATCATTCGTCATTTATGTGTATATATATATATATATATATATATAGTTCCTATCCAGAGCGACCCTTCATTTTGAACTTACCGTATGAACTTCAGTTTTTGACACACTTTTCGGTTATATTTTAATATCTCCATCGTTAAGATGTTAGAACCTAATGTATAGATCGTCTCTGTCAAATTTCATTCAATTTGGTAATCGTTAAGGTATCGAAATTATTTTAAATCTATGAACAAACCGAATTTGTTCAACATAAACTGTTCGTCTAAATCACTATAACGAAAGAACAAATGATTATCAAGTTGGATGAAACTTTGCAGAGATGATCTATACATTAGGTTCTAACATCTGAACGGTAGGGATATTAAAATATGACTGAAAAGTGTGCAAAAAACTGAATTTCACACGGTAAGTTCAAAGCGAATGTTCGCTTTGAATATGATATATATATATATAGACACGTACGTATATGTTTATTATGATGAAGCATTTCTTCTTTATATATAGTTGTCGCAATCACAAACATAAAGTGGAGTTATAAAATTAAAAGGAACTGGCAGGGAGATCCATGTACCCCTACACGTTACTCATGGGAAGGTTTAAACTGTAGTTATCATGAAGTTGATCAATCGCCAAGAATTATATCCTTGTAAGTATCAGTACAATTAAGGTGCTATTTGAAATTATATATGAACATCTACATAGATTAGTGAAAGAAAAATAAAAAAATTGCTTCTTGATATGTGACACTTCTAGTAACGTAGCGCCCCTGTGAATTGATCAGGTTTTTGGCCCGGAGTGAATTAGAAGGGGAGATAGATCCTTCCATATCCAACCTTGCAATGATAGAAACTCTGTAAGTATATATTCCTACCTTAATTACTACTATTCTTCCCAAGAAAGTAATGACTAGCTAGAACAATTTGGGATCAAGTAGAGTCGAGAATCTGATCTGCCACAACTAATCTGTTTAATAAGTTGAGCTGCTCATGATTTCAGAGATCTATCAAACAACAATTTGACAGGACCAATTCCAGAGTTTTTGTCTCAGTTGCCAAATTTAGTGCATCTGTAAGCCATTATTTGGTTATAATATTTTATACGTACAAATGTACACAGTACACAAACACTAGGATTTCATCGGCATGCAACATGCATGACTTGAACTGCTTATGATTCCAGGGATTTATCAAACAACTTCTTAAGTGGACAAATTCCAGATATATTCTCTCAATTGCCAAAGTTAATTTTCCTGTAAGTTATTTATCTTTGTTTGTTTTTATGGGGACTAATTAAACTTCAAAATTAATATCGATTTATTTGTTTTATTTTACTATGGATTTGTGATGCACCTTGGTAGAAACTTGGAGAAAAACAACCTGGAGGGCTCGATTCCAGAAGGATTAATACAAAGAAAGAATAATGGTTTCTTGTCTTTAAGGTAATGGACTTTTCTTAGAATTCATGCCCTCTAATTTTTGGTGTTAAAGGTTCTCTTTATATCATAGTTTTTTTCCTTTCTTGAAATCAGAATATATATATATATATATATATATATATATATATATATTTTGGGTTCATTAGTGTAATAAGTGGCTGGGGAGTGGTGGTTCGGACCAATAATCTCTTGCAACTAGAACTTGTTCGCGTCGGTTTTGACACTTGTCGAACTATCAACACGTGGGGGTGGCGGACGTGAGTTTCAGTCCTGGTGCGAGTGTGCCAGTACCTTTGGGTTAGGTACAACCTTGGTGGCGGACGACTTCTGGCGAATGAGTCACCCTTGGCGAGCGGATGACTCTGGCGAACGTGCTCGTCTGCTCCCTGCTACCTGACTTCTCGATCAAGCGACTGTACGCGGGTTTTGACAGGCCGGCGTAGAGGCTCGAACAAGACCTAAGTAAACTGTTACTAGGATTTTCTCCTCAACCTCTCGTAGATTGAGATAATCTTACTTCGATCCTGGGATGCAAAGCAGAGCTTTAAATCAAGACCGCGGCTTATGTTCGTCCAACCTCTGGCAGATTGGGAAAGACTGTTACCGGGGTAACGACTCGATTTGTCACAAGGCGTGACGACTGACATTGGGTGCTTCAGCGAACGCAGACACGACACAAGTTTGTAGCTCTGACCGGTGCAAGTGTGCAACTCAGGTTGGTGCAGGTGTGCTGGGACGTGCGGATGCTAGAAGCGATAGGTCTTCGCGATGCTTCGACACGAATGCAAGACACTTTCGACAACTGCGGCAAATAAGGTTGCGGCGAGGTTGGAACGGTGGTTGTTTGCAGTTTGTGGAAGGCAGTTCGCGTAAGATTGCTCCGGAGAGGCTTGCAAGATTTACAGGGCAAAAGCTTGTAGTTGTATGGTTGTGAACCCTTTCTACGTTGTCCTAGAGTTCTTTATATAATGATCTCAAAATCCCAAATACGTGTGTATCAAGTGTTATGGATTCTGATATCGAATAGGATTGTATTACCTTAAACCAACTCCAATCCTGATTCCTATTAGGATTACAAATCCTCTCCTAAACGGAAACTGATTTAAAACATATCGGATTACCCGCTAATGGGTGACCCTCTGGGCTTTGGCCCATAGTCTCGGGTAAATGTTAATTTAGGCCCAAACATTGCCCCCCAGCCTTCGAAATTAAAAGCCCATTGAAATTGAAGAAGGTTAAGAAAGCCCATCCGGACTCATTTAAAAACCTGAAGAATGCGTCGTTCCCTCTAACCGATGCAACTTTACCAATCCGAGCTCAAAAGACTATTCATAAAACCCTAAACCGTTTCCAAACACACCGCCTCAGCAATTCATAAAACCTCTTCCAGATTCTATAAAGAACTCTGATCCAGCCTCACCATTTCACAATTCGAATCTCAATTCAACCATTATTCTTCCAATCATGGCCCTGGAAATCAAGCACTCAGAAGCTCTTCGCGGAAAGGAAAAAATTCAAAACTCCGTTATCGAGGTCGGAAGTCCCTTCCAAACCTCACTGACCTCGTCAGATGATTACAGCCATGCCGGGCTAGGTCCGAAACAACGGGAAATCACCCCGCAAGCCCTATCTTCATTCGCAGATCCCTGCCGTCCGCCTCCGGTGGCATTTCGCGACCAAAGTGTCAAACTTACGAAGTGTTCGAATCACTTTGAGGCCCCCATCACCCCTGGCTGTTGGCCTTTACCAACCTCATCAATGATCAAATGGTATCAAGCCAGACGAAAGGTAGACGCCCAAAGATGGCGCCACGCAGGAATAACAGAAGTCCTCGACCTCTGCTTCAGTTTGAACCCAAAAGGTGGAAATCGATGCGCATTCCTGTCCTTAGTGAGTTTTTGGAATCCCTCTTCCAACGCCTTCGATTTCAGTTTTGACCAGGCTAGTGTCACCCTCCTAGACCTGTACGCTGGGTTAGGATTTCCTTTGGGTAGAAAAGTTAGATGATTATCCTCTAGACCGAATTCCATCTATCGTCATTTCTATATCCAGCAACCTGAGCTATCAACCCTGGATAGATGAATTCAGCAAGAGGACTGACGACATAGGAGGAATCGCCTTCCTTGATTTTTGGCTTAACAAGTTCATATTCTGTTCAACTGCCTCCAAAATGTCCAGAACCTATAAAAGGATGGCTGAAATCCTTTATGCCTATGAAGAGATAGGCCTATCCCAAATAGTCCTCGCACACTTGTACCGGGGACTCCATACCCTGTCCATGAACCCTTTCTGCCTCACAGTTCCCGGACCGCTCTGGATTCTGGACATATGGGCAAACATGTACTTTCCGGGACTCGCCTCAGAACCCAGAAATATAGGCGAGAATCAAGTAATGGGCGCAGCGTATGTTGGCCAACCGCCTATATATGGGCAGAGTTACGCAGCCTGCTTTGACATCATCTACCAGACGGATGCGCCGGGCTTCTACTCGGAGGCTCAGATACTCCTAACTCGAAAGCACCCTCTGGCTTTGGAAACTGGCTTCTTCCCCTCTGCTGATCAAAGTGACGCAGGGAAGAAACTGTTCCTGCAGTGTATATCCATGTCAGATCTTCCTTTGTTCACCTCAAACAAAGGTGGTCAGGGCTCAGAAGTGTATGCCCCTCAATTCTTTGCTCGCCAGTTTGGGTTGACGCAACATGCCCCCTACCCGCCAATCCAAAGCTGTAACCTATTCTCGGCTTGGCGACCAAGCAAGAGCACTCCTGTGACCCCCAATGTTCCATGTTCTTCCTCTTCCGCGAACCTCGAGAGGAAATATGGCTTGAAGCAGCTTATGGGATGGTGAGATGGATGACAATATGGGTAAGAGGTCGGAGGGGTCATGAGACATCTCCATGGGCAAAAGAATTTGTAAAATAGATCGTGCGCCTCCTGTTTCGTTCAAGAAATTTAGAAGTATAGGCATATATGTAATTCTGTACTTGTAAAGCTCTTGACCGCAAAGTCATTCGTGAAATGTAAATAGAAAATTTTTATTGACCTTATCGAAAAACAAAAATATTGTTGTTTTCCGTGTTGAATAAACATAAATTGTTGAGAACCATAAACATTGATTCTCAATCAGACTAAGTAAACGAACCTTAAACAGATTCATGACAAAAGAAAGCGAAAAAAGACTAATGAACCTCAAGTAGATTCATATTCTATATTCTGTTTATCGCTGGCGAACTGGACCGCTAGCGAACTGAATTGCTGGCGAACTGAATCACCAGGTCTTCTATGAAGAGTATCCCTTGTATTGCCCCCCGTGTTGAATTTCCGTGTTGAATAAACATAAATTGTTGAGAACCATAAACATTGATTCTCAATCAGACTAAGTAAACGAACCTTAAACAGATTCATGACAAAAGAAAGCGAAAAAAGACTAATGAAGCTCAAGTAGATTCGTCTTCTATATTCTATTTATCGCTGGCGGACTGGACTGCTAGCGAACTGAATTGCTGGCGAACTGAATCGCCAGGTCTTCTATGAAGAGTATCCCTTGTATTTCCCCCCGAGTAACCTTAGGTTGAGGCAAAGTCAAGAGAACTGAGGCAGAATGTTAGTGTTGGTAGGAAGCCTTAGGTCGAAACTTGCCCCCCAGTCTCAACCATAGCGGGCGGCTCTTCATATTCCCAAATGCTAGGGAAGTACTTCTTGAGATGGCGCCCATTGATAGGGTTCTGATGGGCGTCACCCTCCAAATCTCTAAGCTGATAAGCACCCTTGCCAACAATCTGATCAATGACAAAGGGGCCCTCCCACTTGGGAGACCATTTACCACGTCTGGTGTCTCGTTCGCTAAAGGGAAGCATAGCCTTCCAGACCAGATCACCTTCACCATAGGACTTACCCTTGGTTCTTTTATCATAAGCTCTGGCGACCTTTTTCTTCTCCAAGACTATGTTCTGCAAAGCGTCTAGTCACTGCGCATCGAGATCCTCATGCTCCTGGAACATAGCCTGAACATAGTCATCTCCAATTAATTGATGCTGCTCGCGAACCCAGAGAGACCGAACATTGATCTCCAAAGGAAGAACAGCATCATGGTCAAACATCAAGGCATAGGGAGTAATTCCTGTAGGAGTTCGTTTAGAAGTACAATACGCCCACAGAGTATTGTCTAGCTCAGAATGCCAAGTTCGAGGATTATCCGCTAGCATTTTTTTGATGATAGAAATAATAACCTTATTGCTAGCTTCAACCTGACCATTTGATTGAGCGTAATACGGCGAAGAGTGTAAAAACTGGATGTCATAATCTTGAATGAACGTCTGTGTACTCTCCGCCATAAACGCTGCCCCCCTGTCCGCCACAATACACTCAGGAATTCCATAGCGGCAGATGACATTCTGAAATATAAAGCGAATGACTGTTGCTGCATCACAATTTTGAACAGGGATAACTTCAACCCACTTGGTGAAGAAGTCTGTGCCAATCAGCAGGTATTTATGTTGGAGAGAAGAATTTGGATGGATTTTCCCAACAAAGTCAAGTGCCCAACCCCTGGCGGGCTAAGGTTTAATGATAGGCTGCATGGGGATATTAGGAATCCGCTGAACTGGTCCATGAGTCTAGCATTCGATACAACCTTGGGCAAAGCTGATCCAGTCTTTGAGGATAGATGGCCAAAAATACCCATACCGGCGGATCAGCCACCTCATCTTTGATCCACTTTGGTGTGAACCACATACACCCAGATGAACTTCGCGCATTAGCCTCTTGGCTTCTACTCCGAAGACACACCTGAGGTCCACGCCTTCCTCGCCCTGGCGAAGCAACTCGTCACCTTTGAGCAAATAATTAGTAACTAAGTACCTAATTCACCTTTCGGATGGGGCAGAAGGTTCTTGTAAATATTTAATGATTGGTTGCCGCCAATCAGTATCGATAGTATCTAGGGTAGCAACCAACCAATCGCCTCGTTGTTCCCTTCTTGCAGCAAAAGATGGCAACGTCCTGCGTTCTACTTTCAGGATGCGTTCCTTGACGCCATTGACAAGAGTAATGCCCGTGGCGAGCTGTGCTAATTCGTTGGCTGCAAAATTCTTTTCACGAGGGACATAATCGAGCACCATATCAGCGAATTGATCTAACAACTCCGATGCTCGCTCCCAGTAATGTAGTAGGTGAAAGGACACGCATTTGTATTCACCTAATAACTGTTTGATGATAAGTAGAGAATCACCATATACTCTGACATCCATATCCAATAGTAGTTCCAGACCAATGATAAGGGCCTCGTATTCAGCCTGGTTGTTTGTGCAAGTCCACTCTAGCTGGAAAGAATAAGAGTGACTTGCCCCTGATGGACTCTGGATGCAAATGCCTGCACCTACCAAGGAGTTTGTGCTACTACCATCAAAGTAAAGTATCCAAGGCACCGTTCCAATCATGTTGACGAAAGGGATAGGATCTTCAACCGATTCGTCCAAAGGATGATGAAGTAGGAAATCAGTTACTGCTTGTCCCGTCATCGCCCTGAGTGGTGCATACTGTAAAGAGAACTCAGAGAGAGCTAAAATCCACTTGCCGATCCTACCACGCAAGATGGGCCGAGTAAGCATGTACTTGACCAAGTCCGTTTGAGCTACCACAATGGTGGTAAAAGATAGCATATAGTGACGGAGCTTGGTCGCGACAAAATACAATGCCAAACACAGCCGCTCGATAGGAGAGTATCTTGTTTCTGCGTCCAAAACGGTCCTGCTGAGGTAATAAACCGCATACTCGACTTTCTTACCCTCTGTAGTAGTTTCATCCTGAGCCAAAAGCCCAGCCACAGAACTGTTAGAAGCATAAATGTATAACTCGAGTGGGATCCCTGGTTTTGGCGGTCGTAATACTGGCGGACTGGCCAAATATTCCTTAATCTTATCAAACGCCGCCTGATGCTCAGGTCCCCAAACGAAGTGCTCATCCTTCTTAAGTTTCAATAAAGGAGAGAAAGGAGCAATCTTCCCAGCTGAGTTAGATATGAAGCGTCGAAGAAAATTGATTTTGCCCAGCAAACTTTGAAGCTCCTTCTTGTTCCGAGGTGCTGGGGCATCTAGGACAACATGTGCTTTATCCCCAGCCACTTCAATGCCCCTTTCATGTACCACGAAACCAAGGAAATCACCAGCACGAACCCTAAAAATGCACTTTGCTGGGTTCATTTTGAGCTGATGCTTCCTCATTCGCGTAAAGACATCACGTAGATGGCTAATATGGTCTGTCCTGGATCGAGACTTAACCACTACGTCATCGATGTAAACTTCCAAAATGACCCCGAGGATGTCATGGAAGATCAGGTTCATAGCACGCTGATATGTAGCCCCTGCATTGGTCAGGCCAAACGGCATGCTGAGATAATCAAAGGCTCCTGCAAAGCCTGGGCAACGGAAGGCAGTCTTGTGAATGTCCGACTCGTAAATTAGTATCTGATGAGAGCCTGCCGTACCGTTCATGAATAATAACATCTCGTGCCCTACGATTGCATCCACCAAAAGATCCGCAATAGGCATGGGGTATATATCCTTTGACGAAGCAGCATTGAGGTCTCTGTAGTCGACACAGACCCGAATTTTACCGTTCTTTTTCTTGACGGGAACCACATTCGCTAGCCATTGTGTATATTCGGCTGGCCGGATGATTCCTGCATCGACCATGCTTTGAACTTCCTTCTTGACTGCTATAGCGGTTTCGGCGTTCATTCGCCTCTGCTCTTGCTTAATAGGCCTGGCGCCCTCCCTAATAGGTAAACGATGGCATACCAAATCCTTGGACAATCCAGGCATATCCTGATACTTTTCCGCAAAGCAATCCTTGAATTCTTGCAGCAGATTGATCAACTGCTGGCTCAGTTCTGGCTCCAACTGCTGACTAATCCCAACTTCCATAGGTTCGGCAGATGTATCAAGGTTGATTCTCTCCACTGGGTCACGGACCTTAGGTGGGGTGTCGTCTAAAGCGGCTGGTACAGGCGGAATGATCTCCACTTCTTCAGTAGTAATGATGTCGTCTTCGTCGATACACTCAACTAGAGCGACCATATCCGAGGCTAACTGGTCAGCTCTAAACACCGCCAGTCGCTGTAGTAGAGAGGTCACAGCCACTGCCTCCTCAGCCTTGAAATCGTCGATCATGTTAACGATTGGTTGAAAATCGATAGAGACAGGCCGGGAACAATCTGCCTGGGCCTGAGTTAATCCCCACCATACGAGATCAGTAGAGGTCACCCCTAACGGGCGACCCTTATTATCAACCCCGTCGATCACAAGAGGACGCATAGTGTTGTAATAATAATCCGCTTCCAATGTGTTAGTTGCTATAGAAAAAAGACGCTCGTCCGCCTTGACCAAAACTGATTTATCAGAAGCTGGATCCCATATAAGCATCTCCTGATGTAGCGAAGATGGTACTGTGTATGTTTTGTGGATCCAATCACGTCCCAAAATCATCGAGTATGGGACCGTAGTCTCCGTGACGAAAAGACCGTGATAAGCGTTAGAGGGTCCAAGTTTAACCTTGAGCACAAGGAAACCAGCCGTTTGAGCCACAACACCAGCAAACCCTCTAACCTTGATGGAAGAGTTCTGGATCTTCTCTCTCGGAATTTGAAGCCGCTCCACAGTACTAAGCGTCATAACACTCACCGCCGCGCCTGTATCGATAAGTATCTTGTTCACTTGGACACCCTCCACCTCTGCTGTGACGTAGAGAGGCTTGAGATGTTGAGTCATTGTAAACGTAGGCTTAGGAAAAACCATGTGTGAGCTATGAAGATCAGTGACCCCATTTTGGTCATTGTGTCCTGGTGAGGAAATCAAATCCTCATTGGCGAGAAGATCTTCATTGTCCGACGTGTGAATAAGACAAACTGGCTTGTCCGCCGCCTCTTGTATGAAATAAGCAGTTGGGATTGGCGCAGACAAAGCATAACTAGAGGATAATATGAAAACCATATTACAATCTAGAATTGGCTCATCACCGTCTGTATAACCTTCTTCATCCTCCAGCGTCTCGTCATCCGCATCCGACATGTCCCTATCAACCCGTGATACGTTTGTAGGCACCTTAGGCTTTGAAGGTGCGAGAGTAGCCTCTGTTTGCTTTACAGAAAAATCAGTCTTCAACTGCTGCACTACGAACTAAGAAAAGAGCTGAACACACTGTTGGTTTACAGATTTCTGACCAATGAGAACCGAAGCCGGTTGAGCCGATGACTTGCTAAGGACTGGAGCAGATTCCTGAGTATCTGACTGTATCTCAGGGACCTTAGTAGTTGTTGGCATGAAAACCGCCGTTATCCCCTTTGGCTGCCATTTCAAAATGACAGAGTCTACCATATCCGCTTTGTCAGAAGTTGTATGGATAGACTTGGGCTTTGGCGGGATCTCAACGGCTGAGCGGAGGGGTGTTCTCTCTGGAGAATATGCTAATTTCCTCCGCGGAGTTCTTTGAGGTGCACCATCCGCCGCTGTAGGATGTGCAAACCGCCGTTATCCCCTTTGGTTATGGTGTATGAAGAGGGAAATTATACTATCTGGACCTAACAGAGACCGGAGAACAACACAAACATTTTTTGGGACAGGCTAATCAGGTTCAATCAGTAGTGAGTGGTCGTGAAGCTGTGTGGCTTTGTCATCGTCGCCTTGGACACCTCAACTTCCATTATCTCAAGAAGCTCTAACCTCAGTTATTTTCTGGTGTCAACGCTTCAGATTTCCATTGTAACATTTGTGAGTTGGCTAAAAGTCACCGTGTTTCATACTCACCAAGTCTTCACAAAAGTCCGGTTCCTTTCATGAAGATCCATTCTGATGTATGGGGACCTGCGAAAATCCCTTCACTATGTGGCGCTCGTTATTTCGTCACTTTTATCGATGACTGCACCCGAATGACTTGGGTATCTCTCTTGAAAAATAAAAGCGATGTTTGTTCCAGGTTTAAAGAATTTCATAGGATGGTGTCCACACAATATCAACAAACCATTCGTGTTTTCCAATCTGACAATGGTGGAGAATATATTAATGGCCTTATGCAAGAATTCATACAATCTCATGGAATTCGACATCAAACTTCAAATTCCTATACTCCTCAGCAAAATGGATTGGCAGAACGGAAGAATCGACAGTTACTTGAAGTGGTTCGTGCCTCGTTGTTTGGCATGAATGTGCCTCGTGAATATTGGGGAGAAGCTGTGAAGTCTGCTGCATATCTCATCAATCGTACTCTTTCTCGGGTAATTGAGTTTCAAAACCCTTAACAACAACTTTACACGCTTCTTTCAGTTCCATCGATGCCTAACTTAGAGCCACGTGTATTTGGCTGCACAGTGTATGTTCATATTCCTAAGCCTCAACGAAGTAAACTCGATCATCGTGCCAGAAAGTGTATTTTTTGTGGGTTACGCAGAGTTCCAGAAGGGCTACAGGTGTTATGAACCCCATACTGACACAATACATACATCACTTGATGTCTCTTTCCGCGAAGCATAACCATTTTTTCCTCTCATCCCGGTGTCTTCCCTTAAGGGGGAGAACACTTATGAAGGGAATTCCAGACATGTATTTGAATTCGAAAAATTTGCAGATATTGAAGCACTTGAAGAAAAATTTGGCATTGACACAGTAGTATCATGTGACAAAGTGGCGTCACAACCTGATTTGGGACACCAACAGAAAGCAAAATGCAGTTCAGCCTCATGTGATGATGTGACAAGAGATACCCACGTGGAGCAGACAGTAGGTGGAAATCACATGACATAGCCGAGTCACGCAGTCGAGCCGAGCCACCAAGCCGCTGAGCCACAACGACATGTCGTTTCTGAAGAAGACCCTGCTGAGCCATCCCCTCCTGCCCAGCCGAGCCATGCGCCCCTCTCTCCTGCCCAGCCGAGCCGTGATGCACCTCCCTCTGCTGAACCAAACTGCAGTGTTGACCAGCAAATCCAAGAGAACCGGCCCACTGATAAGCCATGTGTTGATGTTGACACGCCTGGTCCACTAAATTCTCAACAAAGTCATGCAGACAGAATATCCTCTACACCAAGTATAGCTTCTTTTCCCCCCTCTGCATCGTCAATCAACTGAAGAATCCGCTGCAAGTGTTCCTCCTCAGGTACCATTAATTTCAAATAATTTATCTGGGGTAGATAGTATCGATGTTAGGAAATCACAAAGGGTTACTAAGGGTATTCCCAAGAAACACTATGAACCAGATATCTAAGCCAAAGCAAAATATCATATAGCCAATTATATGTCTAATCATAGGCTGTCTGGGTCACATGCACTTGTTGTCAGCCAATTATCTTCCATATCTATTCCGAGTAGTGTACAAGATGCATTGGCAGATCCCAAATGGAAACATGCAATGAATGAAGAACTTGAAGCCTTGCAGAAAAACTCAACTTGGGATATTGTGACTATGCCACCTGAAAAGAAGATTGTTGGATGTCGTTGGGTATATACAGTGAAACTCAAAGCAGATGACAGTATTGACAGATATAAAGCCAGATTGGTTGCCAAAGGATACACCCAACGCTATGAAATTGATTATGAAGAGACTTTTACACCTGTAGCGAAGATCAACACGGTCCGAATATTAATCTCACTAGCAGCAACCAAAGATTGGCCTCTTCGCCAATTTGATGTGAAGAACGCATTCCTCAATGGAAATTTAGAAGAAGAGGTTTACATGGACGTACCACTAGGAGTCAAAAATAAGCCTTGTGATGTAGGCAATGTTTGCAAATTGAAGAAATCATTATATGGCTTAAAGCAATCACCCAGAGCTTGGTTTAGAAGATTTTCCAAATCAATGAAGGCGTTTGGTTACAAACAGAGCAACTCAGATCATACTTTGTTTATTAAACATAGTCAGGGGAAGATTACTACTCTGATAGTATATGTTGATGATATGATTGTCACAGGAGATGACCCGAAAGAGAGGGAGACCCTACAGAAATATCTTTCGAAGGAGTTTGAGATGAAAGACCTTGGACAATTGAAATACTTTCTTGGTATTGAAGTTGCAAGATCTAAGAAAGGAATTTCTTTGTCCCAGCGTAAGTATGTACTCGACTTGTTAGCTGAGACAGGGATGCTTGATTGCAAACCAGTTGAGACACTGATTGAGATGAATCACAACATCGCCATCTATCTGAATCAGGTTCCAACAGATAAAAGAAGGTACCAACGTCTAGTAAGGAGACTCATTTATCTTTCTCATACCAGACCTGATATTGCTTATGCTGTGAGTGTGGTTAGCCAATTTATGCATTGTCCCAGTGAAGAGCATATGTATGCAGTATATCGTATTTTGAAGTATCTCAAGAAGGCACCTGGAAAAAGCTTGTTGTTTGAAAAGAAAGATGAATTAGAAGTTGTTGGCTACACAGATGCTGATTGGGCAGGTGATAAGACTGATAGAAAATCTACATCTGGGTACTTCACTTTTGTTGGAGGAAATCTCGTAACTTGGCGTAGTAAGAAACAAAAAGTTGTTGCTAGATCAAGTGCAGAAGCAGAGTTTCGAGGTATGGCACATGGCGTATGTGAGTTGCTATGGATTCGAAATGTGTTAAAACACTTAGGTATCAAACTTAAGAAGCCTATGGACCTGCAATGTGATAACAAATCAGCAATTGAGATTGCTCATAATCCGGTTCAGCATGATCGAACTAAGCATGTGGAGGTGGATGAATTATTTATCAAGGAGAACTTAGACAGGAAAGTCATTCAATTCCCTTTCGTATATTCAGAAGACCAGTTGGCAGATGTTCTTACAAAATGAGTGTCAAGGAAAGCATTTGACGATTCAATTGACAAGTTGGGCATGATTGACATCTATGCACCAACTTGAGGGGGAGTGTAGAATATTCTAGGATATTTACTTTCCTTGTATGTATAGGTAGGTTATTCCATGTGATCTTTAGGATATATTTCTTTGTACATATGAGGTTGTATCACCATATATACTTCTTCTATGGAGAAGAATAAAATTAAGTATCAAACCCAAAATCATATTCTTATTTTCTAGTTCTATTTTATTCTGAATTGTAAAATGCAGGATTGGAGTACTTGCACTATGGTATTAAGCCGCCAATAATCCATAGGGATGTGAAATCAGCAAACATTTTGTTAAATGATAATTTCCAACCCAAAGTATCAGATTTTGGGCTATCAAGAAATTTCCCTACAGACGTTGGGACTCATATATCAACAGTTGTTGCAGGAGCTCCTGGATACCTTGACCCTGAGTAAGTATTTTTCAATTATTGAATGTCTAGAATTTTCTTTTGTGCAACCTGATGTTTTAATTAGCAAACTGTATATGATTTTTTTTTTCAGGTATTACCTATCAAACAGGTTAAACGAGAAAAGCGATGTTTATAGCTGCGGGATTGTACTGTTGGAGATCATGATGTAGGAAGGATGGCAGCCAACATTGAAGAGCAGCTTGACCGTTGCAAGTCAAAGGCCGTGCGCCAGAAACGTCATCCGCCAAGGGTGGTTCATCCGCCAGATGACATCCGCCAGACGATATCCGCCAGACGACATCCGCCAGGCGATATCCGCCAGACGACATCCGCCAGGCGATATCCGCCAGACATCGTCCGCCAAACGACATCCGCCAGACGTCGTCCGCCATCAAGCTTAGAGCCCGGTTTACTACAGTTTTGGCATTCGGCGTCCGAATGACGATTGTGATACCATTCCGGAAAGGGAACGACGCCAGGAATCAAACTCGTAGCTTCGCCACGACGTGTGGGCCTTTTCAGGCTTTCGAGTTCGTTTAGGACTCCAAAACGGCAGTTTAAGATGTTTTCAAGTTTTAAGTTTTCTAGTTTGTTTTGGACTTGTTTTGTTTTAATCCCTTGGGCTTTAGGTTTCCTTGTTAGAGTTGCCCTAGGGTTTTCTTTCAGTATTTAAGCACCCCTTTGGGATCGCATACAATCAGTTAATCAAATTTTATCAAAACCCTAAGAGTTTGTCTCTTTTTTCTGGTGGATTCCAGACCTATCCTATAGAGTACAACGTTGATTGTGCTCTCCATCTATTGAGGGTTCGACGTTGATCAACCCTTCCACCCTTCTACTGCGTCAGTTGGTATCAGAGCAGGCTTTCTCCTGTCTCTTTTATTTACTTGACTAACCATGTCAGATCAACCGGTGGCCAGAGCAGATTTGGAAGAGTTTACTGCGGCATTAACCCAGTCTCTTACTGCTTTGACGAACCAGATGACGAACTTAACAAACCAGATCACGAACTTAGCAAACCATGCCGTCAACAACAATAATGACGGTGGTAACAACGGTGGTAACAACCGGCGAAGAGGCTGGAGAAACGAGAATAACAGGTCTCCGCGAGGAGGACACAACACTAGCGGTTCGAGTTCTGAGTCTGATGAAGTCGAAGAAGAACCACACGAGCATGCTGATCAGGATTATCGAATGAAGGCGGACATCCCGTTTTTCTATGGAACCATGGGCGTTGAGGAGTTCCTGGATTGGCAGATCGAGGTCAGCAGGTTCTTTGATGTCATGGGGGTTCCTGAGAACAAACAGGTCAAGATGGTGGCGTTTCGTTTGAAGAGTACTGCTGCCGTATGGTGGGATAAGTTGGCTCTTCAAAGACAGAGACAAAGAAAAGGACCAGTCAAATCTTGGCGGAGGATGAAACAGTTGATGATGGAACGGTTCCTGCCAGAAGACTATGAACAAATCCTATACAAGATGTATATCGAGTGTGCTCAAGGAACTAGAAGCGTGTCCGAGTATACAACTGAGTTTTTACGTTTTTCTGAACGTAACGACTTGGGGGAATCTGAAAACCAAAAGGTGGCAAGGTACATCAGCGGACTGAAACTTTCCATACAAGAGAAGATAGGACTGCAAACTGTGTGGACTGTAGCCGAAGCTTCAAACTTGGCTTTGAAGGCCGAGTTGATGGAGAGAGGAAATCGAAATTCATCTACACCTCGTAGATACCCTTCTCAAAGCAACAATGAAGTAGGAAACAGCAGTCAAGGATTCGATAAAGGGAAGAATGTGGCAGGGAGCAGTACAAGTAGGGAGCAAAACACCGCGACCAGGGGAGTTGGAAGTACCAATAGCGGACCCCAAGCTAAAACACCTGTGCAGAAAACAGTTAATCCTTATGCCAAGCCAGTAGTATTTAAATGTTATCGGTGCGGGCAACCAGGTCATAGGTCCAACGAGTGTCCAGCCCGGAGAACAGTAGGGATAGTGGAAAACGAAGAGGAAGAGGATGATGCACATGATGACTATGATGGGGCTGAATTCGCAGAGGAGGAGTCCGCCGAAAGGGTCAACATCGTGCTGCAGAGAATCCTTTTATCATCCAAAGAAGAGGGGCAACGCAAAAATCTCTTCAAGTCACACTGCTCTATTAACAACAAGCTGTGTGACATGATTGTGGATAACGGAAGTTGCGAAAATCTGGTGGCTCAGAAACTAGTGGAATATTTGCAGCTGCCAACACAACCTCATGATACGCCTTACTCTCTTGGGTGGGTGAAGAAAGGCCCTCAAGTTCGGGTGACACAAACGTGTAAAGTACCTATCTCAATTGGTAAGCACTACAAAGAAGAGGTACTTTGCGATGTTCTTGATATGGATGCTTGCCATGTCCTGCTTGGTCGTCCTTGGCAGTTTGATGTCGACGTGACCTATAGAGGGAGAGACAATGTCATGATGTTTCATTGGAACCAGCGTAAAATCGCTATGGCTCCCGTCTTGCACTTTGACAAGCCTACAGAGGAGAAGAAAGGAGAGACCTTCCTAATCATGACTCGCAGTGAGAAAGTTATGGAAGAAGCTTTTAAAGAATCAGAGATGTTCTGTGCAGTGGTGACTAGAGGCCTTTTGAGCGTTGAACAAACAGCAACAGAACCGCCAGTGGAGGTGCAGGAGATGCTAAAAGAATTTCCAGCTCTAGTTTCTGATGAGTTGCCTAATGAATTACCTCCTATGAGGGACATTCAGCATCAGATTGATTTAATTCCTGGAGCTAGCTTACCTAACCTACCACATTATCGTATGAGTCCCAAGGAGAATGAGATTCTAAGGGAGCAAATTGAAGACTTACTTAAAAAGGGGTTCATCCGCGAGAGTTTGAGCCCTTGTGCTGTTCCAGTCCTTCTTGTGCCTAAAAAAGGTAACCAATGGCGGATGTGTGTTGACAGTAGAGCCATAAACAGAATCACCATCAAATACAGGTTCCCTATTCCACGTTTGGAGGACATGTTGGATGAGTTGTCGGGTTCACAGTTGTTCTCAAAGATCGATCTCCGTAGTGGCTATCATCAAATTCGGATCAGAACTGGCGATGAGTGGAAAACAGCTTTCAAGAGCAAGGATGGTCTTTATGAGTGGTTGGTGATGCCCTTCGGAATGTCAAACGCACCGAGCACTTTCATGAGGCTTATGAACCAGGTTCTTCGTCCTTTCATTGGATCTTTTGTTGTGGTGTATTTTGATGATATTCTGATCTATAGTAGAAACAAAGAAGAGCACCTGGAGCACTTACTACAAGTTCTAAGAGTGTTGCAAGAAAACAAATTGTACATTAATCTCAAGAAGTGTACGTTTTGCACCAGCAAGTTACTCTTCCTAGGCTTTGTAGTGGGAAGAGAAGGAATACAAGTTGATGATGAGAAGATCCGCGCCATTAGAGATTGGCCGGCTCCCAGGAATGTGTCTGAAGTACGCAGTTTTCATGGTTTGGCGACTTTCTACCGGCGTTTCGTACGCGATTTCAGTACTATAACTGCTCCTATCACAGAGTGTTTGAAGAAAGGGAAATTTCAGTGGGGAGAAAAGCAAGAGCAGAGTTTTGCCCTAATCAAGGAAAAACTTTGTACAGCACCTGTCCTTGCACTACCTGATTTTGACAAAATCTTTCAGGTTGAGTGTGATGCTAGTGGAGTGGGAATTGGGGCAGTTTTATCCCAAGAGAAGAGACCAGTCGCTTTCTTCAGTGAGAAATTGAGTGAAGCTCGTCAACGATGGAGTACATATGACCAGGAGTTCTATGCAGTTTTTCGAGCTCTGAGGCAATGGGAACATTACCTGATTCAGAGGGAGTTTGTCTTGTTTACTGATCATCAAGCCTTAAAGTTTATTAACAGCCAAAAGATTATTAACAAGATGCATGCACGTTGGGTGAGTTTCTTACAGAAATTCCCATTTGTGATTCAACATAAATCTGGTACTCTTAACAAAGTAGCAGATGCGCTGAGTCGGAGAGCGTCTTTGATGGTTACGTTGGCACAAGAGATTGTAGGCTTTGAAGTTTTGAAGGAGTTATATGCAGATGACGCAGATTTCAAACAACTTTGGGCCAAGTGTAGCGAGAATCAACCAGTGGCAGATTTCTATGTCAAAGAGGGCTATCTTTTCAAAGGTAACCGGCTTTGTATACCAGTCTCTTCTTTAAGAGAAAAGGTAATCCGTGATCTGCATGGTGGAGGCATGGGAGGACACTTGGGGCGAGACAAGACTATTGCTAGCCTTGAAGAGAGGTATTTCTGGCCTCAGCTGAGAAAAGACGCTGGCGCCATTGTCAGGAAGTGCTACACTTGCCAGGTTTCTAAGGGTCAATCTCAGAATACTGGCCTCTATATGCCTTTACCTGTTCCTGATGATATATGGCAGGATCTTGCAATGGATTTTATCTTAGGTCTGCCTCGTACACAAAGAGGAGTGGATTCTGTCTTTGTGGTGGTTGACAGGTTCTCCAAGATGGCACACTTTATTGCTTGCAGAAAGACTTCGGATGCAAGTAACATAGCCAAGCTGTTTTTCAGGGAGGTTGTTCGTCTGCATGGGGTGCCTACGTCTATTACTTCAGATCGGGACACCAAGTTCCTCAGCCATTTTTGGATTACTTTGTGGAGAAAATTTGGAACCAGTTTGAATCGGAGTAGCACCGCTCATCCTCAAACTGATGGACAAACAGAGGTGACAAACAGGACGTTGGGAAACATGATCAGAAGTGTTTGTGGAGAGAAGCCGAAAGGGTGGGACTTAGCTTTACCTCAGGTGGAGTTTGCTTATAACAGTGCTGTGCATAGCGCTACTGGAAAGTCACCTTTTGCTTTGGTATATACCTCTGTACCCAGGCATGTGGTTGATTTGGTGAAATTACCAAGGGTTCCTGGATATAGTGTTGCTGCTGCAAGTATGGCTGAAGATGTGCAAGCTGTCAAGATGGAAGTCAAAGCTAAGCTCGAAGCTACAGGAGCAAGAAATAAGGCTGCTGCGGACAAGCATCGGCGGATTAAAGTGTTCAAAGAGGGTGATGATGTGATGGTATTTCTACGAAAGGAGAGGTTCCCAGTTGGAACTTACAACAAGCTGCAGCCCCGAAAATATGGGCCATTCAAGGTATTGCGGAAGATCAATGATAATGCTTATGTTGTTGCTCTTCCAGATTCTATGAATATTTCCAATACCTTTAACGTGGCGGATATACATGAGTATCGAGAGGATGAGGTTCTGTATCCAGAAGAGAACTCGGGGTCGAGTTCTTCAGAGGTGGAGGAGACTGATGTAGGAAGGATGGCAGCCAACATTGAAGAGCAGCTTGACCGTTGCAAGTCAAAGGCCGTGCGCCAGAAACGTCATCCGCCAAGGGTGGTTCATCCGCCAGATGACATCCGCCAGACGATATCCGCCAGACGACATCCGCCAGGCGATATCCGCCAGACGACATCCGCCAGGCGATATCCGCCAGACATCGTCCGCCAAACGACATCCGCCAGACGTCGTCCGCCATCAAGCTTAGAGCCCGGTTTACTACAGTTTTGGCATTCGGCGTCCGAATGACGATTGTGATACCATTCCGGAAAGGGAACGACGCCAGGAATCAAACTCGTAGCTTCGCCACGACGTGTGGGCCTTTTCAGGCTTTCGAGTTCGTTTAGGACTCCAAAACGGCAGTTTAAGATGTTTTCAAGTTTTAAGTTTTCTAGTTTGTTTTGGACTTGTTTTGTTTTAATCCCTTGGGCTTTAGGTTTCCTTGTTAGAGTTGCCCTAGGGTTTTCTTTCAGTATTTAAGCACCCCTTTGGGATCGCATACAATCAGTTAATCAAATTTTATCAAAACCCTAAGAGTTTGTCTCTTTTTTCTGGTGGATTCCAGACCTATCCTATAGAGTACAACGTTGATTGTGCTCTCCATCTATTGAGGGTTCGACGTTGATCAACCCTTCCACCCTTCTACTGCGTCAGATCATCACAGGTCGACCTGTTCTATCGAAAAAGGATGAGAGAATTCACATCAGCCAATGGGTTGGTTTCATGCTTGAAACAGGAAACATTTACAGCATTGTGGATCCAAGGTTGGAGGGAAATTTCACTGTCAACTCTGTTTGGAAAGCTGTGGAGATAGCAATGGCATGTGCATCCCCAAATGCAACCAAAAGGCCAATTATGAGTCGAGTAGTTACCGAACTAAAAGAGTGTTTGGCGACACAAATGGGTGAAACAAAGCATAACAATGAAACTGAACTAACTAGTTCCAGTGAGCTGATATCTAACAATTCAATTGCAATGCTAAGCCCCGCTGTGAGGTAGCTAGGTGGTAGTGTTTTGTGTCGATATATGATCAAGGATTTGTAATACATTCGATCTCTTTCGACAAAGACTATATATTGCATTCTAATAATTTAGACAAGTACTAAAATGAGATACACAAATTCAAATTTGACCCTTGGGCTCTTAGCATTGAAGCTACTTGGACCAAGCGTTATAGATTATTGTGTAATGCTAGTCTCTTTTTACCCTTTATAGATTGACACCTTCTTATTATTTTTTTTTTTTTTAATACTCTACTTTTAGATTATTCATATGGTATTCCAAAAATTTCCCTAACACATTTATAATATAACAGTTAAATTTAGCAAAAACAGCGTTCAAATACAAGATATAGGATATCACATCAAATGTTCCGGTGGCAGAATCTAATATAACTAATTGTGGTATTTGAGGACACCCTTTTTTTATTAAAAAAAAGAAAAGAAGGTACTTAAAACTCGATCAACAAATGAAAATGACCCAACATTAAGTATGTGATCTCAACCGTTGAGATTGACCGTAGCAACAACTTTCCCAGTGTAGCCGTGGAGGAGCAAAGGGGAGAAGCTGAAGCCTTCTCTGTGAGGAAGAAAGGCTTATGGTTTGCGTGAACTAGATCCCATGCATTTGCTTTGGAATTCACCCCACCTCTGACCTCTCAAAGGTCAGTCTATTCACTTGGCTTCATTCGAATTGTGTCAATACATCTATTTGAGTTTGCAGCTACAGCGAAAAAAAAAAAAAAAAAAAAATTCTTAAAGGGGTTGAGATTCTGAATACTGGTTCTTGAGAAAATGAAGGTTTCAAACATTGGGTTTTTCAGGATTGAAAAATTGATCACTGGGTTGTCTGTTATGATCGAGAATAGGGGTAGCAAGTCAGCAACTGCTAGGCATCATGAAATTTAAGTGTTGGTTATGCTTTCTAGTTTTCTTTTTGTTTAAATTTGAAATAATGGGAGATACAATCAAGTGGAAATAGGCCAATAGTTGCTTTCTTGTCCAAGAAATTTCCCTGCGTTTAAGTTGATTGAAGAACGTCTTAGCCGTCTTGCTGTCAAGATTTTGGTCCTATTATAATTCCCGAAAATTGTGGAAATTTATAACCATCTTGACATCTAGGCCCGCCCTAGGCCTTTAACATTAGCTCTATATAATTTCTGAGAAATTTCCCACCTTGACTAGGACCACCCAACTCATAAAAGCACATGCTTTGATGCAGCTATTTTCCTGGTTGAACCTGGACTTAGTCAGTAGTTTACTACTAGTTCTCATTTCCCTTATTCTTCACGTCTTTCATTTTGGTCACTTGTGGATCTCTCACTTTCGTGAAATTTACTCGGAAGTAATGGATGCAGTGGATGAGTCAATGTGGCACAGCACACGACAGAGAATCCTGGTTGGACCTTTTGTCTTGATCAAACAGAAGAAAGTAGGATGGACTTAGTTAGCGTCATATGCAGTGCAGTCAATTGATACTTTTGAGTGAGGACCTATTTTGACTCACATTACCATTCCATCCTGTACATAATATAAGGATCAACCTTTCTACACTAAAAGTCTGTGCGTATGGACCTGCTTGCTTAATTAGCTGCATTTGTAATTGTATATCATGTGAATGAAACATAAGGTAGTTGGACTGCTGAGATGACTCGTGGTCAAAATAAACTGTACGTAGAAGATGGACCACGGTGTTCTTCAATTATAAAGTCTGATTGGAACCAATGGCAGAGTCCCCCAAGTATTGAAATTCGTTGTAAAACACACTTTCTCCCAACGTTTTTCTTGAAGTATAATCAATAATGATGTCACAAGTATTCATGCAAATCCTCTTTGGTTTTAACCTTATGCTCCTTGTTCATACCCAAAATCAAACCGGTATGGATGTCTGTTGTATATAAGTAAATATGCTGGTTATAATAGTTTTTTGAATGGAGATGTCATTCATATCATTCTGTAAAAGCTAAGAGATAAATTTGTGTGCAGGCTTCATCAGCATAGATTGCGGCATACCGGAAAATTTTAGTTATGCTGATGTGAGATCAGGCATTAAATACATTTCAGATGCAGGGTTCATAGACACTGGTGATAGTAAGTCAGTATGGCCCAATCAAAAAAATAACTATGCACAGCCGTACTGGACTCTTAGGAGATTCCCAGAAGGAACTAGGAACTGCTATAAAATAAATGTCACGAGTGGAATGAAGTATTTGATTCGGGCAAGTTTCTTCTATGGAAATTATGACGGTGATAATAAGTTACCAGAATTCGAATTACATCTTGGAGCTAACTTGTGGGATACTGTGAGGTTTCAGAATTCATCAACTGACAAGAAGAAGGAGCTCATACATACCCCCTTGCGAAACTACATTTATGTTTGTTTGGTAAACATAGGCTCTGGGATTCCATTTATATCAGCTATAGAGTTAAGGCCTTTGCCTAATGAGACTTATCAAACACAATTGTGTTCCTTGGAACTTGTTTTGCGGTATGACACTGGTCAAATGGACACTCGTAGAGGATACAGGTGAATCCTTGAACTCCTTGGAAATTTATATGTTTTCTTATCCTTTAATACTATGATGATGTTTTTTTGTTTATCATATAACGTGGCAGTGTTTCATTTTAGGTTTCCATTTGATATTTTTGATCGCGTTTGGTCTCGTTCATATAATGATGGCGAGGCACAACTGAGTACACCATTATATGTGAATTCTGACTATCACAATAAATACCATCCACCATCTGAAGTCATGAGTACTGCCACTACACCGAGAGATGCAAATGATACTTTGAATATTTCCTGGTTGCCTTCTAATGATATCAATGCGGAGTATCATATTTACATGCACTTTACTGAAGTTGAAAAGCTCCAAGCCAACCAGTCTAGACAGTTTAACATCACTAGGAATGGAGAGCACTTTTATGGACCAATTACTCCTCGTTACTTGTACACAGCTACTATTTCTAGCTCTAAAGCTTTTGGCGGACTACAAAATAATTTTTCAATCTTGAAGGCTGTGAACTCTAGTCTTCCACCCATACTCAATGCTTTTGAGATTTATAAGGTGAAAGAATTCCTAGAATGGGATACAGACCAAGAAGATAGTAAGTTCCTTGCACAAAGCTTTCATTTCTGTCCATTTCTTGCCTCACCAGTTAGGTATATTAGTGATTGTGATGGGGTTTTCTGTTTCCATCTTACAATTCTAGTTGTTGCACTCACAAACATCAAGGAAACTTATAAAATTAGAAAAAACTGGCAAGGAGATCCATGTTCTCCTCAACCTTACTCATGGGAAGGTCTAAACTGTAGCTATCATGCTTACGAGCCCGTAAGACGAATTACAACCTTGTAAGTTTGTCTTCATGAACATATTGATGTTTCCATTTTCAATTCAAATGTCTTATTGATGTCACGAAACATGTATTTAGGAACTTGTCCTCAAATGGATTAACAGGAGAGATAGCTCTCTCTATATCCAATTTGACAAAGATACAAACTCTGTAAGTATGCCCTTCATTGTCCAAAATGAGCTGTTATCGATTATGAGAAGGTACATTTTGAAAGGATAGAATTTCATTTGTCATAATGAGTATTAAACGTGATCTGTTCATTTCAGGGATTTATCAAACAACAACTTAACAGGAAGCATTCCAGAGTTTTTGTCTCGTTTACCGGATCTAATTTTCATGTAAGAGATTATTTGTTGATATACTGTGGCAGAGGGAAACTCCTTAACTGGAAACCATAATTAAAACATCGTAATTGATTTACTTTTGTAGAAACTTGGAAAAAAAACAAGCTTACAGGCTCAGTTCCGGTAGGATTAATTGACAAAAGGAACGATGGGCTGCTGTCAATAAGGTATGCAACTTACATTAAATTAATTGTTATTTCTTTGTGGATTCTGTTTGAAAACAAAGATTATTGACATAGTCGAGCCAGTTTCTATTTGTAATGTTAATTTTTTTTTTCTCCTCTCATGAATTTGTAAAATGAACAGATTTTTGATCTTATAAACTGTTGAGAGATATGCTTACTGAAGCATAACATGGGGATTTAGCTGGCTATTATAGGAGATCATAATCTAACTACAAATGCCATCAACTATTTTGATGTCAGTTTGTGCCACAATCCAAAACTATCTGGACACGTTCCTTGCAAGTTAAAGAAGAACCACAATTTCATTATTCTCGAAGTGGTATCTGGAATTACCATCCTCTTGTCCATTGTAGTAGCTACCTTCTGCTGGGGGCTTAGAAGGAAAAGACAACAGGGTAAGCTAGCTAGTAAATATCTATGTTTATTAAATCAGTTAAAAAAGTCAAATTATTTTTTGTTGAGGAATAACACTAGCTCTTCTGGTTGTTGAATTATAATATCTTTGAGGTCATACAAAGCCAACACATTTACTGTAAATCATAATTTCATCAAACCTCTACAGCGCATAGAACTCAAGGGAAACCAATCGAATGAAGGATGCTGATAAAACTTCTTGGTTTCAGGAGATGACACAGATGTCAAAGCCACTGTTCGATTGGGGTCAATGGAATCAACAAAACGAAAATTTACCTACTCTGAGATACGCAAGATTACCAACAGGTTTGAAAGGATTCTTGGAAAAGGTGGATTTGGAACCGTTTATCATGGTTGCATAGACAAGACTCAAGTGGCTATCAAGATGCTTTCGCCGTCAGCAGTTCAAGGGTTTCAACAATTTCATGCAGAGGCATGTTTGCCAAAATTATTGACGCAACGATTTCTTTACCGCTATTATATATAATGTGATCTATAAAACAAATTAACATGTTAATTGTGACTTCTCATATTACAGGTTGATCTTCTTATGAGGGTTCATCACAAAAACTTGACAAGTCTTGTTGGATATTGCAATGATAAAACTAGAGTAGGCCTCGTCTACGAGTACATGTGCAATGGAAACTTACAAGAACATCTTTCAGGTTAGGACGCAGTGAAATCATTCAGTAGCAAAGTTCAGCTTCATCACTAGTACTTTGATTTGGGACAATCAATAACTTAGTTATCAACGGCAGTTTATTATATCCTTGAAATGAAATACTTTGAAGTGCACAAATGATGTATGCTGCAACCGTTCTTGTAAAAATAGCCTATCTATATGGTTCCTTTGTAAGTTAAGACAGAAAAAAAAAAATCTCAAATCTTCAATTTTGTGGATGCAGATAGCAGTTCAAATATCTTGACTTGGGAAGATCGACTTCGAATAGCAATAGATGCTGCACAAGGTCAGCAAGTAATTGATCTTTGTAATCCTTTCTTAAACAAATTTTTCTCAAGAAAAATTTTGTTTATGGACTTTGCTGATAAATGATGTCCCAATTTTATATGGATTTGTGTAGGACGGGAATATTTGCACTATGGTTGCAAGCCACCCATAATCCACAGGGATATAAAATCAACAAATATCTTACTGAACGAATATCTTCAAGCTAAACTATCAGATTTTGGCCTATCCAAGATTTTTCCAACTAATGATAAGAGTCATGTATCAACTGTTGTTGCTGGCACTCCTGGATACCTTGACCCCGAGTAAGCAGTCTTTGCTTTTAGCTTTTCCATTATATTTAGCATTACAGTTATTGAAACATTAGAGGAACAAAGATTAATCGACTAGAAAAACATGGGTAATGAAGTTATGAAGAAGAGTGAAGGAAACTTTAAAAGTCCAATAATTATTTTGGCACGAATTATATTTGCTGAATTGATATCCATTCCCTCTTACATGAAAATTTTGGTTAGATTGTTGGAAACAGTACTGCGTTTGAAACCTGGGATACTTTGTTCTCTCTTGGTTTCAAAATAGAGCAGGGGCTGCGCCTATGTATTTCCTTAAACATGCATTTTTATGATATAGCAGCGATTGTCTTAACACTATTAGGAAGACATGATATGAGTTTCATGGTTTTGGCTTGTAGATACTACCTATCAAGTAGGTTAAATGAGAAAAGTGATGTTTATAGCTTTGGGATTGTGCTGCTCGAGATCATCACAAGTCGACCTGTTCTATCCAAACTACAAGAGAAAATTCACATTAGCCAATGGGTTGGTTTCATGCTCGAGAAAGGAGATATTTTCAGTATTGTTGATTCAAGGTTAAAGGAAAATTTCCATTCTAACTCAGTCTGGAAAGCTGTAGAAATAGCAATGGCATGTGTGTCCCCGAATGCCATCAACAGGCCAATGATGAGTGAAGTAATTGTGGAGCTAAAGGAGTCTTTGGCAACAGAACTGACTCGAACAAAGCAGAGCCATGAAACAGAATCAAGAGTTTCTATTGAGATCATGACTGACAATTCCATTGCTATGCTAACTCCCTCAGTTAGGTAATATGTATCCTGCAATACCAGAGGTTTGCACTGATGATTCTGAGACTTAGAATGTTATGCACTTATTCAGAGACCAAATGTTAGTCTAATCTGTATATGGCATTGCATTTGTACTTTCTGAAGGCCTGGATTTTGTTGATTGATCACGTAAACCTCTAACTGGCAATGCTAAAGAGTGACAAGGGTGGCTCACCATTGTATTATCCTAACTTAACCACCTATCAGAATTTAAGCTTTCACTTAAAAAGCTTTCGCACAATTAGGTGTGAATAGGAGGGATTAGGGATTATGATCTCGAGCATTTTTAAACTATCAAAAGCTATATATAAGGGCTTGCTTAGATCATTCCTGCTTAATTCAAACATACCCAACTGTTTTGACCAAAGATAAGAAGGTATGATCATTGCTTCTCCAACTGAAGAACAGCACCATGTATTGATTGACTGCTTACTAAACATTAAACTATAGCATTAGGGACTGCATTACTAAACATTAAACAGAATTTAGGGGAATTCTGATAGGTTTTTGTTATTTTTTCTTATCAAGTTGCTAGAAAAGGTCTCAGCTAGCTTGGCAACTTAGTAGCAAACTGCATGTGCTTCTATTCTAGCAAAGTCAATGTCTGTCTGTGTGGAATGTTTCCCTGCTTAATTCGGCTTTTCAGTTGGCCAAAGATCACGTTATGTAGCTCGATTATGAACCAGATATATCAGTGTTTCTTTATGTATTTCGGGATGAATGTACTTGAACCTTGACTTCGCTGTACACAGTCTGCAATTCCAATCCAGACTGTCAAATGTGGGATCTGTTGATGGTGATTATTGCTCACTGATCTTTCCTGAATATAAAATCCTGTGACTTGGAAATGTACTCTGGTTTCAGTCACTTGAGCAAACAACATCGTGGCAAATGTCACGAAAGGCATATGGACATGACTCAGGAAAAAACAAAAAATTGCTTCTATATACTGATATGATATCCGCTGACCAGAAATAGCTCTTACTTTATTTGCTTCTTGTTTTGGCCCAAGTGTAGTCAAGGATGAAGGGAGCATTGCAGCATTGGTTGGTCTTTGCAGCTTTACTGCTCAGCGGTTTTGGTCTAAATGTCAAGCTCCTAGTTCATGCCCAGGATCAATCAGGTAAGAGTTTCCTGTCTTGAGGAAGATGTTAGTTGTCAACATAATTTAAAGTACATATACATGCATATCAGCATATTTATTTATACTTATGCAGGCCAAAGCTAGGCTTCTCTTAATGTCTTATAGATAACACATATATAGATGATCCATATGTCAGGGTTCATTAGCATAGATTGTGGACTGCCGGCAGAAAATTCAAGCTATATTGAAAAGACAACTGGCATTAACTATATTTCTGATGCCAACTTCATTGAAACTGGTGAAATTAAGTTGGTATTACCTGAATACAGAGATAAGAAGCAGCAGCCGTATGAGTCTCTCAGGATGTTTCCCGAAGGGATAAGGAACTGCTACAAAGTAAACGTTACAAGTCGCACCAAGTATCTGATCCGAGCATGTTTCTTTTATGGGAACTATGATGGTCAAGATAAATCACCAGAATTTGAACTACATTTTGGTGCTAATTTGTGGGATTCTGTGAGTTTTAATGATTCATCCACAGACATAAACAAGGAGCTTGTACATTTTGTACCTGATGGAGTCTCAGATGTACAAGTTTGTCTGGTGAAAACTGGCTCCGGGGTTCCATTTATATCAGGGATAGAGCTGAGGCCTTTAAATAATGAATCTTATGAAGCAGAACTGGGATCCTTGGCACTTGAATGGCGGTATGACACAGGTCTAATTGCTAATAAGAGAGGATACAGGTGGTTATTTATATTACATAATTTACTTGCTTGCAATTCCTGAACATTTTGATTTGACATTCTATATATACATGTGTATTGATGAAATATCTATATTAGGTATCCAGATGATATTCATGATCGCTTCTGGTATTTCTACGAAAGCCTTGACGATTGGGAACAATTAAAAACTACTTCCACAATCGACCCTGAAAATCAGAACAAAGTCGAATTACCATCTATTGTTATGAGTACTGCTGTCAAGCCAAAAGATGTAAATGAATCCTTGAATTTTTCCTGGAAGCCCACTGATCAAAATGCACAATATCATATTTTCATGCATTTCGCAGAAGTCGAAAAGCTCCAACAAAACCAGACTAGATGGCTATACATTACCAAAAATGGGAAGATGTATCAAGATCCATTTGATTTGGGGTACATGTATCCATCTACTAGTTACAGAGAAAAATCAATGAGTGGAGAACAGAACTTTTCAATCGTCAAGCTTGAGAATTCCACTCTTCCACCCATACTCAATGCTTTTGAGCTTTACAAGGTGATCAAATTCGTACAACAAGGTACCAGTCAAGGAGATGGTAAGTAAACACATTCTAATTCCTTATGCAATCTTTCATATGTTGCTAATGTCTTATCTTCAGCATAATTTAATGTCAGTTTTTCTGTTCGCATGCATAAATATTAGTTGTTGCAATTACACAACTCAAGTCATCTTATAAAATCACAAGAAACTGGCAAGGAGATCCTTGTGCCCCCCAAGTTTACTCATGGCAAGGTCTGAACTGTAGCTATCGGAAAAGTGATCAGGCCCTAAGAATCATATCCTTGTGAGAATATCTTCATACAAATTAACTTAGTGATTATCAATTACTACACGTACATGTCTCATTAAGCTCTGGAACATGTAATCAGGAACTTGTCCTCAAGTGGACTAACAGGAGAGATTGATTTTTCTATATCCGATCTAACAATGCTACAGACTTTGTAAGTTTACTTTTGTCTTACTGTCTGTCAAGATTGATGAATTGCCAAACTAATGATGAGGTCAACTTTGATTCGATCGGTATTTCATTCACAGAGTCTATTCTAAACCAACTCAACTACTCCTTTCAGGGATTTATCAAATAACAACTTAACCGGCCCTGTTCCAGAATTTTTGTCTCAATTGTCAAATCTAAAAGTCCTGTAAGTTATTTGATCTTGAATTTGAATTTAAAATCCTTAATTAGATTTGTAGTGTGGTGAGAATAAATTTCTCTTTGCAGAAACTTGGAGAACAACAATCTCAATGGCTTGGTTCCAGTTAAACTGAATGAAGGAATGAACGATGGTTCACTAACATTAAGGTGTGTTATATCCTCTTGTTCTTAGAACACCAATGACTCCACCGCTTTTGACGTTTTTTTATCAACTTCCCTTATCACTCTTATTTATTAACATATATGGTGCAGTCTTTTACTGATTCAATTTTTTTTCTTACTAGCTTACCCATGTAAACTGCACTACTGGGAATTATATACAGTTTCTGTTTTGAACGTCTATATGTCTTCATTACCACATGGTACTTATAGTCTAGTGTTTTGGATTAAGGTTGGGTACTTCATTGCTCAATGACAAGGGACAATATAAGACTAGCTAGAATGTTTTCTGATGACTGCTGGGAATATAGTAGTGGTAACTATTATTGATCAATATCTTATGACAGTTGCCTTCAACTATTTTGATGTAGTTTGTGCCAAAATCCAAATGTATCTGGACTTGTTTCTTGCATGACAGAGAAGAAGAAGAAGCAAAAGTTCTTAATTCCAGTTGTTCTGTCAATAGCTGGAGTGTCGATCTTCTTATTAACTATAACAGCTATCTTCTGGGGTTTGAAAAGGAAAAGGAAACATGGTAAGACTTCAACATACTGAAAGAATTGTCCTTTTCAGTATTCAGTGTTTTCAGTTCAAAATAACGTGTCTGTTACTTTCTTTGGTGATTGATCTATAACAAAAAGATTTCAAAGAAAAAGTGAAAGCATAGATTCTCACTAATCTTGACTTAATATATGGAGAATACAGATGAAAATTCTAAGACTCAATTAGGATTATTGGAGTCAAGTAAACGACAGTTCACACACTATGAGATCCTGAAGTTCACCAACAACTTGGAAAGGACTCTTGGTAAAGGTGGATTTGGAACAGTTTATCATGGATACATTAACAAAACTCAAGTAGCCATTAAGATGCTTTCGCCATCATCAGTTCAAGGGTTTCAAGAATTTCATGCAGAGGCAGGCTTATCAAATAACCAGATGCAATCTTTTTTAGCTCAACAATATATAAACAATTAATCTGTTGTAATTAATGCCTCTTCAATTACAGGTTAGTCTTCTGATGAGAGTTCACCATACAAACTTAACCAGCCTTGTTGGATATTGCAATGAGGAAAGGAATATGGGGCTCGTCTACGAGTATATGGCAAATGGAAATTTACAAGAACATCTTTCAGGTTTGGCTAGCTGCACTGAATTTATTTAGTACTAACATTCACCATTTCTCATTTACTTTCTATGGATTTAGATCACGGTTCCACTATTTTAAGTTGGGAAGATAGACTTCGTATAGCAGCAGACGCTGCACAAGGTTGGCAACTTGACTATTTTGGTCTATGCTTTTACCTCTTATTATAGAAAGTTTTTGTGATGAATTTTTAAATGCAGGATTAGAGTATCTGCATTATGGTTGTAAGCCAGCTATAATTCACAGGGATGTGAAATCAGCAAACATCTTGCTGACTGAAACATTCCAAGCAAAAGTAGCTGATTTTGGCTTATCTAGAAATTTCCCTACTGACCTAGTGACTCATATAACAACTGGCGTCGCTGGTACTCCTGGGTACCTTGATCCTGAGTAAGTACTAGTTGTGGATTAGTTTTATGTGAATAACTATCATTAGTATTCAAATTAATCTTTATTTTCCAAACTTCAAGTCGATGTTGTAATTAGTGAAATCAATGTGATTAAAGTTGCATGGTTTTGCTTTGCGCGCTGCAGGTACTACCTAACAAACAGGTTAAATGAGAAAAGTGATGTTTATAGCTTTGGGATTGTGCTGCTGGAAATTATCACAAGCCGACCTGTTATATCAGGAACTGTTGAGAGAATTCACATTAGTCAATCTGTTGCTTCCATGCTTACGCAAGGAGACATTTATAGTATTGCTGATCCGAGATTACACAGAAACTTCAATCCTAACTGTGTGTGGAAAGTTTTGGAGATAGCAATGGCATGTATATCTCCTGATCCCATCAAAAGGCCAGTGATGAGTCAGGTAGTTATGGAACTGAAGGAGTGTTTGGCAGCAGAACTAGCTCGAACAAAGCAGACAAGAAAGGATACTGATTTAGGATATTCCACTGAGATGATGTCTCAGAATGAGTCGATCAGAGTACATCCCTCAGTTATAAGGAATTAATTTATCTAAAATACAGTCGCATGTCTAATATTTATCGAGAAGGTAATCAGGTTGTGGATCGTCTTGAGAACCATGGGGCGAATCACAGTCTCACTCTCTCCTCTTGGTGACATGTTTTTTTTTTAACTCAGTTTAATTTGCTTCAGGTTCTGCCTACTAGTACGTAATTTCATTTTGTAGTCGTTTGCAGGGTAAGGTCTATGTTCCCCCTTAAATTTGATCTAAATTATTTTCTGGTTTCTCAATTGAATTTGAGCTGTTTTATTCAATGATACACTACCAGAAAAGGGGTTATAGCCGACGATATGAAAAAAACGGCCGACGAAACAGCACTTCGTCGGCTATAATTGGTTATAGCCGACGAATTACTATTTCGTCGGCCACATCGTCGGCTATAATATTATAGCCGACGAGTCGTCGGCAGTCGTCGGCTATAACTATAGCCGACGAAAAGTTTTTGGTTATAGCCGACGAGGAGGGTATTCGTCGGCTATAACTCTTATATCAGATCTATTCTGCAGCAGCGAGCTCATTCGTCGAAAACATTTCGAAAACGCTCTGAAATCGTCCAAAACCTCGGCCATAAGCTTGAAAGGTACGTATATTGCTGTGTGTGTTGATTTAGTTGGTTATATGCAGAGGTGTGTTAATTTAGAGTTTAATTACAATAAATGTGTGATTAATTTGATATATATATATATATATGTGTGTGTGTGTGTGTGTGTGTGTGTTGAGATGAGATTATTAATGGGTTGATATGTTGGTTAGATAGAATTGAAGTTTTGTTGAAGATCAGTGATTGATTGTTGATTTAGAGGTGATTTTAGATGAATTTGATGAAAAAATGTATATATATATATTAATTAATTTAATTGTAATTAAAAATATATTGTTGGTATATATGAAAAATATATTGTGTTTAATTAATTAGGGAGATTGACGATGTTTTAATTAATTTAGGGATGTGTATATATATATATATATATATATATATATATATGTGTGTGTGTGTGTGTAATGATGAAATTTTTAATTAATTAGTACGTACGTACGTAGTACGTGCATATATACATATCTATATATAGTTACATTTATTTATTGAATTTACAGGATGGACATGAGTTGGATTACCCGGGGAAGATGGGATCAGGCGTATCATGATGGAGTTAGGAGTTTCCTGGAATTTGTGATGGCTAACTGTGGAGACACTACACTTCATTATTGCCCGTGTAAAAAGTGCAAGTGTGCCAGCCCACGACAACGTTTTTCCATAGAGACCGTGGAGCAACACCTGGCTAGATATGGATTTTGGGTCCTATACACTAATTGGATTTATCACGGTGAACCAGAGTTTGCAGGTCCTCATGATCATGGACAATTTGCCGAGAGAGGGAGTTCGTCCAATGATCCAACAACGAACTGGATCAACGATATGTTTCCTCGTGAGAGCGGTGTCTTTGATGAAGCACCCGATGTGCAACTCCCTCCTCCGGAGATGGAGTGTTTCCCTGATATTGAGCCACTCGAGCCATTACCCCGATCACCGGTCAACACAAGTGGTATGGAAAAGTACAACAACCTGATCGCATTGCAACAGACTCCGTTGTACCCCGGATGCAGTAAGACTGTCCTTGAATCTGTCATGGGAGTGATGAAGATCAAAACGGAGAACAAAGGCACTGTCAAATCGGTTGATGATTGGCTGAAGATATGGGGTGGGGCGATGCCCCCCGGACATCGGCTTCCTACCAGTCATCATAAGGTGCGACATATCCTTAAAGATCTCGGCCTTTCCTACATCAAGATTCATGCATGCAGATACGACTGCGTTCTGTTTTACGGGGAAGGACTTGCAGATCTTGAATACTGCCCAGTATGCAATACAAAGCGGTATAAGTTCACTCCTAAAGGGAACAAGAAAGCTGTGAAGATACTTCGGTACTTCCCGCTAATTGATAGGCTTGAGCGGTTGTTCATGTGTGCTTTCACGACCGAAGCTATGAGATGGTGGGCTGAGAGGAATGTGTCTGACGATGACACCCTTAGACATCCCGCCGACGGAGAGGCTTGGAAGAAGAATGTGTTGGAGTTTCCTGAATTTGCATCAGAGGTTCGAAATGTTTGGCTAGGGCTATCATCCGACGGTTTCAACCATTTTGGCAAGAAAGAGCTTCAGTACAGTGTGTGGCCAGTTATTTTGATTCCGTAGAACCTTCCACCGTGGATGTGCATGAAGAAGGAATATAACATGCTCACATTGTTGATTCCAGGCCCAGGTTATCCGGGAAAGTGTCTCGATGTGTATTTGAGACCCGTAATTGAGGAGCTTCGGTACTTGAGTCTGAAAGGCCACCTGGTCTACGACCGGTTCAAAAATGAGATGTTCCGGATGCGTGCCATGCTTGTTGGCACGATCAGTGACTTTCCTGGGAGGGGTATGTTGTCCAGCAGCGTCACCAGGGGTTACAGGGCTTGTTCAGAGTGCATGACTGTTGATTGCTCCAGTCCTCATTGCAGCAAGATTGTCCAGATGCGTCACCGTTGTTGGCTTCCGCATGACCATCCATTTAGGGACGATGCACAGGCTTTTGATGGGACTGAAGAAAGGGGCTGGGCACCGGAGCGATGGACAGGGGAGGAAATATTGGCAGTGTTGAATGAGTATGACTTTGGTCCGCTTAGCAATCATCCCGATGTGTTGCGCACGATTCCAGAGAGGCCCGATCGGTATAGGTTCTGGTCACACAAGAGCATCTTATGGGAACTTCCTTATTGGGCCAGGTTGGCTATCAGATACTACCTGGATGTCATGCATATAGAGAAGAACGTGGGTGAAGCCGTGGTTGGCACAGTTTTGAATTGGGAGAAGAAAACAAAAGACACCCCAAAGGCACGCGTTGATCTGAGAAATATGGGACTGCTGGACCATTTGTGGTTGAGAGAGGGCAGGAGCAAAATGCCCCAAGCTCCTTACACCGTCACCAGGGACCAGAAACATGAAATCTTTAGATGGCTGAGTAATGTCAGGTAACTTTTTATTAGGCATGTATTCCCTAAAGAATCCATCTGTTGTTGGACGACTATATATGCATGAAATCTAATTGTTGTTAATGGCTATGCAGGTATCCTTATGGCTATGCGGGTAACATAAGCAAGTGTGTTAACTACCGAGACAACAAGATGTACGGATTGAAGAGTCACGACTGTCATGTACTGCTTCAACGCCTCTTCCCTGTTTTCATTCGAGCCTACTTGGAGGATGAAGTGGTTGAGCCGTTGGTGGCGTTGTCAAGATTCTTCCAGAAGTTAGAAAATCAGACCTCATGAGAATGCATGAGGAAATCGTTTTTATCTTGTGCAAGTTCGAGAGGATATTTCCCCCAAACTTCTTTGACATCATGCCTCACCTGATGATCCATCTTCCCCAACAATTGTTGCTTACCGGTCCCGTACACTACACTTGGATGTATCCCATCGAAAGGTACATGTTATTCATAAATTTGATTTATACATGTTTTTAAATAAAAGTTGCATGCTCTTAACATGCACTTGTTAACCTTGCAGACAACTTGGAGACTACAAGAAATATGTGCACAATAAATCTGCGCCTGAGGGGTGTATTGCTGAAGCTTACATTGCGCATGAGTGTGTAACGTACGCCAAGTTGTACTTGGGAGCGATGGAGGACCCCCCACAACATCCAAGTCGAGATGACCCCGAGTTCAACCTATCTATCGTCGCCAACGATGTTGTACCATACGGAAGCTTCAAGAAGAAGGGTGTGGACAAGTTGCCTGACCATGAGGTAGGGATTGCCCACTGGTGGGTTCTAATAAACTGTCCGGAGGTACAATATTGGAAACGAACCCATCTTACCTGCAAGGAAGTTCGCGGTGATCTCGAGTACCACAACACGACGTTTGCAGATTATTTTCCACAATGGGTAAGTGTATAAATATATATATTAGATGGCTTTCTTTTACATTTCCCTATTCTTTAACAAGTGCACACCAAGTGATTTGAGTTATATTTTTCAGCTGATGCAAGTGGCTGCGAAGGGTGGTCATAGAAATTACTCAGAGGAATTGAGGCTGTTGTCGATGAAGCCGATATCTTCCACAGTCCGCCCAATGTGTGATGTCAACGGCGTTAAGTATATATGTGAAGCTAGAGACGGGGAACGCAAAACACATAATTGTGGGGTGATGGTCGATGGTGCAGAGGGGGGCGTGGATTATTACGGTGTCCTACAGTCAGTTGTTGAACTCATTTATGGGAACCGCATGAAAGTCCACTTGTTCAAGTGTCGATGGTTTGATACTAGGCCGCACCGCATAAGGATCGATCAGTACGGCATACTTTCGGTGAATACCGCCACTAGTGTGTATGAAGATGACCCCTTTGTTTTCGCCACAGCGGCCAAAAAGGTCTTTTATCTTGATGATCCATTGAACAAAGGCACGTGGAAGGTAGTTAACCATGTGTCTCAGCGAGACATATACAGTGCTACCACACTTGGTGTGAGCACAGAGTGTCAAGAAGCGACCGCATACCAAGAGCCGGACGCCGTCGACATTCCGGAATCCTCCACCATCCGCGATAATAATGTGACGCCGGGCAGAGTGGTTCGACTTCCTAGGGGTCAGGTGCCCATGTATGATGTTAATCCGAATCATCTATCTCAGGCAGACGATGACTCAGACGACGAGTACGAGCACCGGTTGCCAGATATTAACTACTATACTACGTCTGACTCAAGTGATGAGGATGATTCTGATTATCATCCTTAGTATAATATTTATGTATGTATTTGTGTACGATGGTGCATGCATGTATGAATACATTTTTGTCCTTAATTACCGTTTTCGGAGTTTATGGGAAATTGTATTGAATTGTTTGTGTGATGTTCAGGAATTTATCAGGTGAAATAGGCAATTTTGAGGCCCTAAATGGCAAATTTTCAGAAAGATAAGCATTATAGCCGACGAAATGGACCATACTTCGTCGGCTATAATGCCCATTCTGGGTAATTTAATATGCAAGTCGGCGGCTAACGACAAAACGTTGAAGGTCGTCGGCTAAAGTATATTGACCGAAACCCAATCTTTATCCTTCAAACGCAAATGTGTCGTGAAATAAGATATGACCGAAATATTGAAATACGTCTACGGTTGAAAAATGAGAAGATTCCGACAAAATCTGTGTGCCGAATGTTGCGGTTAGCTGTTTTTTACTTTCGTTTTCCTATGGGTAGCCTGACGGTCGGTAAATATTTTGAGGAAATTTTTTTTACGATTAGTTGCGTCGCATCGATTTGAAACTATTTTCTGTTGAAGGTCAGGCCAAAAAACGTCATTTAGACGGGCCAATTGCCGTTTTAAAGCGTTTAGAGGTTTGACTTTGCAGTTTGACAGTCCCGATCGAGCCTTTAATGTTGTCAGATGTAGTTGAATTTTTTTTCATACATGTATTTCATCTTAACGGTGATATCTGACGGTTGGAATAGATTTTCCAAACTTTTAGATTCAAAATCGGAACATATACACTAATGTTCCTTAACTTGTTTACTAAGTATTTAAGTGAATGTATAGTTTCAAATAGCTACTATACGTAGACCTTTCAAATGCAAATGTGTCGTGAAATAAGATATGACCGAAATTTTGAAATACGTCTACGGTTGAAAAATGAGAAGATTCCGACAAAATCTGTGTGCCGAATGTTGCGGTGAGCTGTTTTTTACTTCCGTTTTCCTATGGGTAGCCTGACGGTCGGTAAATATTTTGAGGAACATTTTTTTACGATTAGTTGCGTCGCATCGATTTGAAACTATTCTCTGTTGAAGGTCAGGCAAAAAAACGTCATTTAGACGGGCCAATTGCCGTTTTAAAGCATTTAGAGGTTTGACTTTGCAGTTTCACCAAGGAATAGCCGACGAAATACTTAAATTCGTCGGCTAAACTCTAGCGATCCGCGCCGTTTCATTGTCCGCCGTTGGATGGGGGAGATCTGACGGCTGCTGAGCGCGTGAAGTATAGCCGACGATATTCATACTATAGGCGACGAAATTCATACTTCGTCGGCTATAACAGGCCCGCAAAGCCCAACTTCGGCCCGGCCCGGATTTAGGGTCAGAGTATAGCCGACGAATTAAAATTAAATCGTCGGCTATAGTCCTTCGATTTTCACACTATAGGCGACGAAATTCATTCTTCGTCGGCTATAACAGGCCCGCAAAGCCCAACTTCGGCCCTGCCCGGATTTAGGGTCAGAGTATAGCCGACGAATTTCGTCGGCTATAGTATAGCCGACGAATTAAAATTAAATCGTCGGCTATAGTCCTTCGATTTAAACCGAAACAGAGGCGCCTCTTCCTCATTTTCTGCATAAACCCTAAATCCCTAATCGCCGCTCGCCCCTCCCCGACGCCGATCGACCACCACCGAGCCTCCCCGACGCCGACCGACCCTCCCCGGCCCTACCCGACCACTCCCCGCCCCCTCCCCGTCCTTCCCGACCCGTCCCGGACCCGAACGCAGCCGTCATTTAGCCGCCGCCCCTAGCCGCCGTCGCCGCCGCACCGCACCACCGGTCCTCGTCCCCTAGCCGCACCACCATGTCAGGTAGTCCCGCTTTCCCTCATTTAGGGTTTTTGTTAATTTTGTGGAATTTTGTGGTTTTGTGGAATTTAGGAGTTTTGTGAAATTTATGGTTTTTGTGGAATTTTGTGGAATTTAGGGTTGTTGTGCAATTTATGGAATGCTGTGGAATTTTTGTTAGTTTTGTGGAATTTTTAAGAGAATATATATATATATATATATATATATATATATATTTCGGAATATATATATATAATTAGGTATAAATATTTTTATGTATATATATAATTAGGTATATATATTTAATGCAGTTTTTTAGTTTTTTGTGAAATTTATGGAATTTTGTGGATTTTTTTTTTATTTTGTGGAATTAACAAGAATTTTTAGGAGGATATATATATATATATATATATATATATTTCGGAATATATATATATATATAATTAGGTATAAATATATTTAGGTATATATATAATTAGGTATATATACATTTAATGAAGTTTTTAATTTTTTTGTGGAATTTTTGTGAGATTTATGGTTTTTGTGAAATTTTGTGGAATTTAGGGTTGTTGTGCAATTTATGGAATGTTGTGGAATTTTTTTTAATTTTGTGGAATTTTTTGGAGGATATATATATATATATATATATTTCGGAATATATATATATATATATAATTAGGTATAAATATATTTATGTATATATATATTTAATGAAGTTTTTCGTTTTTTTGTGAAATTTATGGAATTTTGTGGATTTTTTTTTAATTTTGTGGAATTAACAAGAATTTTTAGGAGGATATATATATATATATATCTACATATATATATTTCGGAATATATATATATATAATTAGATATAAATATATTTAGGTATATATATAATTAGGTATATATACATTTAATGAAGTTTTTAATTTTTTTTGTGGAATTTTTGTGAAATTTATGGAATTTATATACTAATTGTGCAGGAAACCGCCGCGCTGTAGACCGATGGCTTGCCAGACCGACCGAGAGCGACCCCGAAGCTCAGGCAGGACACAGCAGTGGGGGGGGCGGATCCAGCGGTCTTCGGGGCCTACGCCGGCCACTGAACAGGCGCGAGGAGACGTTGATGGGATTGACCCCGAGCGATCCACGTGGGGGCTCATCGTATGAGTCGACGGGAGCGGGCCCAAGCCCGAGCGTCAGAGGAGGACGCACAACCGCACCCTCCAGACCCCAGTGCACTTCAGCACTGTTCCAGGATCGGCAGCCGACCCCACCGCGCGCCGATCTGGACCCTCCAGAGATGCTCCCTGTCCCCCCACAGCGACAGCGTCCACAGCTACAGGGCCTACCGTCAGGGGGATCAGGCCCCTCAGGGTCCACGCCCCGTATGTCTCCGCCATCGGGGATGTACATGGTCCAGTTCCTCCCTGCCGCACGAGATTCCCTGGGAGGAGGCCTACGTCCACAGGCCATTCGACTCAGAGGACTGCCGCGGCCTGTGGTGTGTTCGTGAGAAGGACAAGCAGTACAACGACGCATGTAATTAGTTAGTTTAATTAATTATTTAGATTGTTTAATTAATTATTTAATTAGTTAGTTTAATTAATTATTTAACTATGTATTCATTTTAATTATGAAACAGACGTCCTCGTAAATAAACCCGCAGGGACGAGATGGACCAGAGGGCCAGCGAACATGTCGACCCTGGAGAGGGAGCTCGCCGGTGGGATCAGGGAGATCCTGCCCGGTCCCGGTGAGGATGGACGCCCGATCGAGAGGAAAGACACCACGACCAAGTATATCAACGCGACGGGCATGATCGTGCGGGACAGGGTCCCACTGTTGTGGCCCGACTGGGGCTCTGTGCCCGATGACATCAAGGCGCGAGTGTACAATGCACTGTCGGTGAGTTAAATCGTATTTTTATTATAGAAAATAAACATTTATGAATTCAGTCCTTATAACTATATAAAAATATATTCTAATTAATTTATAATATTGCAGCAATGGTTTAGAGTCCATCCTACCTTGGACTGGTGGAGAGACGAGCAGCTGAAGAACAGGTTATGTGTTTCGCGTTATTTTACTATCATTCGAGTTAGATTGAAGACGATTAAAGATGTACGAATATATCTAACAGTTGTGTTTTGTTAATATAGGTACTCCGAGTGGAAGAACGAGCTGTCGACGCACTACAGGACGTACCATGTGGAGCAGGGCTTGGGGCGAGGTGCAACCCCCCACGAGTTCCGGTACAGGGAGCATGAGTGGCTATGGCTGGTAGCCTACTTCGGGAGCGACAGGGTCTCGGTAAGAAAATTTAGCCTGCTAGTATATAACTTTTTAATGTTATTTAATAATTAAATTATGTAGTTACTTAATTAAATTAATTAGTTAGTTAGTTATTAGTTATTAGTTATTAAATTAAGTTAGTTAGTTAGTTACATAGTTAGTTAGTTCGTTACTAAATTAAATTAAATTAAATTAAATTAGGTAGTTAGTAAGTTAGTTAGTTACTAAATTAAATTAGTTAGTTAGGTAGTTACTAATTAAATTAAATTAGTTAGTAACTAAATTAGTTAATAATTTTGTTTTGGTTAGTTCCTAATATTTTAATTTAGTTACTAATTTATATTTGCGTTTATATGTTCGTTCTTATAATAAAGAAAATCTTGAAGACGAACAGCGACAACCGCAAGAGGAACGAGCACCCTCACCACGGCGGCGCCCGCTCCTGGAGGTAGTGGGCAGAGATTGCAAGGAGGGACCGACCGCTGAGGCCGTTGTCGTGGATTCATGCGCAGATGTATCCGGGGCGTCCCGACCAAGTCGTAAGTATTCGCCCATTTTCAATAAAAGTGTTTCATTAAATTAATTTATATATATTTTTTTTATAAATTCGTTTATTATATTTTCCTGTCAATTAGGCGGGAATAGATGCGGAGACCGACGCGATCACCTTGGGGATCGCGCGAGAGACGCTGGGGGAAGGGGCGTCCGACGAGGCGATCGCGGAGTTTGCCTCCACGATCGACACCCTTGAGCCGCGCTTGGCCTCTCAGATCATGCACGCAGCCTGCGGCTTCGACGAGCAGAGACTTGCAGACACAGCTGCAGAGGACGCAGGCGGAGTTGGCGAGGGCGGTGGAGGCGCTCCAGCAGCGGGCTTCGGTGCAGCAGGCCAGAGACGCGTCTGTGGCGGAGATGTACCGATGGATGCAGCAATCTTGGGAGGCCCAGTGTCACGGGCCGACTTTGCGGGAGCGCAAAGAGGACCGTGCGGCACTTACTGTCCCTTTGAGAAGGTAGTAAGTCAGCCTTGAGCGTACCTTGCAAGGAACAATGGAAACCACACGATATTAATATATTGCACGCAACAAGTAAGAACAGTATAATATAGTTGTGAGGCGAGCTCGTCGACAAGCGAGCGAGCAATTGAATGCAAAGTTGCAAAAGATCTCACGCGACACAGATGATTGAATAATTCCTCTCTTTATTGATGGTAAGACGTTTACAGGGGCGCAAGTACATGTGCTTACCTATACTAGTTCACTAGTCCAACCGTCGCCGACTAGGAACCCCCCTGTATAGAGTAAATCGGACAAATAGTAACTTGGCACAGGGAAACATGAATATAACATGAATATTCCCAGGAGGACCAAGCTAAAACAAAGGAAACATAAATTACAAAAATGCCACTAGCACACAAGCAACCGGCCATAGGCTTAACTCTTGACCTTGGACAAGGTTGCTTGTGGCATTACAAGTTATATCCCTAACATGCTCCCCCACTTAAGCTGTCAGCGCTCTCGACGACGGCATTAAGGCTAGAGTGCTGCAATCTTCTCCCTGAGCTGCTGGCTGCGTCTTGTGCCTTGAAGTCTTCAATCTGATGCTGGAACCTCCTGAGTGCTTCGACGTTCTCCCAGCTTGTCTCTTCGTCTCTAACCCCCTTCCACTTGACTAAGAACTGCTGCTGCGGGACAGCTCGGACAGCTTGACTGGTGCCTTGGCGATACTGGTTCACCACCCGTTCAGCAAGGATCGCTTCGACTTCCCTCGACTTAGTGGCATTGATCTCCACATGGGGTCGAGTTGGCTTGTTGCGAGAGCCATCTTCAGGATCTGGATGATGGGGTTTGAGACTGCTGACATGAAAGACCGGGTGAACCTTCATCCAAGTGGGGATGTCGACTTTGTAAGAGCACTTCCCCACTTTCTTTAGCACCGGGAGTGGGCCTTCATATCGGCGGAACAACCTCTTGTCTTTGTTGCGAAGGAACCGGAGTTGTTCGGGGAGTAACTTGACAAGCACCATGTCTCCCTCTTTGAACTCTCGAGACTGGCGGCCTTGGTCGGCCCACTTCTTCATTCGCCCCGCCGCTTTCTCCAAGTAGCTCTTGGCAATCTCTGTATTGGCTTTCCACTCTTTAGTGAAGTTGAAAGCCCGCGGGTTCTTCCCCTTGTACACTTCTTGTACTGTATGAGGCAGGAAAGGCTGCTGACCCATCACTACTTCGAACGCACTCCTGTTGGTGGCTGAACTCTTCTTCGAGTTAAAACAGAACTGTGCCACATCTAGGAGTTCCACCCAATTCTTCATGTTGGCATGGACAAAGTGTCGCAAATACTCTTCAAGCATTCCATTGAATCTCTCAGTTTGCCCATCTGTCTGAGGATGGTAACTGGAAGAGATGTTGAGCTCCGACCCAAGCAGCTTGAACAACTCTGTCCAGAAGGACCCAGTAAACCTTGTGTCTCGATCACTGATAATATTCTGTGGCACGCCCCAATACTTGACCACATGCTTGAAAAAGAGACTTGCTGTGTCTTCGGCAGAGCAATGCTTTGGGGTTGGCACAAATGTTGCATACTTAGAGAACCTGTCCACCACAACGAGGATACCAGAAATGTCCCCCACCTTAGGGAGGCTTGTAATGAAGTCCAGGGAGACACTCTCCCAGGGCCGAGTCGGTGTGGACAGTGGTTCCAACAAGCCCGGTGTCTTTTGTCTCTCCACCTTGTCTTGCTGGCAGATGAGGCAGGTTCGAGTGTACTCCATCACGTCATCTCTCATTTGTGGCCAATGGTATCCCTGCTTCAGAAGAGCATGTGTTCTCTGCCATCCTGGGTGCCCTGCCCACAAGGTGTCATGACACTCTTTCATAAGCATTCTTCGTAACCCATCAGCACGAGGGACATACATTCGGCCCCCTTTTGCCATTAGTAGGCCGGCTTCCACCCAAAACCTTTGACTTTTCCCTTCCTCTACTAGCTTGACAAGGGCTTGAGCGGCAGGATCCTTTCTCAGACCCTCTTTAACTCTTCCTTTGATGTCGGTTGCGACGGCACTGCCTATCAACGTTGCTAACACTCGGGTGCTAGCAAGATCCGCCTTCCGACTTAAGGCATCGGCCACTTGGTTCGAGTGACCCGCTTTGTGCTCAAATTGGAAATCAAATTCTGCTAGGAACTCTTGCCACCGCGCCTGTTTAGAGGTCAGCTTCGGGTGTGTCAGGAAGTGACTGACTGCAGAGTTGTCTGTCTTTACAATAAATTTTGCCCCCAACAAGTAATGTCTTCATGTTCTCAGACAATGGATCACCGCCAACATTTCTCTCTCATGTGCGGTATATCTCCTCTCTACCGGAGATAGCTTGTGGCTTTCATATGCCACTGGATGTCCTTCTTGCAACAAAACTCCCCCGAGCGCAAATTCAGACGCATCAGTCTGCACTTCAAATGGCTTGTTCAGATCAGGTAATGCAAGGACAAGATCTTTCATCACGGCCCCTTTTAACTTCTTGAAGGCCTGTTCACATTCCTCCTTCCAGTCCCACGTCACTCCCTTCTTTAGAAGCTCTGTCAGGGGAGTGGTCTTCAGCGAGTAATTCTCAATGAACCGCCTATAGTAGTTGGCCAGTCCAAGGAAAGATCGCAATTCTTTCACATTCTTGGGGCTTTGCCACTCTTCAATGGCCTTCACTTTCTCCATGTCCATTCGAATTCTCCCCCTTTCTATGACATGCCCCAAGAATTTAATGGTATCCTGCGCGAAGGAGCACTTCTCGCGCTTGACATACAGCTGGTTGGCACGCAGCTGCTGGAACACTATCTTTAGATGTTCCACATGCTCTTCCAAGGTGGAACTGTAGACCACAATGTCATCTAGGTACACCACCACGAACTTGTCCAGGTAGTCATGGAAGACCTGGTTCATCAATGTGCAGAATGTGGCTGGCGCGTTGGTCAATCCAAATGGCATCACTAGAAATTCAAATGCGCCGTATCGGGTGACGCAAGTAGTCTTTGGCTCATCCCCTTCCGCAATGCATACTTGATAGTATCCCGACCGAAGATCCAGCTTGGTGAAATATTTGGCACCACTAAGCTGGTCGAACAAGTCGGCAATCAGAGGGATAGGGTACTTGTTTTGCACCGTGACCTTGTTGAGAGCTCTGTAATCTACACACAATCGCAAGCTCCCGTCATGTTTCTTTTGAAAAAGTACCGGTGCGCCATATGGGGCCTTCGAAGGTTGAATGAACCCTGCTTCTAATAGCTCTCCCAACTGTCTCCTTAACTCGGCCAGTTCTGGTGGAGCCATTCGATAGGGAGCCCTCGCGGGTGGTTTAGCCCCAGGGAGCAACTCAATCTCATGATCCACATTCCTTCTTGGAGGGAGTTCTTTGGGAAGCTCTGCCGGCATCACATCTTTATAGTTCTCGAGCACTCCCTGAACTTCTCGTGGCACTACTTCCTGTTCTATCTCGCCTTTCCTCAAAGGAACGAGAACATAAGAGGGGTCCTGACGCTTCACCCCCTTCTTGAATTGGAGTGCCGACAAGAGTCGAGGTTCACTTGGCGAGATTATTTTCGCAGGCACTACACATGGCTTCTCTCCCATAATTAGTAAGTTTCGTGCATTCGGAATGGGGATGGCTTTGTTCTCCAGCAAGAAGTCCATCCCTAATACGACATCGAAGTCATCCATTTTTACAACAACAAGGTCCGCCTTCCCTTCCTAACAGTCTAGTTTCAAGGACATCCCTCGAGACAACCCGACTGTGGGTGACGGTGGGGAGTTGACTGCTTTCATGCGGCCGACATCTTTCTCCCACTTTAACTCCAGTCTGCGTGCCTCTACTTCTGACACGAAACTATGGGTGGCGCCATTGTCAATCATCACACTCTTGGCCACTTTCCCATTTAGGCTTCCGCTCACAAACATGAGACCTTTAGGCTAAGACTTCTTAGATGCAATCGGTTGCTTCCCCACTGCATTCAGAAAACTCAGAGCCCCCATATGACCAGGTTCTTCCTCTTTATCTGGGTGGACTTCCGACTCCTTTGCATAAATGTGGGCTTGCAGGGCTGTCAATGTTGTCTTGTGTGGACATTCATTCACCCTGTGAGACCCTTTACACAGAAAGCATGATGGGGGTCTTGGTGTGAACCCAGTAGCATTAGGTTGTCTTGGAGGGTACACCCCAGTTGAGGCAACTGTCTTGGAGGAGGCGGTATCTCTCACGTTACCTGCTCTTCTGTCTCCTCCCCCAAAACTCGAGAACCTTGACTCGGCTCCCCCACTTTTGCTCTGTCCTGGTCTCGCATTTCTGTGGACATTCATGTTTGTAGAGGTTGTGGGTCTCTTGGCGGAGTTCTCTTCAAAAGTATAATCTGTTAGTCTTTCTGCAGCTGCCTGAGCAGAAGCTAGATCTTGAACTCTTTACCTCTGGAGTTCCGTCCTTGCCCACGGTTTCAATCCTTCAAGGAAATAGAATAGTCGATCCTTCTCTGACATATCTGGAAGGTCGAGCATGATCACAGAGAATTTGCTCACGAATTCTTGGATATTGTTGGTGTGTTTCAACTCCCTTAATTGCCTTCTGGCAATGTAATCTACGTTCTCGGGGAAGAACTGTGCCTTCAATTCTCTCTTGAGGTCTTCCCATGTTTCAATAGTACAAACATTCCTCTGAATGTCGTTGTACTTCGTTCGCCACCATAGTTTTGCATCGCCTGACAAATACATTGTCGCCATGTTCACTTTGGCTTCTTCCGAATCTGGTTTCACCGCTCGGAAGTATTGCTCCAAATCAAATAGAAAGTTCTCAAGCTCCTTGGCATCTCGCGCCCCTCCGTAAGCTTGAGGTTCCGGAACCTTCACCTTCCTGTAGTCCGTCACATGTTGGGTGTTCATCGCCCGGATAGCTAGGTTGAGCTTTGTGTTCATCTCGAACAGCTCATTCTTAAACGCATCGATAGTGGCACGGACATCCTCCGTCATCGTGTCCACAGTCACTTGTAGCGTCTCAAGGGCATCGCTCATTGCCCCCACTTGCTCTGGGGAGACAATTCCTTCGTCTCTTTCAATCTCTGTTTCAAACCTCGGGGCTTCCTTCTTCTCAAGGGCCTTCACTCGCCCTTTTAACCCTTCAAGGTCCGCAACACGCGTCGCCAATTCATCTAGGTCGACGCGGCGTAGAGCGGCACTAATATCAATCACCGTGTCAGGGACACCCGCAAGTTCTGCGAGTTGAGTCTCGATCCATTCGAACTTTTGTGCATTCGTCATCCCTCCCGGCATGTTCTGAGCCTTCGAGCCAAGTTGGCTCTGATACCAGCTGTCACAGGCCGACTTTGCGGGAGCGCAAAGAGGACCGTGCGGCACTTACTGTCCCTTTGAGAAGGTAGTAAGTCAGCCTTGAGCGTATCTTGTAAGGAACAATGGAAACCACACGATATTAATATATTGCGCGCAACAAGTAAGAACAGTATAATATAGTTGTGAGGCGAGCTTGTCGACAAGCGAGCGAGCAATTGAATGCAAAGTTGCAAAAGATCTCACGCGACACAGATGATTGAATAATTCCTCTCTTTATTGATGGTAAGACGTTTACAGGGGCGCAAGTACATGTGCTTACCTATACTAGTTCACTAGTCCAACCGTCGCCGACTAGGAACCCCCCTGTATAGAGTAAATCGGACAAATAGTAACTTGGCACAGGGAAACATGAATATAACATGAATATTCCCAGGAGGACCAAGCTAAAACAAAGGAAACATAAATTACAAAAATGCCACTAGCACACAAGCAACCGGCCATAAGCTTAACTCTTGACCTTGGACAAGGTTGCTTGTGGCATTACAAGTTATATCCCTAACACCCAGCGAGCTGGACAGGAGCCCCCGCCTCCGCCACAGATGCCCGAGTTCGTCGTCCCCACTCCCCCACCCCCCCCCCCCCCCCCCCCGCATCGGAGTACGCCAGGCGATCAGGATAGCCACAGCCACCGGAACTCGAACGATCCCGTCGACGACGCTACGCGTTTAGGGGGTGATGAGTAGATGACTAGTTAGGGGGTTAATTTGTACAGTACGTAGGATATTACGGATGGATTGATGTGGATATTTGTTGGATATTTGGATGTTTGTTTGTGGATTTTCTGCAGCCAAACCGAAGACGAAGTGAAATTGGGCCCGAACAAAATTTTTAATTTTTTTTAAATATTTAGGGGTTATAGCCGACGAAATGGACCATATTTCGTCGGCTATACCCTCCCGGCTTCCGGCAAAAAAAAGCCGTTTCCGGAACCGGCGAATGTTATGGCCGACGATTAATTTGTCGGCTATGCCTGACTTATAGCCGACGATAGCGTCGTCGGCTATACTTCGGGGTTAGGGGCAATTTGGGGAGAGTTGAAGCCGACGATTCTATCGTCGGCAATGTTCGAAGTATAGCCGACGACGCTTTATTCGTCGGCTATACTTCGTGGTTTATAAGTCGACGACTTACCCTCAGTGTCGTCGGCTATACTATAGCCGACGGAGCATTCCCGACGAGAGAATAGCCGACGATACTTCGTCGGCTATGACTATAGCCGACGAGTTAATGAAAACGGCCGACGAGATGGCGTCGTCGGCTATAATCCCTTTTCTGGTAGTGATAGCTATAACGTTACCGCCATGTGTTCTGCTTTTGTAATCGACAAAGCAATGGTAGATTGCAAATTCTACTTCCGAAGCATGTTAAAGAACATAAAAAAAAAAAAAACATTTAATCAATCGTTTTATCTCTGTGTGTGTATATATATAGACTTTCTATTGAGGGGGTTTTTTTTTTGTCTAAAAAGAAATAGCAAAATACCATTGAATTTCTTTTTTTAATAACCTTGGACAACTGAAATTAAGTCAAAACAACTCTACACTTTCTAATAAACCTGAGCTGTTCGAGGACATTAAAAATAAATCAACTTTTTGAATGCCTTAATGATCATTAAATCTTTTGAAAATTTGTAGAGATGAAATACTCATATAGCTCTACGAACTGAACGGTGGAGATGTAGTTTGAATCGAAAAGTTCGTCAAAAAGTCTATCTTTTTTTTAGACTAAAACAAATGATCCCTCACTAGAAGAGTTATATATATATATATATATATATATATATATATATATATATATATATATATATATATATATTAAAATAATATGGTTATAAAATGTTTGTATATTCGATAATAACAATTGTTTACAACAGTTCTGCATATATACATTTACAATAAAGCTAATAGGCTCTATTCCAGAAAAGCAAATATGGTAATTACACCAGTAGATCTTGATCCATCAGTCTAGCAATAAAGATTGCTAGAATCACTCCAATCTGTAGTAATAAGAATCTTTTACCTGTTTTCATTCCTTTAATACTCTCCCTCAAGTTGGAGTGTGGATGTCAATGACACCCAACTTACTGAGGTGTGCATGGAAGGCTGGTGCACGTAAAGGTTTTGTTAGCAAGTCCGCTATCTGATTTCCAGTCTGCACATAAGCAGTCTTGACTTCACTTTTGTCGATCATTTCGCGAACTGTATGACAATCTAACTCAATGTGCTTTGTTCGCTCGTGATACACTGGATTTGCTGCTATGTGTAAAGCCGCCTGATTATCACAAAATAATTTTGCTGCTTGAGGGTGTTCCACATGTAAGTCTTTCAACAAGTACCTCACCCAGCTGAGTTCACAAGTAGTTGATTTTATAGAACGATATTCTACTTCTGCTGACGACTTTGACACTGTAGCTTGTTTTTTACTTTTCCACGATACAAGAGAATTTCCAAGGAAAATGCAGTACCCTGTAACTGATCGCCATGTAATTGGGCACCTTGCCCAATCTGCATCGCAATATGCAACCAATTGAAGAGAACTGTGTGTCGAGAACAATAATCCTTGGCCAGGAGCTCCCTTGAGATATTGTAAAAGCCGATGAGCTGTTTTGAGGTGATGCAATTTAGGCTGCTGCATAAATTGGCTGAGAGTGGTCACCGCATAAGTGATCTCCGGCCTCGTAATGATGAGATAAATTAACTTCCCAATCAATCTCCGGTACGTGGAAGGATCCTTGAGAGCATCACTGCCTTTGTCGATTAGCACCAAGTCAGGTTCCATTGGTACTTTTGATGGTCTCACCCCAAGTAAGCATGCTTCTTCCAATATATCCAATGTATAATTACGTTGACAAACCGAAATTCCTGCTTTGGAGCGAGCCACTTCTATGCCAAGAAAATATTTAAGAGGTCGAAGATCTTTAATTTTGAAACAACTGTTGAGGAACTTCTTAAGATCACTAATCACTACCAGAAAAAAGGCTTTTCCCGACTAAATTAAAAAAAAACGGCCGACGAATTAAAATTTTCGTCGGTACTTCCAACGAATAGCCGACGATTTTATTTTTCTTCAGTGAAAAAACAAAATCGTCGGCCATAGTTTAACCATAGCCGACGATACTGTTTTTTCGTTGGTATAAACAAAAAAGTCGGCTATATTCATATTTCAGTCAACGATTTGGATTTTCGTCGACCTTTCTCTGAAAAATTAGCCGACGAAAACTTTTGAAATTTTGGCCGACGAAATTGACATACAAAATCGTCGGCCATAGTTTAACCATAGCCGATGATACTGTTTTTTCGTTGGTATAAACAAAAAACGTCGGCTATATTCATATTTCAGTCAACGATTTGGATTTTCGTCGGCCTTTCTCTGAAACATTAGCCGACGAAAACTTTTGAAATTTTGGTCGACGAAATTGACATTTTCGTCGGCTATAAGTCTATATATTTTCAGATCTATCACTAACGATAAACCATTGCTTCATCCTTCAAACAGAAAAAAGTCGTGAAATAAGATATGACCAAAATGATAAAATACGTTTACGGTTGAAAAATGACAAGATTCCGATAAAATTTGAGTGTCGAAAGATGCGGTCAAAGGTTTTATTCTTTTGTTTCCCTAATGGTAGCGTTACCTTCGGTAAATATTTTGAGGAAAATTTTTATACGATTAGTTGCATCTCATCGATTTGAAACTATTATCTGTTGAAGGTCAGACAAAAAAACGTCATTTAGACAGTCCAATTACCATTTCTAAGCGTTTAGAGGTTTGACTTACTCGGTTGACCGTTCCGATCGAGCCTTTAACGTTGTCAGCTGAAGTTGGATTTTTTTCCATACATGTATTTAATCTTAACGGTGATATCTGACGGTTGGAATAAATTTTCTAAACTTTTAAATTCAAAATCAGAACATATGCACTAATGTTCCTTAACTTGTTTACTAAGTGTTTGAGTGAATGTATAGTTTCAAATAGTTACTATACGTAGACTCTTCAAATGCAAAAATGTTGTGAAATAAGATATGACCGAAATAATGAAATACATCTACGGTTGAAAAATGACAAGGTTCTGATAAAATCTGTGTGCCGAATATTGCGGTTAACTGTTTTTTACTTTCGTTTTCCTATGGGTAGCCAGACGTTCATTAAATCAATTTTGTAAAATTTTTATATGATTAGTTGCGTCTCATTGATTTGAAACTATTATCTGTTGAAGGTGAGGCCAGAAACCGTCGTTTAACTAGACTAATTTCCGTTTTTAAGCGTTTAGAGGTTTGACTTAGTGGTTTGACCTATAGTTTAGCCGACGAAAATTATATTTCGTCGGCTAAACTCTTGCGATCTGTTCGTCGTTGGATGACTCAGATCCGACGACTGTTGATCTTCCAAAGTATAGCCGACGACATTCAAAGAATAGCCGACGACATATTTTAAATCGTCGGCTATTCTCTCTGCGATCCGCGCCTTTTTATTGTCCGCCGTTGGATAGCTCAGATCCGACGGCTGTTGATCTTCCAAAGTATAGCCGACGACATTCAAAGAATAGCCGACGACATATTTTAAATCGTCGGCTATTCTCTCTGCGATCCGCGCCTTTTTATTGTCCGCCGTTGGATAGCTCAGATCCGACGGCTGTTGATCTTCCAAAGTATAGCCGACGACATTCAAAGAATAGCCGAAGAAATCTTTTAAATCGTCGGCTATTCTCTCTGCTATAAAAGCTGAAAGCCGCAGTCAGCCCGACTTTTTCCTTTCTCCTCCTCCTTCCCCTCCTCCTCCGGCCTCCTCCTCCTCCTCCTCCTCCTCCTCCTCCTCCTCCGCTAGGTAATTTTTTTTTTTTTACAATTTATTTTAATTGTATAATTTAGGTATATAATTTAGATATTTAAGTGTGTGTTAAATTGTTATATATATTGGTTATATATATAAATTGTTAGATTAATTATATATATAAATTTGTAGATTAATTATATAAATTGTTATATATTTGTTAATATATACACATATTTGTATATATATATATATATATATATATGTTAATGTATATTTTAATTGTTATATATAAATTGTTAAATTAATTATATATATAAATTGGTAGCCTAATTATATAAATGATTATATTTATGTTAATATATAAATGGTTATTTGTATGTATATATATGTTAATGATGAAATATAGTTATATTTGTATATAAATGGTTATATTTATGTTAATGGTTAGTATTATTTAAAATTAGTTAAATTATAAATATTAATTTGTTAGTATGTTTTAAAATATGTTAGTATTATTGGTTATTATATTAATTAGAATTTGTTATTTAATGTAATATAATTTAATAGTAATTAATGTATTAATTTATTTGTTTCCAGATGGCCGATGCATTTAGACAGCTATTTGGAGGCCGTCGTTCCAGATCTAGGGGTTCTGAAGTTCTGGCGAATCCGGAGACTCTGAGAGGACCCCTAGCTAGCCTGAGAGGACCACCAGCCAGCCTCAGAGGATCGATTCATCCCAGCCGCGGAGGAGTGTGAGCAACCGGCACCAGACCCTTTTATCGGCGGGGAGGCCGTCGAGCAGTTCATGTCCCCCTCTCCGGCCAGATCCTCCGAGATGTAGTACGCAGCTATTTCAGGACGACATAGCTCTAGACGTTCATCAGGTCCGTATGCCTGAGGTTCATCGAGAGCCGATGACGAGTTATGCGCCGTCTGCTGCTGACTCTACTGAGGGGCCTACTCTCCCTAATCAGCTATACCTGCCATACAACATCCTGTCATACCCGAGGTCGACGAGCGTGGTGTGCCCATATGGCCTGCTAGGCCTCAGTACGTGAGTGTTGCGGAGGCATACCATTATAAGCCATTTGAGAGACCTGAGCTCCTGATTTCGGCGAGATTAAAAAGAAAGTCGACAGAAGGGTCATCGAGTTCATGTAACATTTGATTTTATTAATTAAATGTTTTATTAAAATTAACGCACTAATATTTAATTTTATTAACCAATCGTCGTTTATGTGATAGGGACCGCCGCTAGCAGTTCAAGCAGGAATACGAGAGGTGTCATATGTTTTGATACGCTCAGAAAAAGTGTTGAGACCAGCGGGAGGATCCAGATCAACGAACTCCCTAATCAGGATGTTAAGGGGAAAAAACGCCGCGATTACGCGGGTTGCGTGAGAGCACTAATTAGGGATAGAGTCCCTATGTTGTGGACACGGTGGGCTGATGTGCCGGAAGAGATCAAGAGGGAGGTCAACAACGCGGCGTAGGTGAGTAATTTAAAAAACTTAATTTATTTATCGTAATATTTAATAATTTTTGATATTGTTATAATTTTAAAACTAATAAAATATTATCTTTCAGGCATACTTCGAGATTGCCGAACACAAGCAGGCTTGGGCGTACGCGATGCAGAACTCGAGGTACGTTGGGAATTCCTCATCTTATAATTTGAAATATTTTATGTTATTAATAATATTTCTAATGCACTTTTGTTTTTTCCGTAGGTTCAAAGAGTGGAAGAACGAGCTCCGTACCCACTTTACCGAATACGACAAATATGGTCGTATGGGTACTCCAAGAGAGTTCATGTTCAGGGAGTACGAGTGGCGTTGGTTGAAGACAGTAGACTTCAACAACCCAGTTATGCAGGTAAATACTAAACTTAACTATAAATGTTTATTTTGTTAATATTTTAATTATTAGTTTAATTATTTTATAATTATTACACTAATATTTTTTGATGCATTTTTCTAATATTTTATTATTTGATTGAAGGAACGGTCTCGGATAAACTCTGTGAACCGCCGCCGTAACACAATCCCCCATCATGGTGGTTCTAGGCCATTTTCACAATATCAGGAGGAGGCACTTAGAGATCATCCTTTAAGCAACCCGTACGTAGAGATGTTTAAGAAGGCTTATCCATTAGCAACAGAAGAGCTTGTAAGTCGTTGATTACGATTTAAAAATTTTAATTATTAATTTTACTTAATTATATATTTGTTAGAATATTAATTTTTTTTTCCCGTTTAATTAGGAGAGGGTAAACCGGGCCGAGGAAGAAGTGTTGCAGGCAGTAGTTCGGGAGACACAACCGAACATTTCAGAGGAAGATCTGCAAGAAGCCCTGAGCCAGGTCGACCGATCGAATGTCCAAACTGCAGCGAGGATATTCGACGCAGTCTTCCCAAAAAGGTCAAACGACTACTACTGCCAGGGTTTGGGAAGTTCTGGAATAGGGGTCGTGAAGACCACTAAGGGAGCTCAAAAGAGAGGAGGCGGGGACACCCAACAGATGAAAGGGGAAATGCAGAGATTGGCAGATGAAAATGCAAGATTGGCGGCCCAGTTCCAGAGATCACAGGAGCAACAACGCAGAACACAGCAGTATCAGATGGAAATGGAGCGTTGGCATGCTGAATGCGAGAGAATTCGGCAACAGAACTACGCCGGCCAACAAAACTGGTGGTATGCTATGTTCGCGGCACAACAACAAGGCCTTGAACCCTCGCCCCCGTTTGAGCCGTTAGATGAACCTCGAATGCCGAGAGCTCTCGAGTTCATTCAGCAGGATGACGAGCATGATGGGACAGCAGGATGGTGGCCAGGATTAGGGTTTAGGGTTTAGGGATGGAACAAATTAAATAATTAATGAAAAACGCGTTTCTTGTTGGATTGTCATTGTGAATTGCAGGTTGCTTGGAATGGTAATTTAGAAATTAATTTAATTTTTTTTCCCCAAAATGTAAGAACAGCCGACGATATTGACATTATTTCGTCGGCTATCACTGCTATAGCCGACGATTTTTACCAAATTTCGTCGGCTATAACTGTTATAACCTACGAAAATGACATTATTTCGTCGGTGGTCTATGTTAAATAGTGACGGTTTCGTCGGCTATAACTAATTAATGCCTCTTAAAATATTAATATATTCCGACGAAATCTTCATGTCGTCGGCTATATTTCAGAACAAATAACCGACGAAACAGAAGAGATCGTCGGCTATATTTTACGATATCGTCGGCCATATGTGAAAAAATCCGACGAATTTCGTCGGGCATTATGCCAAGGTTTGGTCGACGAAATGTATTTTCGTCGGTGATAATGGCCGACGATTTCGTTATTTCGTCAGGCATATGTGAAAATGGCCGACGATTTCGTTATTGTCGTCGGGTTTCGTTATTCCCGACGCCGTTTTATCGACGAATAATAACCGACGAAATTTTCGTCGATAGAAGGAATACCCGACGAAAATTTTGAATAGTAGACGAAATTTTTTTCGTCGGCTATTATGTCCGATCTGGTAGTGAATGGCCTTCTCATCATTCCCTGTAATCACCATATCGTCAACATAAAGTAAAATCACAGTAATGGCATTTTCATGGACCTTCGTAAACAATGAGTAATCTGCACGAGACTACTGAAAACCAACTTTGTGAATGACAGATGAGAACCGTCGAAACCAACTGCGGGATGCCTGTTTAAGTCCATACAGTGATTTGTTTAGTAGACAAACTATATGCTCCCAATGTCGACTATATCCTGGAGGAGGCAGCATGTAAACCTCTTCAAGAATGTCACTTTGAGTGAAAGTATGGAGGAAAGTATTTTGCACATCCATTTGGTACAGGGGTCAGTCTCGCACTGCAGGAATGGTTAACAAACATTGAACTGTAATCAATTTCGCAACAGGGGCAAACGTATCTTTGTAATCAATGCCTTCACGTTGAGTGAACCCCTTTGCGACCAGCCGAGCCTTGTAACGCTCGATAGTGCCGTCAGCATGGTATTTGATGTTGAAGACCCATTTGCAGCCAATTGGATGGTGACCAGGAGGTAGCTAGAGAAACCATAGACCATGTATGATTGTCTTCAAGTGCCTGAATCTCAAAATTCATTGCTGTAACTCATTGGGGATCATGGCTGGCATGTTGATAGGTAGCTAGTTCTACAATTTGAGAGATATTGTTCATAAGAGAACGGTAACCAAATGATAAACCAGAGTAGGAAATGTACCTTTGTATTGGATAGCGAGTGTCGGACATAGACAAGAGGGCGACGTCTGGACCAAGCAAAACCAGATGATTTTGTAGGCTTTGAGGTATAAAGGTGGGTGTTTGGTTCGGTCAGATCGACGTAAGGTTGTAGTAGATAGATCATGTGGCTGAGGGGCTTGAGGTAATGGTGAAGTCTGGATGTCGATGGTAGAGAGTGTTAGGTCAGGGAACAACTTTAGGTCCGGTTCAAGCGAGTGAGGGACATAGACTGATAAGTCGCCAATTGGAAGAGGCGGTGGAATTGGTTTTGATGAGGGCACTACTGGGGACTGGCCGGATGGGAGGTGACGTCGATAATGACGGAGGTGGCGGCGATTCTAGAGATGGATGAGGTGACACCGGCGACGACTGAGGTGAAGCCGACATCGGTGATAAACCAAGCTGTGAGGAATGTTGATCATAATTTGGATGGAATTGGGATGGAGGAAGAATGGCCGATGACTTGGTGGGTAGCGTCGGTGGGGGATCATAATTTGGATCTGATGCTGGTTGTGTTGTTGTGGTCGTCTGGGTATCAACAGGGTCGGCTGAAGGTGAGGTGGGTAGGGTGTTAGTGGCTATAGACTGAGGAGGGTTGATTTGTTTGGGCTGGAGTGCAGATGGGCTGGAGTGTAGATGGATTGGGTTGGGCTTAGTGATAGGAAGAACTAGAGAATCTTCTTGTTCTTCTTTGGGAAGTGCCTGACAAGGAAAGATGTGTTCATGAAAAACAACATCTCGGGAGGTAAAGAATTTCTTGGTGTCAAGGTCATAGACATGATAGCCCTTTTGCCCACGAGGGTACCTAAGAAAAATACAACGATGTGCTCGGCTGTCAAATTTGTGTTTAGGGGTGAGTTGATGACATAACATAAGCAACCGAAAGCCCGAAGGTGAGAGTAAATGGGTGTGGTGCCATGTAAGAGGTCGTAAGGAGACTTGTGGGAAATAAGAGGTATAGGGAGGCGACTGATAAGATAACAAGCAGTGACAACACTTTCTCCCCAAAACTTTAAGGATAAGTTGACTTGAAAACAAAGAGCACGACCCACATTTAAAAGGTGACGATGTTTGCGCTCAACAACTCCATTTTTTTGTGGAGTGTAAGTGCAAGTATGTTGAAATAGAGTACCATGGGCATCAAAGAAAGATCGTAATGATGTGAATTCACCCCCATTATCAGCACGTAAGATCTTAGTGTCCCGATTGAATTGTGTTCGGACCCAAGAGAACAAAGATTTTATCAAGGATTGTGTATTGGATTTCAATTTCATAAGATGAACCCAGGTAAAACGAGTAAAATCATCAACAATGGTGAGAAAATAACGAGCCCCATCATGAGTGTGAGTTTTGTGTGGACCCCAAATATCACAATAGATCAAATCGAAAGGTGTAGATTTTATGGAACTGGAAGGGAAACTTAGACGGGTCTGTTTGGCTAAAGGAAAAATTTCACTAACATATTCCGGATCATACATTATATCTGGAATAGTTTGAGACAGGAAGTGAAGGGGTGAGGAAGATGGGTGCCCAGGACGTTGGTGCCAAAGATTTGTGGTGCGGGTGATGTGATTTGCTAGGTGAGGGTTTTGGCATGGTGTGAGGTAGTAGAGTTCGTTAACATGCTTGTCCAGACCAATCACCTTGTTCGTATCCATGTCCTGCACAACACAAAAATCCGGGTGAAATATCACGATACATTTCAATGTTCGAGTCAGTTTGCTCACATATATCAAATTTACTCGAAATTTAGGCACATGAAGAACACTATCAAGATACAAATATATTGATAACTTAATCGTTCCGATATTTTCAACAGCAACTCGTTCTCCATTAGGTAGGCCTACAAAGTCATGTGCTGCTTTGATTTTGTTGTGAATGGGTGGTAGATTAGTAACAAGATCCATTGCTCTGCTGTCTATGATCCAATATAGTATCGAATACGGGTCATGGTGTGCAATGTTGCAAGTAGGTGTGACTTGTTGGAGTGGTGCAGAATAAGTAGATTTGTCATTTATGTGTGTGTGGTTTTGGACAATACGTCCTTTGTTAAACATGATGGTGACAGTTTGGTAGTGTTTGGTATTAATGTGTTTGTTCGTTGTGTTTGCAGAAGGTGTGTAAGGCTCTAGAGTCACTAAGAACGGTGCTCTGATACCATAAAAGAATATGGTTATAAAATGTTTGTATATTCGATGATAACAATTGTTTACAACAATTCTGTATATATACATTTACAATAAGGTTAATAGGCTCTATTCTAGGAAAGCAAATATGGTAATTACATCAGTAGATCTTGATCCATCAATCTAGCAATCAAGGTTGCTAGAATCACTCCAATCACTCCGATCTATAATAATAAGAATCTTTGACATGTTTTCATTCCTTTAATATATATTCTTATTAAGAAACAAGAATTGTAACAAAAAACTACAAGGAAAAACCCCCGAGCGCATCCATTTCTATGAATATCACATTGGAAAGCATGCATGTCACACTTGAGAAGGAAGACGAAAAGACCATCTTTTCGACCAAGACAAACATCAGATACACAGAACGGCCTAAATTAGCTAGAGCATCTTCTAGGAAAATAGATTCCCTCCATATATGTTTAAACAATTAAACATGACAGCAGACAGGAAATTCTCGCAGTTGACTTAGATATCATGAACCAAGACTTTAACGCGCCAAGTACAATTATATGACTGAAAATATATAAATTTTTCTTTATATAAGTCAATGATCGACAGCATATATACAAGCAAACTTTAAACATATATATATATATATATATATATATATATATATCACCAACCTCATATATACATGCAACTTGAGATTAAATTTTTTTTTTCTTTATATAAGTCAATGATCGATAGCATATATACAAGCAAACTTTAAACATATATATATATATATATATATATATATATATATATATATCACCAACCTCATATATACATGCAACTTAAAAAAAATAATAAAAAAGTACCGGGTCTGCTGCGGGAGCTTTCATCAACAGCTTGCTTTCAATTGCTTGGATTTTTTATTTTTTTATTTTTATTTTTTATCAAAGCTTGCTTGGAAGTTGGAAGATACGAAATTTATAATTTTGATAAACAGTACTTAAAATGGCGGGATAAGATTTTCTAGTCGTGAATAATTTTAATAATGAACTAATGAACCATTCAGCGAAGTCTAATTGCAATGGTTATAGAAATTTCAGTTGAATTAGCTGTGTCGTACACTTTTGGTTTTGAAGTTTAACATATTCCTCTCTTATAATTTTGACAAACAGTACTTAAAATGGCGGGATAAGATTTTTTAGTCGTGAATAATTTTAATAATGAACCATTCAGCGAAGTCTAATTGCAATGGTTATAGAAATTTCAGTTGAATTAGCTGTGTCGTAGACTTTTGGTTTTGAAGTTTAACATATTCCTCTCTTATAATTTTGATAAACAGTACTTAAAATGGCGGGATAAGATTTTCTAGTCGTGAATAATTTTAATAATGAACTAATGAACCATTCAGCGAAGTCTAATTGCAATGGTTATAGAAATTTCAGTTGAATAATTAGCTGTGTCGTAGACTTTTGGTTTTGAAGTTTAACATATACCTCTCTTATATTTTGGCCACTAGGTGATAAACTTTACGATATCAATGTGTAAGTGATCTGCATGAACACAAACTTGCTCAAAAAAAAAAAAAAAAAATCGAATTATGTATGTAGGAATTTGGACGACTTCGATCTATGCTATGGGAATTTTCGACTTCCATTAACATATTGGCTTCTAATCATGTTTATGCTCCAAAGCATGTGACATAAGTGATTATTAAACTGGGGTCTTTGGCTAGAAAGAATAATGCTGAGGAGGCTAGGGGATATTCACTACAACATTGAATATCTTAGGCGACGAAAATTTTTCGTCACCATAGAAGGATTTTCGTCGTCTAAGCTGTTAGGTGACAAAAATTTTGTCGCGTAAGTTTCGTCGTCTAAAGTTTTTGGTCTAAGTAAGTAGGCGACGAAAATAAAAGAATTTCGTCGCCTAAGATAATTCTTAGACGACGAAAAAATTTCGTCGTCTAAGAAAAATGGTGACGAAAAAAAAACTCTTAGAGGAAGAATTTTTTCGTCGGCTAAATTCTAGCTTAGACGACGAAAAAAATGTTTCGTGGCCTAAGATAATTACTTAGACCACGAAACTCAACATTTTCGTGGTCTAAGTATTTATCTTAGGCGACGACAAATTCAATTTCGTGGCCTAAGATGGTTACTTAGTCGACGAAATGAAATGTTTTCGTCGCCTAAGATGGAGACTAAGTCGACGAAATTATTTGTTTCGTGGTCTAGCTAAGCTAGTTTCTTAGGCCACGAAACAATATATTTTCGTGGCCTAAGAGGTGATCTTAGGCGACGAAATTATTATTTTTCGTGGCCTAAGTAGATAGCTTAGACCACGAAACCATTTGTTTCGTCGACTTAGTAACTATCTTAGGCCACGAAAACATTCTGTTTCGTCGACTAAGTAAGTATTAAATTTAAAAAAAAATAAAAAAGAAATCGAATACTGAATATTCTTATAAATTAAAAAAATTATGCATAAAAATTAAATACCGAATATTAATAAGTTTATTCATACATTTGTTCAATAAAAATATTAAACCGAACAATATCGTAGGGAGAGAGAGGAGCCTGCAAGCTACTGTGGTCGGTTCCTAAACAACTTGAACTGTTCCTCCAACCAGCTAAGATGGTTTTCACTATTCTGGTACTTCTCATTTGCCAATCGTGTCTGCTCCTCAAGTATGCCGATACGCTGTCGGGCCTCCTCATTGGCCAGTCGTACCTGCTCCTCTGCAAGTGCGATACGCTCTTGGGCCTCCTCCTCTGCAAGTGTGATACGCTCTCGGGCCTCCTCTTCCAGTCGTCTCATACGCTCCGCATTTGACGACCGACTGCGTCCAGTGGAATTTTCCCCTTGCGATGATTGGGAGCAGACACCGAAAGTGACTCCTCCTAACCCCCGGATCTCACCGCTGTTTCGCAGTCCCAGTGCGTTGACAAGCACTTGGGCTTGAGTCGGCTCGTCAAAATAGTGAACGATCTGATCTTCTGGAACGTCGGGGTGGTCATTCCTCACAGTGGTCATCACCCTCTCGAGCTCGACATTGATACGGCGCTGCATTTGAAAATGAAGTACGTTAGTGCATTAATAACTTATGTCGCTGTTATCAGATTTGGCCAAAATTTGTGTACATTATCAATACAAAGACCAAGTAAGTAACATGCATATGAATAATGCATTCTAAATAATCGAAACATAATCGGTAGATACTCTTCATCAAACCACAACGGTTAAACATAATCCAAACATAATGCATTCACTAGGAGTTTTGAGATCGCATGATTAGAATGGTTTTAACTTGGGTAAATACACAAAGTTAGATAACTTAAGGGAAATATTAAAGAGCTTATGCATATGCTTATGAATTTCTCTTGATAACATGTGTATTGATCATATTGGTGATTGATTTCCAAATTCCTAACATTCTATCATTCTTGGTCTATTTTCTTATAACCGGCCATGTCTAGTTATGGGATAAGGGAAACTTACTATATTTTCTGCCGCTTCCGGGTGCTCAGGAGGGTACACCATCTCATAATTCTTCACCAACAGGAATGGTTCACCCTTTTGCTTCAATTCGAGCGCCCCGTAGATGAAAGGCTTTGAACCGGACTGATGGTGCAACGTCTTCTTCCCCCGGTTGAGGGCGTTGGCGGTCGATCGTCTCTGTAGAAGTATGATTAAATATGAGACAAATAGTTAGCATTGAAATAAAACTAAAATGAAAAATGTTAACATTTGAAAGCACAGACTAATATTAAAAAATTATATACCTGGAACTCATCGCTCTCGAAGTGGTGAACCAGCCAAGACCACTCCTCCTGCCTATCTTTGAACTCTTTCGGAAATTTCCCAGGGTTGTCAATCCTAAGCCTGTTGAGCTTGCTCTTGAAGGCTGTGAAGGTCTTGGCGGCATGCTTGTAAACCCACTTTACCATCTTCTTATCATCCCAAGAGATGTCATAAACAAGCTATTACAAAAAAAAATGGAATTAATATGGAAGCTGATAGATAATTAAAATATTAAAAATTGTAGTTAACTTACGTCGAGTTCATTTTTGAGCTTCATCTGATCATCCTCCTCCAGATCCCACCAACTTGCAGCAGTCATGAGAATGCTGTCCCGAATGATATGCCCGATATCATGAGTCAGCCAACTGTTCAGTGCACTGTCTGCGGTCAGTGCAAGAACTCATCATCCATGACGATCTTCACCTTCTCTCCGTGCTGCACCCAAGACGTGTAGGCCTTCAAGCCTTTTACCAACCCTCGTTTGTGTTTGGGAGGAGGTGCTGCCAAAACAATAACAATTTAATTATAGAGTAATAAAACTCATTTATAACTAAATGACTTAATTAAAAGTGTTGGATTATGTTGACCTCCATCAGGCCGAGGACGAAATGTGTGCCGACAGCTGATCTCTTCACCATCGATGTCTTCGACGTCAGGTGTGGTTTCTGCTACTGGAGGGGCTGCAGTATCTTCCACCGGCAACGGAGGAGGGGGGGGAGGTGCTGATACGTTCACAGATGATTCTGTACGTGGCTGCGACGAACTCCCTTCAGAGACATTTGACCTGTAGAAGCGGTCAAATAACTCCTGCCTCTTCTTCTTGAGAAATCCATGAGTCGGCGGCATATTTTTCCTGTAAAGAAACATAAATTTGTATCACAAACACAACATATATTATATCATTTTTCTAAAAAATGAATAGAAAATAAAAGAAAATCTCTAAAAGTCAATGGCTGAAACCCTTATTATTGTAAATGTGAAGTAGCTAGCTCATAGGAGCGCGGTAAATAATGAAAGAAAGATATACATCAGGAATATATACTGAAACCTTGTTTACACATGAGAATATGGGATGGAGCATTCAAGTGTGTGTAATTTGGAGTTTGTTTGTTAGGTGTTTTGTCAAGAGTTTGGAGTATTAATATATTTTGGGGGGCAAGTTCGCAGAATCAGTCAGATGTATACCAAACCCTAAACAAAGAAAAAGAAAGCGATCGAACAGACCTACACAATTAGGTTAAAGTCCACACACACACACACATATATATATATATATATATATAAGCCACAGTTGATCAAAGTTTATATATATATCGATCTGTGATTATATCTCTATCGATCTAGATACTCTGTTCTTATTGATTGTTTGACTTGCATTGCATTGCCTGCCAAAGGTATATATATATATGTGTGTGCGATCGAGATGACTCCTTACCTCTTCCCTCTGAAATCAGCTTGTTGACAGTAGCCACAGAGGGGCTACAGCAGGCCCACAGACCCGCAGCTAGTGTACCAAGGCCCGGCCCGAGGCCCGAAACCAGACCACCAACACCCGGCCTCGGGGTCCAGCAGTCTATCCTGCTGCTAGGAACCCTGGGACCGGGAGCGCCTGCCTGCCAAAGGGGTCACCAGAGCTGCCCTTTGGTATACAAACAGAAGGGAACCAGTCCTACATCGAAGAGTGAGGCCAGCCCTCACTCCCAACCACCTATATAAGGGCCCCAGCTACCCTCATTAATAGGTAACTAATCTCTCTCACCGCTTACATACGTGCTCAAGTTATATATTCCAACTATACTGACTTAGGCATCGGAGAGGAGAAGACCGGCTCGCCCGGTATTCCCCTTAGTAAGCAGGTTTGCAGGAGATCAAGTTGGATTCATCTGTATCTACCAGGCCCCAGGGTTTGTGCAGAAACAATTGGCGCCGTCTGTGGGAACCTTGAACAAGAAGTCGTGTAGGCAACACCAATGGCAGAGGGAAAGGAAGTAAGTCAAGAGAGAGGTACCACCGAGGAGGGGCGTGTTGCATTAGTGCAAACGCTCACCTCCACCCCAGTCATCACGCGGGAGCCGCGCGGCGCCCAGGGCAACGGTCAGGAAGAAGGGAGCTGTGGAAGGCCGTCCGGCGTGCCGGGACCGGGACACCACGACAGCACGCGCGGGAAAGGCCCGGCGGAGGATGAAGACAGTCCAGTGCACCGAGGCTTCTCCTTAACATTCTCGGACGATCCGAGCGACCGATTTGAGAGCCCGCACTGTGACAGTGACCGGGATCCTACGTACAGCCCCGACCAGAGCAGTATGGCGGGAGAGATACGGGCAATGGCCGCAGAGGTCAGTCGTCTAAGAGAAGAGGGCGACAGGGACAGAGCCAAATCCAACGCCCGGTACGAAGAGATGGAAGCCGTGAATTCTGCCCTGGTAGCCGCCCTAGAGAGAGGACAACAGCGTAATGACGCTATGGTCAAGGCGCAAGCGGCACCCTCGCCAGTCCAACCTCAACAGATCGAGGCAGGGCAATCATCGGGCGGTCGGCCCGGTGATCCCGTGCGAGAGAAGTCACCGGCCGGCGCAGGCCCGCCGAAGAGCACGCCAACCTTCCGCCAACTCCACACTTCGTCTGTGGATGAAGTTGAGACCCCGACTGCACGGACATTGCAGATGTTAGCCGACACTGTGTCAGACTTGAAGGCCCAAATGGAGGCCAACGAGAGAAGAGCCGCGCGGCCGATGGAGGGCGCCCGGTTTAATGAGCGTATGGGCCCTTTTTCGTACCGGGTCATAGAGTCGGGGAGGTCTGGCAACCAGAAGTCCCTCAAGCTCACCTATTCAGGGTCCGACTGCCCGTATCAGCACCTGGTCAGTTTCCGGTCCCAGACCTGCGCCAAGAGCTACTCTGATGCCGTATGCTGCAACATCTTCCAGGAAACTCTGTCCGGGGAGGCGCTCAGCTGGTTCTACGAGCTTCCGGCGAACTCGATCGAGGCGTTCGAGGTGTTCGTAGGCCGCTTCATCCTCCGGGTCGAAGGGACCCGGACGTCGACCATCCTCTTCAACTGCATGCAAGCCCCCGGAGAGGAGTTGAGAACTTTCGTCAACCGTTGGCAGACAGCTACGGCCGGGGTCCGGAACCTAGATAAGGGCATCGCCGAGATGACGTTCAAGCAAGGGCTCCGGCCAAGGAAGTTCTCCTACGCCGTCCGGGTAGAACTCCCGCAGGGGTATGATGAGTTGATGGCAATGGCCATCCGGCATGCTCAGGCCAATCACGAGACATATGGGCACCACCTACTGAAGAAGAAGCGGGATGAGCAGCAGGAGGACCATCCCCGGGAGGAGAACCCCCTGCCCAGCCAAGAGGACAAGCCCAGTCAGCGGACCGAGAACCGCGCCGCTCGACCCAGCCGGCATAACAACAGAAACTAGCCGCAGCGACAACAGAGGCCCTATGCTGATAAGCCCCAGGGTGAGCACAAGCCGGCGCCGTACCGGCAAGAACGCCCCCTAGCAATCATGCCAGCACCACCGGCCGGTCAAGAAGTCTTCACCGCTCTCACCACTCCCTACGAGGACATTCTGCTTGAGAACGGGAGTATCATTCCCCCACCGCCCAAGAGAAAGTACCCGAAGGGGAAACTTACAACGGCACAGACGGGCAAGTACTGCTCCTATCATGATGAGGCTACTCATCGAACGAGCCAGTGATGTGCTCTCAAGACAGCGGTGCAGGGCTTGATTAATAATGGCCAGCTCCTGCGGTACGTAGGGGAAAGAAGAGCAGACCCCGACCGGGAGCATGACCCGGCCTGGTAAACCCGCTAAGTCCGAGCGGTTAGTTTGGCATATCACCGGTTCTGCCGTTATAAAAACACAAATATATGCAAACTACTTTTGAGAAAATTTCACCAGCACCGCCAGTTCAAGTATATTCATAACCAAGCAAGTATACAAGCAGTAATTGTTCCAGAAGGATTACAAGGAGAAGAGCAAAGAAAATCCTAAGGAGCCGTGCTTCCACCCTCAGCGGGCAATTCGCCAGCCTCTCCTGCGGTAGCCTCATCGTCGACCTCAGTGCCAGCACTGACTCCGGCTCGGGGAGACTTGGTACCGTTGGTAAAAGAATCCAAGTCCGAGCGAATCACTTCTTCCACCCGGGACTCCTCCACCGGCTGCTGATGGGTGTCCGACAGCTCATGGATATCTCCATCAGCAGCATCCGGCATCTGGGAAGTGTCCAGCCACCCCTTCCCCGCCCATTCTGTGTACGCATCCGAGATGCCCGCTTCCCTGGCCTTCTCCAGGAACTCCAGGAACTCGTCGCTCTCCTGGTATCGGAGCGAACCGCTCATATTGTTCCAGGTCCTCTTCCCCGGCAGCGGCGCGCAGAGCGGTGGCTCCCATCTGGAGCTCATCCACCCTGGCTTCCAGCTCGGCCCTCTCAGCTTCGGCCTGCTCCTTCTCCTTCTCCAAGCTCCGGTTCTGCTCCTCCAGCTTCTTGGCCCTCTCCTCCAGTCTGGCCTTCTCCCGATCCGAGCGGGACTTCTCCACCTCCATGCGCTTCCGGGCCTCCGATAAAGCAGCTATCTGCCTCTTCAGCTCCGACAATTCCTCGCTCGCGTCCGGTTGGTACAGACTGTACAGCAACTGCACAAAAGCAGAGACGGTTAATCATGCAGCAAGAGAAAACAAGCGGCAACCAGTATAATGGCACCAGTTAGTTCTTACCCGGAGGACGGATTCCTTGCATTTTGGGCGGCTTTCACCCGCCAGGACACCGGTCACCCCGGGTCTGTCCAGACCAAGGCTGGCCAAGTCCGCTGCCACCTGCCGGACGAATGCACTGTCCGGGCTTCCCCTCGGTGCCTCCGCGGGCGCGGGGCTACTCTGCCGGGCAGCGGCAGCCTTCTCTCCAGCGGAACTAGGTTGTGCACCGCTGGTTACCCTGATCCGTTTGGCCAGGTTCTCCCGGGACAACCCGCCGGTGAGCGTCACTAGCGCGGCGAGAGGAATCTCCCCGCCCCTCCGTTTCTCTCCCCGGCCCTCCTGAGAAGAAGAACGTGCGCCTACCTGGGCGACACGTGTCACGAGTGGCACAAACACCGGGCGGTTGGGGATCCTGCTCACTCCACCGGGAATCCTCACTGGCCCCCCAGTAGTCTTGCCCTTACCGGGCACCGCCTTGGGCGCAGCAGGATGGCTTTTCACCCGCCTCAGGATGTAGGCACCGTCATCAACATCCCTGGACCTCGGTTCCGGATGTGTCGTGAGCCGGCCGGACTCCTCGTCCACCGAGGTTCGCGAGACGGTCTCGCCTTTCTCCTTTAGCTTGTTAAGGAGGTCTTCCCCGTCCATAGAAAGAGTCGTTTCGGGCTTGATGACCGCCCGGGAAGATGCACCTGCAGGACAAGAAAACAGTTAGTATTTTCCGGCACAATTAGCAAAAGTGCCCCAGCTATGACTTGCTACGCACCGGGATCCCGCCCAAGACAACAGTGTTCCAGCACTTCTCAATGGATGAAGTTGTAGGAACTTCGTTCCAGATCGTCCCAACACCCGAGGATAGTCGAGATCCTCTCCTGCTCCAGCTCGGATAGCTCGAACGACTGGTCGCCTATAGGCTGGAAGGCGCCAGGGACCCGGTATCTCTTCCTACTCATCTGCCACTTCCCGCCCGCCATCACCACCTTCTTTCTCCAGCTGTTATCTACCCAGGAAGGCATATTGGTGATGATCGACTGACCCGCCCGGGAATTGAAGGACAGGCAGCCCCGGGACCCCTGTTTCCTCGAATATGACAACCTATACAAGGCCCGGAATTCGTTTACCGTTGGTATAGTCATTCCGGACAGTTCATACAGGCAGCCGAGGCTCAGTAGTCGCCTCCACTGGAGCCCAGGAAGCTGCGCAGGCGACACTAGCAGCGCACTGAGCATGTACTGCACGAAATCTGGCAGCGGGAGCGAGAATCCATGCCGGAACTGATCCTGATGCACGGCAACCCAACCTGCCTCCGGGTTGCAGGCTGATTCTCCAGGATTCAGTGGCCGCAACAAAACCTCGTCCGGGATACCCCACATTTCCCGGAACGCTGCTATCTCTCCAGGGGTCATGCTACCCTCCGGTTCGTCACACACTACGGCATCTTTCCCTCTGCCGATGGTGTAGCTCACAGCCGGAGTACCGGCGAGGCTCACCCAGCGCGGTATTTCAGTCTCCGAGGATTCAGCCCCGGAAGACGAAGACGAAGATGAAGCCCCGCTCCGGGAGCGGTCAGCGGCTTCAGTTTCCGGGGATTCCGAACCAAGCCAGTCTTCCAGCCTCTCCTCATCGTCCACAATAGGACCCCTGGCAGCCGATTCGGAAGCCCCGTCAGAATTTGAAGAAGACATCTTAACCTAGGGGAAGAAAACAAAACCCTAGCGCTCGTCAGCAACAGGCTACAACAAGCGTCTTCTACGGCCTCTCCCCAAGTTTGCCGCAGAACAACTCAGTCACTGACAGATCCCCCCCCCCCCCCCCCCCCCCCCCCCGCCGCAAAACAACAAAAGCCAATAACAAGAATAACACCGGGGCAAAGAAATCAAGAACTTACCGATTACTATGTTCAACTGAGGAAGGTCCGCCCTGCAAAAGCAGCGAGCAATGGTAGGAAGAGAGTAAGGAACGCTTGAGAAAACGGATCTCGTGGGCCAAGGAACTCAGAGCTTTCGCCAGATTTTCTCTCTTTCTCTTAGAGGGGACCGGTGCCCTAGGAGTTTCAAATCCCCCCAAAACACGCAATCAGAGCAACTCAAACGCCTACGAATCCAGGCCCTCCATCTCAAGACCGCTCCCTGCTGGCACGTGTCCCAGCATTGGTAAACTGCCCATGCCATCATAACTGACGGGACTGATGGACTTCCTCCTTAAATGCATGTCAGCCACTTCCCACACGCTGGCGACAGGAAGGTAGGAGCGGGAACCGAGGCGTCAGGCCCTCCCACACTTCCCCAGGCTCCACAGTTGCACGCCATCTTCATTACAAGTCACCGGTTATGATCATCCAACCGGCTCGAAGACCTCTCACCGGTTGAGATTTTCCAACCGCTTCGAGAGCATCGATCCGGGTATGAGCCATCCGCCCGGCACCATGGCAGTTCTCGGTTATGATCTTTCAACCGGCTGCATGGCTTCTTCGCTGCAAGTCTTGAAGACCTCTCACCGGTTGAGATTTTCCAACCGCTTCGAGAGCATCGATCCGGGTATGAGCCATCCGCCCGGCACCATGGCAGTTCGCGGTTATGATCATTCAACCGGCTGCATGGCATCTTCACTGCACCTCACTGGGGGACTCGTCTCGATATGGCAGAACGCCCGGTCGAGGTCCACCCAGCTGCATCTCACTTGGGGGACTCGTCTCGATATGGCAGAACGCCCGGTCGAGATCCGCCCACCGGTTATGATCATTCAACCGGCTCGAGAGCATTTTCCGGGAACGCGATCCACCCGGCCCCATGGCATTTCACTGGGGGACTCGTCTCGATATAGCAGGATGCCCGGTCGAGTCCCGCCCGACTCCATGGCATGACCCCGGTCATGAGAACATTCGACCGGCATGGGCTTTATACACCCGGGTGAGTTTACATCTAACCCATGTACTCTTGTCTAGCAGGATAAAAACTCTGCATCGCACCAGCTGCCGCCAACGGGGGCTGCACGGCGAGCCTTGTCACCTCAACGCCACCCTCCTTACCTCAACGCTTATTCAACACAAGCTGAGAAGAACTAGCAAGTGTTCACCGGCACTTCAAACAGGCCGTAACACCAGGGTCATCTCCCCGCAGCCTAGCAATATGGACTCGCCTCGATATGGCAGAACGCCCGGTCGAGGACCCATACTCCTGGACTCGTCTCGTTATGGCAGAACGCCCGGTCGAGGTCCTTTACTCCACCTCGTCTCGTTATGGCAGAACGCCCGGTCGAGGTCCAGTACTTAAGTTCACCTGGGACTCGTCTTGATATGGCAGAACGCCCGGTCGAGGTCCCATGAACTCCGCTCCGTACCGATTTGGCAGAACGCCCGGTAGAGGCCCAGTGAACTCCGCTCCGTAGCGATATGGCAGAGTACCCGGTCGAAATTTCATGCACACATCTATTGCATGGCGGATTTCAACGCTCCATTATCATTCCATGCACACATCTATTGCATGGCGGATTTCAACGCCCCATTATCACTCTATGCACACATCTATCGCATGGCATCATCTCATACACTCCGGGTTTCACCCCACTCCATGCTCACAGCACCATAACACTTTGAGCCCAGTACTACTTATATTGCAAAGTACTTATAAACTGTTGTTTACCATCGGTAACAGGTACTCACCCCGGTCACGCCCAATCTTCAACGCGGACTTGGGGGACTGGGCACCGTTGGGTTGGTAACCCTGCGGGTCTGCGGGACAAGAGCAAGACAGACTTTAAGTCCCCATTCAAGATTGCACTTGACCGGGAACTTGGGGGACTTGTTGACAGTAGCCACAGAGGGGCTACAGCAGGCCCACAGACCCGCAACTAGTGTACCAGGACCCGGCCCGAGGCCCGGAACCAGACCACCAGCACCCGGCCTCGGGGTCCAGCAGTCTATCCTGCTGCCAGGAACCCTGGGACCGGGAGCTCCTGCCTGCCAAAGGGGTCACCAGAGCTGCCCTTTGGTATACAAACAGAAGGGAACCAGTCCCACATCGAAGAGTGAGACCAGCCCTCACTCCCAACCACCTATATAAGGGCCCCAGCTACCCTCATTAATAGGTAACTAATCTCTCTCACCGCTTACATACGTGCTCAAGTTATATATTCCAACTATAATGACTTAGGCATCGGAGAGGAGAAGACCGGCCCGCCCGGTATTCCCCTTAGTAAGCAGGTTTGCAGGAGATCAAGTTGGATTCATCTGTATCTACCAGGCCCCAGGGTTTGTGCAGAAACACAGCTGATTGAATTATTCTAGCTCATTTTGCAGGAATTGATCGATCTTCATATATATATAAACCATGCAACAACAACTGCAGCTAGATTCTAGCTTGCTAGTTCCATTTTAATTCATATTAGCTACCATATATATATCCGTATATTATATTATGTATATATATGTATATATTTACCTACCATATATCCTTATCACATAGATTAAGGCCCATACTTCTTCTGTTAGAACTTGGAAGTAGTCTGCAGACTTAGGTAGGCACCTAGCTAGGTTTCTTTGTCTTTGCATTGTAAAAATTTGGCATACACATAAATGAAGTCAACTACAGCATCTGCAACCTCTAAATAAACTAGTATTGACTATTGAGAATTAGAGAGAGACAGAGAGAGACAGACCAAACCATATATATTCACACCATATATAATCACATAAAATTTTTGCACCAAACCATATATATTTAGACCAAACCATATATATTCATGCTGCGGTAATGACGAGGGAGCGAATTAGAGAGAGACAGAGAGCATACTGATCGAGGGAGGCGGAGACGAGGGAGGCGAGGGCGGAGGCAAGACCGGCGAGCGACGAGGAGGCTGGGGCGGAGGCTGGCTGAGGAGGTGGCTAGGGCGGAGGCGAGGGCTGGTAGAGGCGGAGGCGAGACCGGCGAGCGACGAGGAGGCTGGGGCGGAGGCTGGCTGAGGAGGTGGCTAGGGCGGAGGCGAGGGCTGGTAGAGGCGGAGGCGAGACCGGCGAGTGAGGTGGCGAGTGAGGTGGCGGAGGTTGGGGCGGGGGCCACAAGGCGGAGGAGGGAGCGGAGGGTGAGGCGGCGTGAGGAAGAAAGGGAGAACGAAACAGACCAAAGATGAATTAGGGATTGCAGATCGGGTATATTTAACTGACTTAGGCGACGAAACTGCATCTTTCGTCTCCTAAGAGCAAACCTTAGACGACGAAATAAAAAATTCGTCGCCTAAGAAGTAAAACTTAGGCGACGAATAAATATTTCGTCGCCTAAGATAATTTCGAATTTTTCACAATTGATTGAAATTCAAATTAGGCCGCCAATTTATTAAATGAAAAAATATATATTTACTTAGACGACGAAAATTATATTTTCGTGGCCTAAGTTATTACTTAGACGACGAAAAAACAAGTTTCGTCGTCTAAGTAATAACTTAGGCCACGAAAATATAATTTTCGTCGTCTAAGTAAATATATATTTTTTCATTTAATAAATTGGCGGCCTAATTTTACTTTAATGTGCTAAAACATT